>CM029607.1:54941171-55490872 GCA_017311375.1 Mytilus coruscus
TAAATTGATTATCGCAATAAAAAGAACTCGCATTCTGATTTGATACTATGAGATTTTTTCTGATATCAGAATAATAAATATCTCATTGTTGTCCATTCTTCAAAAAATTTCTGAACATACTGCATTTAAGTCAGCTTTGTTTTTGTCTGAGACTACTATAACATGGGAAGTGACCAATCTCTATGTTATAGTAGTATCAGGTTTTTGTTTTGTAGTTCAATTGACTATGCATTTTAGAGCAGTTAAATATGAATTTGGAATAAATTTGAAGTTGATTCAGTATATGTTATGACATAATAACACTCTTTTATTTAAACAAAGCATTTTCAGACTTTATTAAACTGATCAGCTTAGCTAATGTAGGACTTTTGAATTCAAAATTAAGTAAAAAAAAATCAAAACTTGTAATAATAGGAATTATGTGAACTGCATGATATCAGATTGCAATACAGCTTTTTGTTCAGTTTTTTGTGTTGATTATAATGTTTTAAATCCCTTTCTTGCTTTTAAACTGCGGCCTTATTGTAACTGTCGTTGATGCCAAAACATATGATATGCTAATTTTCAAAATTAAATATACAGATAAACTTTCGTGGGTTTTTCCTTTCCCTCAGTGACTAGCATGTAAACAAACCACAAACAAAATATTGAAAGACGTGATTTTACTGACAATGGATATATTGATTAAAGAAATCTTCAAGATTTACAAAACATTACCGACAAAAGCCTTCAGTTTGGCAATCTTACTGTAATCTAATTATCTCTGCTGATAAATAATGCAACACTTATGACACATTTAAGTTTTGGAATTATTTTATTCACAGAGAGTGTTTCTCATTGATGTACATTTCTTTGCTCTTGTCTTTTCGGAGTTTAAATTGGGAATTACAAATTGCTGCATGAAAGAGACTAGCTCTACTTTTCTATACATATGATCTTCATATGTACTTGAGAATCATTTCATAAACATGCGTTTGATATCCTTTCAATGCCAGAAACTGTCTATTCCCAGCCGAGAGCTAGTGGTTTTTCTGCCACAATTACAAGGAAAAACTGGCTACAACTTGTACTGGATCAGGCACTTGAATCTTACATCGATCTTGATGTTAAACAGTTAGTTTAAAGGCCCCTCCGGAACTGTTGGATTTTATAACAGTCTTCCTTCCATACAGAACATACATGGAGCTGCAAAATAATTTGAACATTCAATCAGGTGATAATAATATTATTTGGCAATCCAAAGAGAACCTGAAAATATTAGACCAATGTTTGAACAGCGAAAAAGCTCCCAAAAAAAGCCATTTTATGAAATAGAAAAATTAGTTAGTTGCATGTCCCTTTATCTTTTGTTTCAGTTAAAAGTAAATGTAGATCAGATCATTGGCTCTAACTAAAATTTTAAACCGGTATTTGGAATTCTAGTATTTAGCTGCCCCCTGAAAATCAAATGGTTGTTACCACAGATAAAAATAATCTAAATTTTGTAATATTTTTACCCGACATCCCCCTAATTTGTTCAAGGTATGGTGGTTTTACCCCTTTTCGGCTATCAGTATGTCATATTGTCATATTGTATATCTTTAATGAAAATTGCATAAATGAGATGAATTTCTAGTAATTTTCTACGATATTCTTTATCATTTGACAAAATACCATGCATCTGAATTAAATTGTTTACTATTTGAAAAAGCGCGCCTTCTTTTACTTTAATTTACCTCCCTTTATTTCACGTAGCAACGCAAATAAAAAACTGCCAATCTTTGTTGCATATCAATTTTTTTCCCCGATAAAAATATATATCATGCAACATAATCAACTTTACATATTGGGAGAAAATCAAGGTGTTCCAACCATTGGATAGTATTTAAAAAAAAAATAATGAAAGGATGGCATGATTACAAGTTTGAACCCTGACGACACTGAAAATCGGAAATTCACGCATTTACATGAAGATACGATGAGGTGATAACCTTAACAGTTAATAACTTACCTGATTCATTATCATATTCACATTATGTTGACACGTCTTAGTTCGTCTGTGCTAGCTCATTTCAAACAAGCAAAACAATTACAGTATCATCCGTATCATCCGTTTTTCTTTACCGATCGCCTCTAGTCAGAAGAGCGCACTGTGTACAGGGGAGGTAATATTTTGTCACCAGTTCGCGCACTGTATAAATAATAGAGTTATAGCTGTATGATTCAAAACTAAGGGCAAATCAAAATAAATAATTTATAATTTATTACTGTGCTTATTTAAAACAGAATTAAATAAGAGTGCACATTAAGTAGAAAAAATTAATTCCTTGACGAATATTTTGATCACTAAATATTTTTGATGAATTAATGTATATATGTACAGATGGGTTCGGTCCTAGTCTGTACAAAATGTGACATATGCATTCAGGTATCACGAAAGAAAGGATTTTTTTGTTTTAATTCAAAGATAGATAAAAAGGTTATCCAATGCGTTCGAAAGATTAATTTATATGATCGGATAGTAACAACATTTATTACGTACAAGGCAAATCAATTTGTTTTTCAAAAAGATAAATTTTCGGCTGTCATAAAATACCTATTCGGCTTTTTCAGTTATCTTGATTTTGGTCCTAGGATCAAGTCTGCTTTTAACGTTATTCTGCCTTTGGTTCAAGGACCGGTTGAAGCAGTCCTTTAACCTGTTGCAGTTTAACTTTTCAAAAATAAATACACCAATCTGTAAGTAAAGACAAAATAAAAGAGAAAGGTATTTCAACAATTGTTGTAGTATGTATTACGAACAGTTAGCTACGTAACTATAGTATAGGCCTTTAAAGCTCGGACTCTTTTGGTATATATATAATATGATTCATTTCAGTTTAGTTATACCAGTCAAAATAAGTCATTCAATATTGTCCGTTCAATGTACCAAACTTAAACATAAGATATGGCACAGAAGGTCACTGCACCAAAAAATAGAAACGTTTTCGTGCTTTATTAATTCAAACGCTGAGTTATATTAATTTGTCGACAGACCAGCCGAACATTCGTGTTGCTTGACGCCATACCATTATAACATAGTCATACATATTCATCAATACGATTTGAATAAGATTCACGAACGAACATCTAGACGAACGACCTAAATACTTTTCGTAGCGCTTGATAAAAGTGTCGACTATTAATTTATCGTTTAATTGTCACTTAACGAAAACATATTTAATCCGTATTCACTGCAAACTTAATCAAATAAATATGATTATCAATGTACTTAACACTTAGTTTAATTGATGCGTCCGATACTTCGAAAAATCGACATATGCTATAAACATATTATTTATATTTAAAATACTATTAAAAGAAAACCAAAAATCCCCTTCCCAAATGTAAATAATAAATGTTCGCTGTAAAAGACCTGTAATGGTCACATCTTTATCCTCAGGTCTTTGGATTGTTGTCTCATTGCTTTTTGTATGTAAATGATCATATTTGTCCATTCAAGGTAAGATATGAAGTTTACACTTTAAATCAGATTTGTAGAACTGTATTTATGAAATGCGGAAGAGTTAACAATTATTTAAGATATAAAATTATATGCCTTTCCTCGTTGGTTTTTTCTGGGGTTGTTACACAGTACCTGATGTATTGTGGCAAAGATGGTATACCCCAGGTGTATTTGGCTGAACCTTTCAGAATTTCGGACCCTCTATGCTCTTTAACTTCGTACTTGATATGGAATTTGTAACTTTTTTATTCGAGCGTCACCGATGAGTCTATTGTACACGCAACGCACTTCTGTTGTACAAAGTTCTAAGCTTGGTATCTATGAAGAGTGAATTTACAGATCAGTCTGTCGTGAAGGATAATACTGTGTACTGTGTTACAACCCTAGATAGACGATGAAGAAATGCTTAAAAAGAGAGACGAAGGATACCAAAGGGACATTCAAACTCATAAGTCGAAAATAAACTGACAACGCCATGGCTAAAAAAGAAAAAGACAAACAGACAAACAACAGTACACAAAACACAACATAGAAAGCATAAGTCGACTAACGAAAGCTGTATGTGTATATAGCATAGCTACTACAACATATCCAATCCTTAGAAGAGGAAGTTTAACTGGAGTAGTGTTACCTTTGTTTTTCACGAAAAGCTTTATAATTAGCATTTGTCTGTTACATATATAATGTTTGATGTGGTCAAGCACTTTAAATTCTATGATTCCATTCCAGAAGTCCTTGGCAATCTAGTTATAGACGTCGGATAATACATAATTAATTTATTACACCTTTCTGCTATGAATCTAGCTATGACGATGTTGATACATTTCCTAATGATCGAAGTTGAAACGGGTTCGAAAATCGACGTTATCGGTACATTTTGTGAAATTTAGTTATGTACCGCAGAATATCAAATATTGGCATTTTTACAAATGATATTTATCTATATCTATATGTATATATACAGAAGTCATCGATAATTTCATAGTCTTCTTATTTTACCGATTTTGTCCTATTCGCTATTGCGAGTAAGTGGGAATTTGCATAGCACATAATACACGCATAGTAGGAAATACTTATCCTGTCAGCATACCAAGTCTCGCTCCGTTTGCAGTTCGTGCTTTTCCCTTAGGTTTATTTGTTATTGAATTAGATTCAAATTAGATTTAAAATGTTTGAAGGTCGTTAAACAACTATTGCCTTTAATATATTAGTAGTAGTAACATATACAAGGTGCCTAATTACTTATGTTATGTTTGCAATTATGTTTACTTCTATTTATGAAATGGAAATATTTAAATACAAAAAGGAAATGCGTTAAAGCGTTATGTAACAATGATTTTTTTAAGGTTTCAATAAATCTAGTCAGTAGGTTCCCGTTTCTGTGATTTTCTAATTACCTCTTCTTTTTTTCCAAGTATAATATATAAATATAGGTCAATTGTCAGCTACATAACATAGCCAATGAACAAACAAATCATTTAAGATTAATGTTTTATAGTTTTTTTTAAAATGTAAAAATTAGAACAAAACATAATACATATGCATTTGATCCTTGTACACCTTAAGATGACCTCTCCTCAAAAAGGTTACCTGTCGTCTTAGGCAAAGGTGTAAGCATTAGTATATTTAGAACTTTTTGAAAATGTCTAATATGACATTAAATAACCCTGGACATATTAAAAAAGAACTGTTCAAATCTTCTAAATTTCAAAATCTAAATTTAAAAGTCAAATTAAAGTAAACGTTTAACTAAAAGTATAGTTTTTAGTTTAAACGTGCCCGTGGTTGATCAACATTCCGATAAAATGCAATCTAATTATATGTATTTGTAAGAAGAGAGTAATAAATAAATACGGCGGTCAGGGATTTAGTCTGGTCCGAACCAAATGAAGATTATTTGTGCAGAACATTTCATTCATCGTTCTTGACTAGTTAGGTTAAAATCAATTAAAAGGTTTCATAGATAAAACGACAAAATGTGAAAAATTAACAGATAACGGAAGATAACAACGACGATAACCAAGGCCATGTGAGCTGAAAAAGTGTTATAAGCCAGCCATATTACTTATTACACTCTTCTTACATTTTTTTACGCATAAAGACTCCGATGAAATAGCATTAGAATAAGACCTAAAACCATATATTCTTACTTAGACTTAATGTGTTTTTGTTTTGTTTTTTTTTTTTTTTTTGGAGGGGATGGTGGGGGGTGGGGGGTAGATAAATTTAAGTTTCAATTTTGTTTCAGAAAAAATATATTTGTTTCAGGAGGGAACTGAGAAAATCGTTTGATTCCATTGAAAATTAAAGGTGGGGGTTACAAAATAGAGTTTAAAAAATGTTCCTGTATGTTATTGAACAAAAATTGTTTGCTTTTTATTAGAAGAATAACAAAATGGTTTGTGCCACGAAGATGAATGGTCGGTACAAAAAAAATTGATTTGGAGAAATTTAAGAGTTCTTAAGATGTAATGATTACGCATGCTAGAGCAGCGTAACAATAAGCGAAAAGAGATTTTTGGAGTTGATGTATTGTTGGTTGCTTAACGTCCATTGGCAAATATCTCATACATGTTCAGGATAAGAACAAATGCACAATAAATACAATAGGTAAGTTCAGTAATAGAGGCCGTCCTGATTGAAGATCTGGCATATTTGGACAGCCATTGGAAAATGAGAGTATATAGGATTAGGACAACAATTTTGCCTGGCAACAGGCCACATACGGACCATTCAAGGAGTTATTGCAAGGGTTCATAACGTGCAGAGAGCAAAAAATCCCTCTCCAACTGAAAATCAAATGGTCCACTAAGGCTTTTAAAATTTAATCATGTTTTAACTGAGCAATTTTTGAGTTTTCTTCATATAAATAGGTAAATTATTTAATTCATAATATTATTATAATCATTTTTATTCAATATATTTAACTTCCTTAAAAAATATTCATAATAAAATCCTCGTTCTTAATATACAGCATTATGCAAACTTGACCCACACAAGGCATGCGGTCAAAACTTGATTTAAACTATATATATGTTAACATTGATTTTATCAATGGGAACGTTATAGAGTTTAGTTTAAGTGTTGAGTACACTTACACCACACCCGCATTTAGCTCAATGTGAACACGAACTCAGATCAATTCTGTTTAAATAATTTGTATATAATTCTAATTCAGAAACATTTTTTAAAGAACGTTGTACAACTTTTTTTAAAGATCTTACTTTTCTAAAGTGTTGATTTGAGCGTAATTTCCTTGATTGGATGGGCGGCCATTAATCAAACTTTTCCCTACCAGATATAAATACACTGTTTGTATAATTTCTCCCAAAAATATGATTACATTATCCGGATTTTTTTAAAAAGCTGAACACTTTTGTTTTAATAACATTCCATTTCAAACCGGAGTTGATTAGACCAAAATAAAGGTGCCTTATGATGATAGACATTGATAATTTTTAAAAACAATATGTAAACTTTAATAAATCGAATTAATTACTGACACGATCCTCTACCAATGAATTGAAATGGGTATATTTGTGAGTATGTTTGGGGATTTGGTATCAAGGATGAGAACTTTGCACAAGCATGTATCTATAAGAAAACAAAGGTTTCGAGTTCCAAAAAACTTGACATTTGTGTATCAGAGGCTCTGTTGTTTGAGTATGTTCACCGAGTGTTTTTTTATTCTATGAGATGCTTCATTAAATCTGAAAGTAGCCCGTCATATTTTTTCCTCGAAAATATCTTGATTTGTCTATCTGAAGACGTGACAATATCTATATAAGCTACACGTTTAGCGAAATAATAGGAAAGTAGATCTCGTTGATGATAAAAAAAATGACGATAGAATAACATATATACCTACTCATGTTTAATTAGATCATGAAGTTTTTAACCTGACAGTGTGATATAAGTGACAAAAGCCGATAATTGTCCTTCTCCCGTTTTTTTTTAGTAATATCCATCGCCATTTTTATTGGGTAAAAATAAATCGAACAAATCATATTTGAATAAATAATTATCAATTATATGTTTTTAGAAGAAAACAAAACAACGTTTTCTCATTTTCAGCTTTACAAGAGGAAACCGGTTTGATTTCTTTTGTGATAACGAAACAACAAGATATATCGATTTGTTAGCACATACTTACAACTTCTCGTCCAATCAAATTGCTTGAATTTGCCTTCTAATTTTCATAGTACATACTTTTTCCGTGTACTAAGTAACTACGCATGAATGACCACAAGGGTAAGATTTCATTGTAGTTTTCACATTGATTTTTAAATATCCTGCTATTAAAATCTTTGGATCTAAAAATATGTTTTTGACGATTGCAAGTTTCTTTCATTTAAATAAAGAGTAACCAAATATGGTTCTTTATACCTTGATTAGAGTACAACGCCATCTTTAAATTGTGATAATTTATCATCCATGAAATTACTTTGAACACCAAAAAGTGTGTACTATGAAACCTTGTGAAGGGAAATTAAGGCAACTTGATCTATTTCATCATGAATTGATTGATTGATTGATTGATTATTGGTTGCTTAATGTCCAGTGGCAAATATTTCATGCACGTTCAGGACGATGTCATTAGTCGAAAAACCGTGATTATATCTGAGGAGAATGTGCCACCTATATATATATATGTAGGACTCTAAAGTGCGATGGTACTCTAAAGTGCGATGGTCACGCTAAAGTGCGATGGTCTACGCTAAAGTACGATGGTGTCTCACGCTAAAGTGCGATGATTGCTAATTTGCTAAAGTACGATTGTATAGCACGCTAAAGTGCGATGGAACAATAGGGTAAGGTTCGAGGGCTTAAAACATTCAGTAAAGTGCATGGATGTTCAAAACAAGTCTTTTGCAAAAGCTAGTATGCTAAGGTATAACATATGTAATAGGCTTTATGATTGACCGGTAGGCTAAAGTGATTCTTTCTAAATTTAGAAGACCGACCACGAAATCATTACTAAAAGGTAATTTATGTGTCACAAAATACTGTATTTCTTGTTAAATGATTTTTTAACAATTTCTTTCGTATTAAATATTTGGATAATTGGTGTAGCCTGCCGCTCACAAAGTCTATCAATAATCTGACCCCCCCTTTACAGTCGTCATTGTAAATTACAAATAAAAAATGCGTTCATTGTCGAAATATTAAGTAAGTTAACATTTATTGATACAAGGCTTCAAGCTTTAACTTAAATGCGAGAAGAATGCGATATTCGCCGAGCTTTCTCCTTTTTCATAAATACATGTCATATTTTCCTACACTGAACAAGCTTTCTTTTAGCCGCTAAAAACATGTACCTTTATTTAACCGACGTTACTTTTCAATAAAATCGACTGACAATATTTTAATGGGGACAGCAAAGTAAACTGCAACGTAAACAAATCATATGATTAAAATGTATCCGTTCGCTTCCATTAGAAGCAGGATACAGGATACCTATGCGTATACTATTTTGTATCTATATAGTAAAATGGTCGACTGCAGGACACAAGTCCTTCTTCCAGCACCCCCAAAAAAAACACATTTGCTTCAGCCGACAAAGCACGGTTAGGTCTGAAATTAAGTCATGGACATTTGATTTAAAAGTTGTTAATCAAATATTCTTAATTTATCTTCCGGCATATTCATTTTTGGTTTGTATAAACGACTGTTAACGTCATAATCCAACTACGTTTCTTACGTCTATACTTTCGCGGACCATCGGACTTTAGCGTATGGAAGCATCGCACTTTAGCGTAGACCATCGCACTTTAGCGTGACCATCGTACTTTAGCGTCCCCATCGCACTTTAGAGTCCTACATATATATATGTTCTGATAAATCTTTTAGTTTTTACTTTGAAATGAATAAAATAAACATAAACCCTAGTATCTTTGATCTATTGGTAGTTGCTTTTTAATGACTATCCGCTAGACTATCTATTTGGGACATAACAGGGGCGGATCCAGCCATTTTTAAAAAGGGGTTCCAACCCAGGATAAAGGGTGGGGGTCCAACCATATGTCCACATTCAAAAGCATTGATCGTCCAAAAAAGGGGGTTTTGCAACCCCTGAACCCCCCACCCCCCACCCCGGATCCACCACTGCATACTATCTATATGTTTCAAATTTATTTTAGCTTAAGTTTTACTGTGAAATTGAAAATTGTTTTCAAGATATGTAAAGCTTCCACTGCAATTCAATTATTGCCTGCTTTTGGTTAATTAATTTTGTCATCTAACCATGTAAAGAAGTACATGTATAGTAAAACACCGCTTTATATAAATAAACATACTTACACCAGCAGCTACCATCTTTTCATTCTGGAGTCAAGGGCCTTTTGAAATCACATATTTTACAATAATACTAGTGAGTAGATTTACAAAATTTGTATTAGATACAATACAAAGGTAACAAAGAAACAGGCCGGTAACAACCGTTGCCGGATAGTTTTTCTGCACGAGTAGTCAGGTCAAGGTCCGAGGCGCTATTCGCTTGACTCGCATCCCGTACAGTCAGGCACTAAGAGTCAAGCGAATATGTTCCAACACAGAAACAACCAAAAACAATTACGTCAACTTGAAACCCGCTTGAAGAGAAGGGATACAAACACAGAAATATCAAAAAGTTTTCAGAAAGCGGAATCAATTCCTAGGAGTAAACTTTTAGAATACAAAGATAAAAGAAAAATAAAAGGACTCCATGTGTCCTCACTTACCACCCATCCTCAAAACAGCTTTAGTATCATTCGTGAGCATTGGAAAACAGTTGAAAAGAATTCCAAACTATCCAAGATTTTTCCTCAGCCTCCCATGATAGCTTTTAGGCAACCCAACAGTCTGCGGAACCTGCTAGTGCGGGCTGAAGTGTCTGATAATAGAAGTTCTTCTGGAGAATGTCGTTCGTGTGAGGAAAACGCTGCAAATGCTGCCTACAGATGCAGCATTCATCAACATTTCACAGTAAGGCAACCGAAAATAACTATAAGATATTTTGCAATGTTACTTGCAAAAGTATGAACGTTATTTACATACTGGAATGTTCGGTTTGTGGCCTCCAATATGTTGGTGAGTCAAAGCAGCCTTTCCACAAACGCCTCAATGGCCATAGGAGTGATATCTCTAAGAAGCCACTTCTCCCAGTTTCTCAGCATTTCAGACAATCAGGTCACAAACTTGATGACTTTAATCGCATGAAAATCCTAGTGATTGAACAGAACATTCACTGGAGTGATGCCCAGCGACAGGTTCGGGAAAGCTTTTGGATAAAGGAACTAAATGTACATCATCCAAACGGCATCAATAAGAAATACTAAGTTTTGTTTTCACTCATTTTGGAATGTAAATATACACAGTCACGTATATTAGAGTATCGAGTTTTGTTTATATTATGATGTTCGAGATTATGGATTAAAATCAATAGATTAAAACTTACCTGTATTATTGATCTATTTTAACCTACAATCAGTATTGTTAAACTCATTGACACCGAAGAAGGCTATTTGTTAAGCCGAAATATTTGTCAACACGATTTAATAACAACATCTTCGTATAATACCATCTTATATTAGTATCGTTGTGCAAATTTTAGACTTATATAATTTTTTCCTTATCTGCACAGTATCGTCTATTCTAGACGATCCGGTACATAGTAAATTTGCTGGTTGGTCCTTTTATAGACTTCTATATTTATATATATATATAGGCATATATTTTGGATTTTTTAATAGTTCATACATATAGGTTTTTTTATATGTCTCTGATAGTGTTGATCAGGATTTAACACGTGTCACTATATGATCCAATCGCAGCTTACCGTTCAAAATTGATGACATTAGTTGAATTTTTCACGATTTGCTGCATATTTGAACATGTATTACATGGACACTTTTTATTTATAGGATCAATCGTGCATTGGTGAGTTGATAGGATTTTATCTTTTGATTAGATTTGATTTTATATATATATTTCCTGTCTTTTTTATTGAAATATAAACGTTGGTACCAGCATTTCTTTACTTTCAGCATTGTCCAGAATACTATTCATGTCCATATGTTGAAGGAAAAAAAAACACTTACGGACCGACCATTTAGATTCAAAAGGGGTATCTTCTTTCTGAGTAGGAACATTATTTATTTTTCAACGCTATCACCCAACTATTTTCATTTTTTCGAAATTAGACGATTATATACGGTATACGGAAAATCGGAATCAGAACATTATTTTGTCATCTGCTTGACCACAATATATTTTTCTCATAAAATTGGGTATCAAAATATTTTTAGAAAAAGACATACCCCTTTTTAAGTTAAGTGGTCAATCCCTTAGTGTACTGATATGAATAGTAATTTACTGGAATTGTTTGAAATATAGTTATTGATGCTAACGTAAATATTTAAATCAAAAGACAGGAAATATGTCGGTGAAACAAAAGTTCAAATCTAATTGAAATTTAAAGTGCCCATGAACTCTCTGATCATGCACGAGTGATTCTATTCATAAAAGTGTCCGTGTAACAACTAAAAAGTGTCCGTGTATCATCTAAAAAGTGTCCGTGTAACACCCGTTAATGTACTGTTTTCTATAGCTCTGCTGGGGTAAAGTCGTACAACGTTAATGAGCTCCGTTTTACAAACACCTGTGATGCAAGTAGTCAGCCAAAATAAACTATCAATAGACCAATTAAAGATTACTCGAGTTGTAAATATGTGCACAGATATATAAAGGTATATACTATGAATTAAGAGCTCGGGGCAAACCCTCGCTCTAAATTTCACAGTATATACCTTTTCATAGACTAACCTAGACATAATTCTCATTCAGACCTGGTGTGTGTTGTATGTAAACATGTTTACGTTAAAAAACATTAACACCAACTCGGTTTTATCAAGCAAATAGCCGCTGGTGACATTCGCTTTAAAAAGCAAATCAATTTACAAAACTGAAATACATTGTGTAGTATTTATGAGCATCTGGGCCTCCCTTTGAGTTTTACAATTGTTCATTCAATATAAGCCAGAAATAAATTAAATAATTATCAATGAAATGGTTTTAGAAAACAAAACAACGTTTTCTCGTGTTCAGCTGCCCAAGATCAAACCGGTTAAAATTGTTTGTGATAATGTAACAACTTTTTAAGGTTAACCGGCGCTACATTTGGAGTATAAATTGTTTGACTATATCATAGCTTACGTTTGTGATTGCAGACATCCAAACATTTCAGAAATAAGATGCTTAAGCAGACAATTAGATGTTTTCAGAATTTCCTTTGCATCTGTATCTTGAATATCAGCATTCAGTACAAAACAAATTTATTAAAAGAAACTAACATGAAAACAATTATTATAATAGAAGCCACAGTACCAAAAATAACTTAAATAACAATGCAACAATATACATATATAATATATAATGGTACAAATTTACCATTTTACACAGCAAAAAGGTCTATTTGTAAGTTATTGCAATAAAATCATTGAAATATTTGCTCATGAGTATTCAGAAATTTGGTTGACAACTCATTCTATTAAAAATGCTGGTATTTTCGTAAAACCCCTATTGGCTTCTGACCGTACATTTACCGTTTCGCTTCTGATCTTGCAATAAATACTCCTTAATATCACTAGGTCTTGCTTTTTTCTGTTTATAACTTCACGTTGGTTTGAGACTGCTTTGACAACTGACGACCTGGTGAGACTTGCTTGAGTTGTGTGTCACCAGAATAGAGTACATATAGAAAACAGGGAATTTCCCTATCCAGATTTGGAGCGCCAAGTTTCTGTCACGTAATAGTAATAGATCAATTATACACAATGTATTTCCTTTTCTATATTTCTCCAGGAATATATGACTTTTATTTTAGAATAACACCCCAACAGCGAAATCGAAATCTTGGTTCCCCTCATCCTCCCTCATCTTTTTTCGATTTCTTTATGATATCGCGTTCTCATGCGGATTCAAACGATAATTTGAAAACTTGATAACTAATTTATGCAAATAGATTGGCATGCGCTACCTTTTGCAAATTACACGAAATGGCAAATAGTGCTGCATGCTAAATTTATGATGATTTTGTTTATAGAGCAAGTATATTTTTGTGATATGATCCATGCTATCTTACTGATTCTTTGGATAGGAGTATGGTCCCTGAAAGCTGATATGTAGAGACCTTTATTTACAATCCATCCTAAAAAATGAAAACTACAATTTATAAATTGAATGCATTCGAAGCGCTTTTATGTACTTGCCTTCATCCGAAACGCTCCAAGCCAAATATTTGAAGGTCAAGGATGTATAAGGACCGAAACAGTTAAAAAGCTATATGAGAGAAGGACCTAAAAATAAAAGTCAAATCTATCTAAGGTCAACTTTGTAAATATGCAAATGAAGAAAAACTATATGTTTTTTCGGACTGCTGTTTGTTTCAATAATGTTAAGAAGTCCATAAAAAATAGAGAGATGTTGCATACGTTTTTACGATTACCTGTTTTATGCATTTGTACGGTTTATTTCCTTCTGAAATCATTTTCCAAACTATTCAACCAAGATGAATTTGTTTTAAACCGATGTATATGAATCAGATACACGAGCGAACTAATTTTTTATCTAAGAAGGTCATTTCGATCTGAACATCCCTTAAAAGACTGAAGAATAAGTTGTTAGGTCATTTTCAGTCTTTCAGTTAACATTCAGAATTATCCATTTCTGTCAATTCATCACTGTTTAGACAATTCATATGTTTATGAACTAGTAAACAAAAAAAGAAAACCGCTAAAAAAAAGTGTATATATTAAATAAATACAAAGATAAAAAGAAAGTTGCAGAATTTGTGTATGTTTTTTTCAAATCGTGTTTGTTTTTTTGTTTTTTGTTTATGTTTCGATGTGAAAATCTTGGTTGATGCCACTGTAGCTGGGACATTTTGTTCCATATGGCATCACAAACAAAGTAATTTTTCATTATATTGAACATTTTCTGGCATATTCGTAACAAAAAGAAGAAAAAAACAATTTGTGTTTGCAACTTTATGTTTTACATAATTGATTGTGTTTTACTAATGTTAGGTGGAAAATATGTGATGCATATTTACACTGCAGAACACAACGAATATAAAGTAGGTTCTGCACAGATGATGAAACTGGAAGGATAGGAAAAATATGAACTCCTGTTTAAAAAATTTTATGTTGTAAATAATGGCAAACATTAATCCTTGAAACCGGTTATGACAGTAACTCAAGCTATATTTGTTGTAAAGGATCTTTAACATGCAGATTGTTTGGTACTATCCCGGCCAGATATAACGATCTTGACATCCTCATTCAGAGCTGGTTTGTGTCGTATGAAAACGTGTTTATGTTAAAAAACATTAATACCAAATCGATTGTACTAAGCAATTAACCGCTGTTGACATTTGTTCTAGAAGTCAAATCAATGAAGAATTATTAATCATAGTATTTATAAGCATTTTGGCCTCCCACAGAGTTACGCAATTGTTCATTCAACTTAAACCAGACATGTCTCTAGTACAGACGTTATAGACAACATTTAAGTGAAACGCATTAGTATCATTACAATACATAGTTGACGATGATTTCTGAATAGCTATAATGCTCGTTGAAGGAATTGTAAGTCAGTTTGTACTCCTGTCATAGCCGCGTGTAAAAAGCTTAAGGCAAAGGATAGAACCGTTAAACCATGAACTATCGTAAATTGTGTTTCAGTTTAATAAAACAACAGAATGAGTTTCGTCATTATAGAGACATTATTAGGAAAAGTGATTTAGACTATTGTAACAAAATTGGTGGACAGGATGAAATCAAGAAATTATACAAAAACACTTCACAGATTTGAGTAGTTACTTTTTTAAAACATTTATTTCATATCAACTTTTTCAGCTGGCATTGTGTGACTATTTGTCAAAGTTGTATAAAGGTTAACTCTGTCCATTCAAACAGCGAAATAGAAAATCGTAGCTTTAAAAGTGCGATTTTTCCCATGTGTCTTATGACTTCATTTCATGTCTAAGCAGTTCAGAATAAGTAAACACCCGCGTATATATCAAGATGTGCTTCGGATTTTCAACTTTTGTTTGATATAGTAACTGTATACCTCACATGTGTGTATGTAAAAAAATGTCTTCACTGGGAACTCCAGAGCTAAAACCTACAGACTTCTGTTAACTAGGGATGTTACTCTGCAGATATTTATGTCAATTTTTGTACATAGGATCTTTGCAGACACTGTCAGTGTAGCAAGGTTTTGCTTCCAAAGGACATGTCTACTTAGCTACCGAATGAAACATTCAAATGATGACTGCGCGATACATTCCCAGAAATTTTGTAATCCTTGGACATAAAACACACACTTTTCTATTAAAAATAAATATTTTATATCTAAAGGTGTCGACGTAAAGTTAGAAAAAGAACTTACTTAACCTTTAAAAAGTTTTACTTTATGTGCAGACTTAAACAGAAGGTCGCCACACTTAAATTGTGATGGACACACAGATCTTTTAACGCAGGCTTTTCCTATATTGCCTTATCCTAACGTGCCTTCAATTTCTTCTCATCTGATATCTCTTTCTATGACGAACATTCTAAATATATTCCGGTTTACATATAACTTTTTTTCAAAGTATTCAAAACCATGTTTTTCTTCAAGCTGCTTCGTGTCCAGCGGCATATATTACAGTCATAATGTATATAGATTGTTATGTGATGTGGAACAATTGCTTTAGTCAAATTAAAATTCTATTTAATAGATTCTTATTCAAATAAACAGTGATCTGTGTAGGAAACGTCTGAAATAAACAATGATTGATTTATTGATTTTTGCTGTTTAACGCCAATTTCCTCACCTTTGGCTATTTCATGGCGGTCAGTTTTTATTAGTGGAAAAAGCAGGAGTGTCCGCAGAGAACCATCGTGACCTTAGGCACGAAAACTGGCAGTCCTAGTTAATTAAATTGGATTCGAAAGCACTTGACATTACTTTATCAAAATCTGAAGTAAGCAATGAAGCAATAATGTTTTACTAACTTTAGAAACTTTATTTCACTGTATACAGATTCATTCGATATACAGTTTGGTTTTGCATTATGTAAATTGAAGATACCAAGACGTTTAAAAATTTTAAAAAAACCCAAATAATAGAATCAGCCAAGTGAATAGTTCATTCATACATATCTGTTGTCGATGGGATGCTGTCTCATTGAGGTAAACTTGCATCTGTTCTAACCGTCAAACGTGCACATGTCTTTTGGTTATTTTTGTCGCTAGGTTGCTGTCTCGTTGACGTTTACCGCACATTTTCGTTTTGATGCACACTATTTATTTTCAAACATGCAGTTAAGGTGTTGTTTTATGCTTAATTAAGTGACAAAGCATTACAGAAGATCAAATAACTAAATAGAAAAGAAGAAGAAATGGTCTAATATTTGAAATATGGCATGTTTGGTCGCTCAAAATCGGTTGTCTATGAATATAGTTCCTGTCTTTTTTATGGTTGTAAACTATAAAAAGTTTTTCTTTTCATACACAATCTATAGCTTTAAATAATTAGTCAGTTATTTCTTTCATAGCGAAGTGTATCATCATTCTTTTTTTATTTGAACTTTTTCAGCTGGCATTGTGGGACTATTTGTCAAAGTTGTATGAAGGGCAACTCTGTCCATTCAAATAGAGAAATAGAAAATCGTAGCTTTAAAAGTGCGACTTTTCCCATGTGTCTTATGACTTCATTTCATGTTCCAGAATAAGTATACACCCGAATATATATCAAGATGTGCTTCAGATTTTCAACTTTTGTTTGATATAGTATCTGTATACCTCCAATGTGTGTACGTAAAAAAAAAATTTTCACTGGGAACACCAGAGCTGAAAGTTGTTTATAGAGGAAGTCTATTTTTGTGATATGATCCATGTTATCATACTGATTCTTTGGGTAGGAGTATGGCTAGTTGGGCATTAAATTGTCCCTGAAAGCTTATATGTAAAGACCTTTATTTACGATCCTAAAAATGAAAACAATTTATAAATTGAATGCATTCAAAGCTTTTCTGTACTTGTCTTCATCCTGAACGCTCAAAGCCAAATATTTGAAGGTCAAGGATGTATAAGAATCGAAACAGTTAAAAAGCTATATGACAAAAAAGTACTTTAGTCAAATTTATCTAAGGTCAACTTTGTAAATATGGAAATGAAGAATGTTTTTTAGGACATTTTCCAAACTATTCAACCAAGATGAATTTGTTTTAAAACGATGTATATGGATCAGATACACTCGTAAGCTAACTTTTAGATCTAAGAAAGTCATTTTGATCTGAACATCCCTTAAAAGACTGAACAATAAATTTTCAAGTCATTTTCAGCCTTTCAGTTAATATTCAGAATTACCCACTTCGGTCAATTCATCACTGTTCAGACAATTCATATGTTTATGAACTATTAAACAAAATAAGAAAACAGCTGAAGTGTATATATTCAATAAATACAAAGATAAAAAGAAAGTTGCAGAATTTGTTATTTTTTTTTCAATCGTTTTTTTTTTTTTTTTTTTATGTTTCGATGTGAAAAGTTTAGTTAATGCCACTGCAGCTGGGACATTTTGTTCCATATGGTATCACAAATCCAACAATTCTTTATGTATGTGGAACAGTTTATGATATATTCATAAAAGAAAGGAAAATAGTTGTGTTTACAACTTTATGTTTTATATAATTGATTGTGTTTTGCTAATGTTAGGTGGACAATATGTGATGAATATTTACACTGCAAAATACATCGAATATAAAGTAGGCACTTCACAGATGATGAAACTGGAAGGACAGAAAAAATATGAACTCTCGTTTAAAAAGTTTTATGTTGTCAATAACTGCAAACATTAATCCTTACAACCGGTTATGACAGCAACTCAAATTATATTTGTTGTAAAGGATCTTTAACATGCAGATTGTTTGGTACTATCCCGGCCAGATATAACGACCTTAACATCCTCATATAGAGCTGCCTTGTGTTGTATGAAAACGTGTTTATGTTTAAAAACATTAACACCAAATCGATTGTACAAAGCAATTAGCCGCTGTTGACATTTGTTCTAGAAGGCAAATCAATTTAGAATTGTTAATCACAGTATTTTTGAGCATCTGGACCATCCATTAAGTTACACCATTGTTCATTCAACTTATGTCTTTAGTACAGACATTATATACAACATTTAAGACAAATACATTTGTAAGCAGATTGTACTCCTGTCATAGCCGCGTGTAAAACGCTGCAGGCAAAGGATAGCACCGTTAAAACCGCAACTACCGTAAATTGTGTTTCAGCTTTACAAAAACAGAATGCGTATTGTCATTAAAAAGAAATTATTAGGAAAAGTGATTTGGACTGCTGTAACAAAATTGGTGGACAGGGTGAAATAAAGAAATAATACAAAAATATTTCACAGATATGAATAGTTACTTTTTTAAAACATTTATTTCATATCATTTTGGAAATTAAAGATACAAATAGTCGAATTTCATATAATAATCAAAATCATAACAGATGCGTATCTATTTTGAAAAATTTCGTTATTATCCCTATATTTGATTGATTAAGTTGTCTCACATATCCATTTTCGTCCCAAGAACCTTTCCATATAATTTTGCATTAAAATGCAAGCTTCTACACAATAATTATTGGTAGTAAATGATTAGTTTACATTTCAATTACTTTTACTTTTAACATCTAAATACATATTTCATTGATTACAAAGATCATACAATTCATAGTATTATCAATGCCATTACTACAAATAGAACTACCTATTTCATTATTTTTTTCTTACATAAATTGATTTAGATAAATGAATGTAAGGATTTAGTACTAAAACGCCGAGTTTAATATCGCAATATATCCACGTGTCAATCTCAAGATAAAAGCGCATGTTTCTTGTTTTATAAAAAAACACTGCATCAGGTACGCTCGAGAATAAAAGTTTGAAATGCTACAATTATTAATGTTTTGAGCCAAAAAGAAAGGAAGAAGACTCAAAAGTGTCAATGAAAAACAATAAGTCGAATAAAATCAGACAAGAGCATACCATGTCTTTACCATGTTAAAAAAAACTGGTATTTTATAATAAGAAGCACAAGCCCCACGACCTCCCCTCCCCCTTTTCAGGAAAAACTCAGGGGTGAACTCGTCCTCCTCCGGAAGGGTTCTCATTTCCTTTTGTCACTACTGTAATTCGACATGTTACACATTTCAAGCAAAAATTTTACAATAAGTAGAATTCGGTGGTGTCACAATGTAAAGAGTATTTAAACCAAAAGAGTCGAAATATTACAACAAGGTCAGCATTGTCTATTCGTTCCAATGTGTTTCATTCTAAGGCTTTCGAATGTTGACGGACATGAATACAACACATGCGCGCTCTTTAACGATGTTCGCTGTTGACATTTCCATAAATGATGCCTTTTTCATACGAGAATTCCTCAGAATAATTGGAAAAGAAAAAAAAAAACTCTTGTCAATTGTATTAAGGTACAGGATTGCAAGAAAAAAATTGTGATTGTTACAAGAATTTGAATATTTTTGGTCCGAAATATAACTGACAGGTATGCCTTTTTATATTATTAAAAACAAAAGGGTTGTAAAATTTGTATAATGAAGAGCCTATAAAAAAATCACGAGGAGCTACAAATATCAAAAACAGTTAAAAAGGTGAGCATCGAGCATCACTAATACCTGTTAGTCAAGTATAATAATAAAAATACATATATTTGTCGTGAAAGCGTAGATTTTTACAATCACATCAAACCCATTTAGAAATTATTCCATGGTCGTTGTAGTAGCAACCATTCGACCCTGCTTTCCAAATTATTTTATTTGTTGTTCAGGTTAGTGATCATCCTGTTAGCAGCTGGACTGTGCAGGTTTTTAACATTCTTTTTACTTTTAAGACAGATATTTCTAGATAGGTAAAGGAGGTTTATGCGAACACAAAACTGATCTTACCCAACCATATTGTGTGCCTGTACCAAGTCAGATCTAGACAATGTGTCATTCGTTGTTGTTAAGGTTAAGCAATGAACGTTAATTAATTGTTTATGTGGGCTTTTGTTTGTTTGTGTATTCCGTTATATGTGTTTTATATCAAATAAATATAGACGTGTGTTTCTTATTTTATTCGTCTTAGAACCATTGATAGTTTTTCATTTTATGGATGACTACACTAACTTCCACTTCAATCATGAAACGAGGTTGAGCAATCAACAATTAATTTATCAATATAATTCAATCCATAAGTTCAATGCAATGTTTATAGATGTATACAATTAATTTCTGATATAGTTGGTTATTTTTGTTCGATATTTCTTTATTAATGTATAAAATAACGTTGACGGTTCACCTTTTGCTGTTTTCAAGGAACTTTTTTATTACTCAATGTTGGTTAGATTACTCTTAACGGACTTTGCCTCGACCACCTGCTTGTTTCTCGTTGGCCGAGTGGTCTAAGTAGTCAAGCTACTGTATCACTAGCCTGTCAACACTGAGGATGTGAAGTCGAATCCGGCACGTGGCAGATGCGTTCGACTCCAGATTAATTGATTAGGATTGTCAGTTTGTTTACCTAAGTTCGGTGGTTCTCTCCAGGCACTCTGGCTTCCCCCACTAATATAAACTGACCGCCATGAAATAGCGCAATAGTGCTGAAAGTGGCGTCAAACACCAATCAATCAAAAAAGCGATCAATCCATTTTCACACCAAAGTGTTTAACGGTATTTCAACAACAACAAAAAATGAGAGGAAAAAATGTTTTCCAAATGTTTATTAATGATTATAATCTTTTAACCGCGATATAATGTTTTAATTTCACTTATGGAGCGTTTACATTCACAAAATGCATTTTTTAACACTGGTAAAATATACATTTATTTATTTTTTTTTTTTTTTTTTTGTTTATGTACCATTGTTTCCTCAAGGAAGCAATGAGGAGAAGTGAGATAATACATTAATATACTAAACAGAATGTGATTAAACTTGTTAATTTAATAGCTATAAACGGCTCTGATGCACATTATACCGGGTGTAAGACGATCAAAATTGCATACCATTTCGACATTCAAAGACAAGGGAATTACACGTATCTATCCTCGAAATCACTGTGTTAGCATGTGTTTCTAATTTTAATAAGGTGAACGTCATCGCTGAACTTTTAACATTGTGATTTGACTCATCTAGCTTTTTGTTGAAGATATGGAAATACATATTTTACCTTAAATGTCTTCTTTTGAGGGGTTGAATTAACTTAATTTTAATGAATCGTTATCAAAAGGGTCAAACATAGGTTCTCTTTTATTTTCCTTTAATGTGCATACAGATTTGATTAATACATTACTAGTGTAGATTTTTATTCTTTTATTTTCCAGAATGTTGTCTGTTCAATCTATCAACTTAAACAAAGTAAAAGAAATATTTGCATGTAAATTTAAGAAAGTGTCTAATTAAAAAAAAAAAATTGTCAACCAATCTGATGTACATTCGTGTCGGATAACTTTATTTTGCCGTTATTACATATTCAGGTACATTTATCTTTACAGACTCAATAAGTAGCAAGAACAAACATCTTGACAAACGACCATAATTCTCGCGTAGCTTTGAATAAAAGGATAAAGTAGTATAAGAATAATACATTCTTATTTTTCTTTGGTGCAATTCTTATCTTATTAAATAATTCAGAAACATTCTATAAAGACCAGATTACAACTGTTCTTAAAGTTCTAAATCTACTTATGTCTTGATATGATGTAATTTCATATATTTGAAAGGCTGTCATTAATCAAGGTGCCCGCCAACAAAATAACCAACTGTTTATACAAGTCCTCCCCCAAATCATGATAACATTTTCGTTTTTTTTTTAAACTGGACGCATTCAAGTTTTTACAAGATTAAGCCTGTTTTAAAGAAAATAATGTAACTGGAATTTTAAAAGTTAACTGTCTACTAGACAAATAAATCACATTGTGCGTATGTGATGGTGACCACATAAATGATATTTTATATAAACTTTCTTAGACGAGAAGCCAATACAAGTTACTGAACTATCATCAGAAATTATTCTGACGTTTACTTTGAAGGTCAAATTTCTTTTACAAGTTTAGCAATGAAATGTATATCTCCATAAAAGGATGATAATGATAACGGATGGCTGGTTAAAGTTCACCGGAAATTCATATTAAAGTATATTCAGGATGAGAACATGTTTATGTAATATGAATATTAACCCTTCTTTGTATTAGACCGACACACTGACCCGAAAACGTGCTAGTTCATAAAATATGTACCTCACAACTTTCTCTACACTTTCTAACATTCATCAATACAATTCTAATGAAAAATGTATTTACCGTAGAAATGTAATCCATAATATTTATATTATTGAAGTCATTCGCAAAATCCCATGGGGCATACATTGATAAACTGATAATCATTAACCAACGATCCCACAATGAGTTGCTATACATATTTCTGAACATGTTTAACATGCACAGAACATGGCAATTTCAATGCACGATAGTTACAATTTTCATTTTGACCAGCTATAGACGTGGCTGCGCTTTAATATATTTCACAAAGTCATGGATCTTACCAACGGGCGGGTGAAGACTGAAGAGCAGTTTTTTTTATATTTCAAAAACCTTGACAACATAACAGTTTTTGCCTTATATAAACATTTATCACATCAAATTGCTGTTCTCTAACAATTAACAACAGTTTGATCTTTACTTCTTTTAAAAGTCAAATTAATTAGCAAGTATAACCCATGCCGATAGTATGTATAAGTATCTGGGCTTCCCAGTGATAAACACATTTGAGTATTAAACTTGAGCAAACCATGTCTCTCTTACAGACAATAAGGAAAGCATTGAAGCCAAAGTCAAAATCATCAGTATCTTCAAAATACAAAGTTGATGACGATGAACGACAATTGTTTGCAGCAATTAACGAAGGAAATTTTCGAATGGCTAGAAGTCTGATTGAAGGAAAAGTTAGCGTAAATTGTAAGGACTCGTCAGGTTGTACTCCCGTGATAGCCGTTTGTAGATTACTGACAGCAAAGTATAGCACAATTAAAACACCAGATATCGTAAAGTTTGTGACATTTTTAATAGAACAGAATGCATTTCTTCATGAAAGAGACATTTTTGGAAAAAGTGCTTTGGACTATTCTTGCGAAAATGATGGAAAAGATGAAATAAGGCAATTATTCCATGGTGCAATACAAAAATCTCTACACAGATATTTGTAGTAACTATTTATTACTCTAAGTTAAGCATTTAAACATTATATTTTATTGTAGATGATGAAAAATATATAAGCTATGTATAAATCTATAAATTGCATTTAATGAATAAAAAAAGAATGAAATATCATATTTATCATTATTTTTGTTTTAATCCTAGCTTCATGATAAACACAACATGTGGCATGTCCTTTTGACAACAAAGCTTCTGAACACAGTTTATTATATGTAATTGTACAACTAAGGTAATCACTGACTGCGGATTTTTGCTTTTGCAATTAATCTTCATTTATTCATTACATACAATACGTGGTTATGTGTATCCTTAATGTACGTGATGCTAAGTCTTTAGTTTTCTTTATTGTGTTCAGCGTATTGTTGTTTGTCGTTTGGTCGTTTTTCGTTTTTTGCCATGACATTGGCAGTTAGTTTTCGACTTATGAGTTTGGATATCCCTTTGGTATCTTTCGCCTCTCGCAGTAATTATTTGCTCGTTCTTCGTCATAATAGATTTATTCAAATGAATGGGATGGGTGAGTACTCAAAACATTTGTCGCAAGCCAGAAACCCAGTAAGTTATAGTCTTTATATTTTGTTCTTTGTGGAATTTTGTGTTGATGACAAATCTGTGTTAGACTCGGTTAGTGTATCCATAACTTGTTGAAGGATGTTTGCCTCTCTGTTTCAAAATAACAAACTTTTAAAAGACTGTTATAAATTAATAGAATATAAATAAGGGAACTTAAAAATCAAAAAAAAAAAAAATGATAGGTCCGTGTCCTTGTTTTTGAGATATAATCAATTGAAAATTTGGCGGGAAATAATTCTCTCTAGATTTTTCATGCATTTAACATTGGCACCTTTTTGCTTTCACAAACGATGAATAAATAACAAGGATTTCATAAGATTTTAAAAAATGGAGTTTTAAACTATTTATTATAAAATTATGAAAAGAAAAGGAGGGGTTAGCGGACAATTTTTTTACTGGCATTACATGGATAAAACTAGAGAATCCCGAATATCTGACAAAAAGTAAAAAACGAAACAATCATCCTTAAGCTAGGGAATATTTAAGGCTGAAGTTTACAATAAACATATGTTTGTTGTTGACGACAGTGTTTTGAACTCAAAGTTTAAGTCTCTGACATGTTGACGTGTATAATAGAAAAACAAAGGATATGGGGTATCCATCCATGACACAAAATCAGTCTATGCTCAGCAAGCACACACACACGGTTTACACCGTTCATATACATTGTCACAAACTAGCATTTAACATCCGAAAATAACATTACTATTATATCAATACAACAACCGGTTCTCACATTTATGCTATACTGAATCTCTAAAGCTTTTATATATTCTTTGTTTTTAAATCCTGGAATTTCGATTAAGTGTAACAACAGTTCCCCATTTATTTAGGAAAGACCAGTTTATCTGCAGTGAAAAGAGAATCAAAATAGTCATGCTCGTGGTTGAAATCAGCAGGAAATAAATTTATATTTTCTGATTTCAAAAAGAATCATTCATAGTGAAAATGAGATATTATGATAAAGAAGGTACAGTTAGCACCCACTGGAGTTCTGCAAGTATTAGGTTAACTTTGTTACAATTCGTTGTCTTGCCAGATGGAAAACGAGCCAAGTTTTCTTGTGAGTTCAATTATGTATATTTATTTCATCTTTTCAATAAAACGATTCCTTTAGACTGTCAAATGCCATAATTTTCTTAAATATAATATTTAAAAAGACTGTTAATTTCTACAAACGTTCAAATAAACTGTAAATACCAAACACTGAAGGATGTCAATTTGTTTACAAAAAAAAAAAAAAACGATAAACATGGATGCATTTTATTATTCAAATTATTCTTAATTTAATTAGGGATAATACTTTTCCGTTGTTTTATTTGTTTTCATTGTATACTTAGCATCAATATTTAACATTTTGCATATGTGTAAAGAGCGGAAGTAAACTAGACATAAATTTACGCCCAGGCTGATAAGATAACCCATATCCGGGGCCTCTCCTGCAAATAATCCGTAACAGTGCCTCTCGCGCAAGATACTTCCGTTATTTCCGGTGTCATCTGTTTTCAAATAATATCTGATACACAAAGACAGGACAGAGGGTGATCGGTTTATTAATGTTGCAACTGTGATATTTGATCAGTCAAAATGCATTGACCATGTTGACCGCATATTCATATGTGATATACAGTCACTTTCTGTTTATCGCCTTGTTTATGACGCTGACAATGCCTTACCGTAGAGTTTTTATTTATGACGTCAATACAGAATACAGGTTCGCAAAATGTTTACTTTGCCTGCTTCTAATTTAGAAATGATTGTTTTTATCGCAAATATTTCATTTGGAACAGTTGTAGGAGTTGCAGTATATACAGAATAACCATAGATTGTCTCGAAATATAAATTGTATATGTAAGTTTCAAAAAAGATGAATACATGTCATTTGCCTCATATAAAACAATTTGTCGGAAGTATATGATAAAAAGATTAATACATTTCCTTTTCCATATCGGCCCGGGTGTCGTCCCTCGACCCATATTAGCCTCGACTAACGTATCGGGATGATACCCGGGCCGATATGGAAAAAGCCATGTGTTAATCTCTATATAAAAGTGTGTTTCTAGATTGTTCATGGTTGTGTAATTTAATTATGTTGTAAAATACTCCTTCGACCTGTGATAAAAAATAAGCTATGAGTAAAATTTGAAACGAAAATACATCCTGTGAATATATATTTGTATAACAGTTTTTCAATAGTGTTAAAACATAAAGCAAGTCTGAGAAATGTTATAGCAGACGATTATAATATATACCCTGTCGACGCAACAGGTATCGCTCCTCTTGGAGTTTATGCGATTCCATTATTTTTTTTTAATTCTTTATTTGTTTTTTTACCTTAATTTATAACTTCAGAATGCATTTATAATATTTAAACATCGGTACATTACTGTTGTTACTAATGATATCATTTAATTCACTTAACTTTATCACGTGCAGATACATGGATAACTTTAAATTGTTGGTATTTTAATTCCTTTTTTCAATTTTCCCTTACACTTTTGAATAAAACATCTATTTGCAGCTCTGATCCACATTGAATCGGAGATATAACTAAGTGTCAGATTTTTTTTTAAAGAAGTATTATTTGCCCGACATTCATTCAGAGGGAACATGGAGGTGGCTTCTCAGGCTCGACAACACTGTCACGTGAGATGTTTTTCATCCTGATAAAGTCATTGCTGAACTTTATCATTGTTCTTTTATAACACCAAGCGTTATTGCTTTTTGCCAAAAGATAAGCAAATTAAATAAAGCTGAGATTTGTTAATAAAACGACTATTTGCATCTGTGATCGACATTGTTCCTGAGTGATAAGTAAGTGTCAGAAAATTTTAAAAAGGTGTTATTTGTTCTATATTCATGTTGAGGAAACAATGAAGTGATCCAAGCTTTCCTTTTTTCTCGTTTGAATTGTTTTACGTTTATCATCCCGGGCCTTTTATAGCTAACTGTACGGTATGGGTTTTGCTCATTGTTGAATGCCGTACGGTGACCTATAGTTGTTAACTTCTATGACATTTTAGTCTGTGATGAAGAGTTGGCAATCATACCACATCTTATTTTTATATCGACAACACTGTCACGTACTGTGCGTTTGTTACACCAAGTTTTACTTTTTTTTCTCGAAAGATAAGCAAATAAAATTTAGGAAAAGTGAATAAAAAACCAATAGTGCTGAATAAAGCAAAACTTAGTTTAAGCACAAACAAACGAGTTTCTTTAGATTATAATGTTAAGGAAATTATTGAACCAATGCATTTTGTATATAATAAACTAATCCATATCCTTTCTTTCCTATTAAGTTCTCTATGAACTGTGAATAGAACGATGATTTTTAAATATCTTTTCTGTCCGTTTCTAATTGTTAATTAATCAAACTTTGTCATACCAGTTGTTAAATGATTTGGTGTATTAAAATGTTCTTTCTGAATCAATCAACAAGATCTAACTTCCACGTTTGTTTACCTTTTCGTTCATCACTCTTTTACCTTGCTCTTGCACTGCGCGGGCGCCAGAGTACTAACGAAGGGATCTTATGTATAGGTCACTGCATACGGAAAATGTTCGGCGAATTAGTGTACGGGAAGACAATAATTCAATAGCAGTACATTTCCAAAGTTCTGATTAGATAAAGGATTTCTTTAAAAAGAAAGATCATGTACACGTGTTTCATAGTAAATCTTAGCCATTCAACATATTCAACTTTTTGTAACTTTGAAGTATCATATGACTTTAATTTAAAATAAAATGTAAACCGTGACTTTATGTTAAGTTTATGAGTGAAAGGAAGTGTGACCACATCAACAAGCCGTATTAAGATGACCTTTATTACATATAATTCCAATTAATTCACTAAAATTATGTCCATATAAAAAAATCGTCAACACTTACAACTATTCATATTCGTGACGTCATGAAACCCGTTTATACATGTATAAACCTTTCTGTTGGCATGACACTCACCAATGAAAAATAAGTTTACAAACAACATTGGAATTATGTAAAAATGTAAAATGATGTGTGTGAAGAATAATGTGCTGTTTCTTGATTGTTCAGATTTTTTTGCATGAATTGCACGATCACCGGACTTTTCCTGTATCCGTAAAACATCTTCCAAAATCAGATCCTACAGAAATAATCAACAAATTCTGTAAAGAAACAAAATGACATTATGTCTACGTTATTTATTTGTTATACATAAATGTCCTTTTATATGTCAACGACTATGACAATGTAGGAGATGATTGAAGTGATTTGTCTTAAGTATGTCTATGTCTGATAATTTCAATTACAAGTGGTTTATAAATGAATGGAATAAAAAAAACACGATAATTCAAATAATAATCAATAAATGTTTTTAAGAATTACTAGGGTAGAAGTTCTAAAAAAAAGTATTCCATAGAATTAAACCTAAACACCAGAAGGTAAAAAATGAAACAATATATAATACATAATTATAATAGGGTACGGGTTGGCGGATTTTTTCTTTCTTTCAAAACAATAACATCTTAAAAAAAAACTTTAACCCTGAGACATATTCGTCGAGCAGGAGTTATTGTGCTTTGTTGTATATTAATGTTTTCGTTATTTGAGAAATTTGGTGTATAGTAGATTTCTATAAAGTCTGGAAGATTTGGTGTGATTTGCCAATGCTACAACTATCCACCAGATACCAAAGGAAGTTGATTTCGTTTAATTTATTCACTACTCTTTGAGAATTTCCGCGATTAAGATCTTGAAACATTGCATAGAAAACTGTTTTAAAGGCTGTTTATAGGAGAATTTTAAATTTTTGGTTATTTATGTCGTAGAGTTGCTGTATCATTGACGTTTAATCCATGTCTCCTTTAATTCCTACTTATCAGTGAAGTTAAGAATAAAGTCGTGTAAGATCACTCCCTTTTTTTGGTGGGGTTCGTGTTGCCGTAGTTTTCTAGGTTTTTTTTATGAACTGTTGTTTGTCTGTATGTCTTTTTCCTTTTTAGCCATGGCATTGTCAGTTTATTTTCGACTTATGAGTTTGAATGTCCCTTTGGTATCTTTCGCCTCTCTTTAATAGTTGAACAATACGTATTAGAATAAAAAAAAAAGAGAACTTTTATCGTTTCAATATAATAATAATCCCATGAAAAAGATGACCGCAGATCACGTGATTATAATGACACCCCATACTTGTACGAGTGTTACTTCTGAGAATCCTTTTTTTAAGTTGTAATGCGTGATTGGCAGTCACATATTACAGTACGGTAAAGAAAATATATGCCGGTTTACACTAGTGAGTGAAGCGTATAGTTTTAAAAGATTAAAAGAGAAAGAATAAATAACAATGATATTGTAACACGTTATAGCGCAACCATTTGGTGTGGGAGAGGCAGAGATTTATACCCCAGATCAGGGCTTAACACAGATCAGAAAACTTTTTTTTAAGTCTTAGAAGACTTTTAATGCTTGATTTAAATGATTGAAAGCTAACAATGATATGTATAATGTTTATAAATTAGATATATCCCATTGGCTCAAACGCCCCCTGAGGGTTTATTTGAAATACAGATTTTTACTAATAGAAAATAGCCATTACGTATGGTTTATAAATGTTATCTTTATTCAAATATTTATTTGATAAATTTAAAATGAACTGAAAATAGACAATACTTAGACTTTATAAAAATAAAATTCTTTGTGAAGCTCTTCAACTCCCTGTTTGATTAGGACATCCAACTGTTTTGATTCGAGCGCCATTGATGAGTTCTATGTAAATAAAACTCACAATAGCATCTTGAGACGATCGTTATTGATTAAGTTGAATTTTCTTTTAAATAGCATTTTTTTTTCAAATCCATGCCCTACCATAGGAATGAATATTTGCTCCCTTACCATCGAACGTGAGTTGACCATCTTGATCTACATCTGCCTCGTTAAACAATTCTTCTGCTTCCTCTTCCGACATCTTCCGTCCACCGCCAGCACATAATACCTGTCGGAGTTCCTCTTTATCAATAAATCCATTTCCATCTGCATCAAACTTTTTAAATGATCTCTTATATATTTCATTGTCTCTATGAATTTTCGCTAATACTTTTTGCATACATTTTCGAAATTCACCATAGTTCACAAAACCATTTCCTACAAATTATATATATATATATATATATATAAATTGCCTAACAATGTAATTTTAACACACTATTTAGTATGTAAAGATAAGAATGTTTAAAATATTTACAAAATGATGAAAATAAACGCAATATTTCGCTAGACTATCTAGCTTTATCAAGCGTGCATCTATCCAGGTGAAATCGGATGTAGATGATAAGAAACTTTTGCAGCTCAATGTATATGTTGCACTTGAATTTAGCTGCCTTGAAAATAATACATAATTTGGATGAAGTTCAAGATTTTTACAGAATTGGTAGTTGAAGTTAGCAACGTCCATTGGCAAATATTACAGGATAAAAAGGACGATGTTGTGTACTAAATTATTCTTTATCTTTCCTTTATCTTTTCTCATCTTTTTCGTTAAGACCATCAGGTTCTAAAGTGTGGAGTTGGTGGATCAAAAAATTTTCTCTTCTCCTTCTCGCCGTGGTGTCCCACTCGGTGTTGACTTCTATGATTTGGAAAGTAACATTATCAAAAGAATGTTTCGTTGAACGAAGATGTCTTGTGAGAGGACAGTTTTTGTTGGTTTTGTACCATGAACGATGGTTATTGGCTATTCTTGGATAATTGAACTACTTTTTATCGGTAAGGCGATTTGGCATGTCTATAAGTGGAGCGAGGTTGAACGAAAAAGTGGGAGACGAACGATAGTAGGTAAGAGGCTATTTTCCAATAATTTGAGTTGTCTAAAATTATTTTTTTTTTTTTTTTTAGTATTTAGCATTTATTATTCTTTTCAGTGATTCCTTATTAGGAAGTAACGTCCTGTGATGCGGAAAACGATGTTAAATGCTTATTATCTGTATAAACAGTATTTAATGATAAATAAATTAATATTTTATTGCAAGAAGCATTATATGTGCTATAGCAACAAAAACATATTTACAAAATGACAAATACTAACCATCAGAGAGCAATACATAAAATACAATAAGAAAACAAACAACAATTAGTATATGTGATCTTGATGAAAATGCTGAATGAATTGAAAATGATTTTAATTTTAACCTTATCTTAATTTGTAAATAAACAAAGACTTGAGTTTTAGTATATTGAAGGACCTTTTGTCCGATTTTAAAGATATACTTTAAATTGTTAAATGTCGAATTAGCTCTCGCCGCGATATAGCCTTTTTAGGCGGCGTGCAAACACCAATCAATCAATCAATGATCTTGATGACCACGCAGATTTTACACAATTTCTTCATAAGTATAATTCAAGAAGAGTGTATTTTGTTTTCTCTTTCATTTTAGTTTATATAGAAAAGGTCATGTGAGAAACACTGTTGTTTCTGTAAAATCACAAAAACAGTATTTTCTAAATAAAATTTCATGTGTGATGTCATTTTGACATTATTTATTATAAATATAATTAGCAATTTTCCCTGAAGTTACTCATATTTGCTTTTATACTATAATAATTATGAAAGATATTTGAATCCCACGACCGTCTTCCTTAATGAATCATTTGGCAAAATTACACAACAGTCTAAGGAGAAATTAAACCAAGAAAAAATCACGTAAATTCCAACATACTGTCTTCGACAATAGACAGATGTCAATCTCATAATCGTATTAATAAGTTTATAAAACGTCTGCTATCTGCTTATTGAAAAAAAACTACAAATGTATGTAATTTATCAATAATATTCGAAAATACAAACAAAAATATTATTTATACAATATCAGAGCTCAGAGTCACTTGGCTTAGCTTAAATTAATAGTCAAATTACTGCACTGCTCATAATTAGAATACTTTATTTATTTATAGTTAATGATCTTTATTATGAAATCTCCTTTAATATAAATAATAACTTATTCGTAATAAATAATGTTATTTTATTTGATGGTGAAGTTTAATGACTTAAAGATGATTGAATTCCCTCCTTTTAAAAAATAAATTTGTATTTTTAGTAGTTTTGAATTTTCAAGATGTAACATCTTGATAAAGCCATTTTCCCAAAACTAATTTGTTTTAGTCATTATATCACCCTAATTTGTTTTTGTTTTATTCAATACATAACCAATAAGTTCATATAAATTATTATTTTTCCTTTACTTTCAACAGGTTAATTTACCTGTTATTTAATTAGACAGGAATAACTAAAACAACATATTTTGCAATTACAACATCAATTGTTCTTTCCATGTAGGAATAGACAGAGTATGAAAATTCTAAATGTAGGAATAGACAGAAGACACCGATTGGGATGTATCGCCCTCGGTACTTTCATCGAAGGAAAGACAAAACAACAACCACTGACGAGGTTAATGACTTCGGACGAGTATATGTACAAGTAGCTATGCAAAAGTAGTTGATTTAAGAATTGTGTACTGTTGTTTGTCTTTTGGTCTTTTCTTTTTGCTATGGTGTTGTCAGTTTATTTTCGACTTATGAGTTTGAATGCCCCTTTAGTATCTTTTGACTTTCTTTTTAAATCATTTCCCTCTTTAATCCCGACCACTGGAATAAAAAGTTAAATAAAAGAACGTAAATAAAAAGCAGTACATGAAAAGCAATTTACGCTACAATAATGATGTAAAAGATAACAAATCATAAACAATATCATATGATCGTAAAATGCTTGCAGTCTGAAAACAAGGTCCAAACATTTATATGTTGATAAGGAAATCAAGGTAATGTACACTCTAAAATCTTTGATAGTACTTCCAGCATAAATCATACATAGCTACGACACAAATAACAAAAACCGTTTGATCTTGCTTGAAACTTTGAATAAACGAATTGTTATTCTCTCCTCCCCACCCCAAAAAAAAAAAAAAAAAAAAAGACGCAATGATAAAAAACAGCATTCTATTTTATACATTAATATGTAAAATTTATAAATAAGTCTTTTAGATAAAAGAGGGACGAAAGATACCAGAGGGATAGTCAAACTCATAGATCGAAAACAAACCGACAACGCCATGGCCAAAAATAAAAAGACAAACAGACAAATAATAGTACAGATGACACAACATAGAAAACTAAAGACTAAGCAACACGAACCCCACCAAAAACTTGGGGTGATCTCAGGTGCTCCGGAAGGGTAAGCAGATCCTGCTCCACATGTGGCACCCGTCGTGTTGCTTATGTTATTACAAATCCGGTAAATAGTCTAATTCGGTAAGTCACATTCGTGAAAAGGGAAGGGTATTGTAGTTACGACATCAGGAACATATCCGATATCATCTGTGAAACGGTTATTCCATAACGGTCAACCAACTCGTGATGGCGTCCGTAAAATTTACGAAGGGATGATTTCAACTTCACCATTTGGAACTCTTGGTTTAATAGCTTCCTTGTGAGCAGCAATCCTCTATCAAGGAAATCATGATAGGAAACACAAGCCCGGGAATATCGTATCAATTGGGAGATATATACTCCGTATGCAGGCGCTGCTGGAATGTTGCTACATAGAAATGGAAAGTTTACAATTGGGAAGCTGAAATCATCTCTTTGTCGTAAAGTTTTGTTTTCAACCGACCCTCATTGTCAATTTCTAGATGTAAGTCAAGATATGAGGCCGACTTAACTGTATCTGTAGTATCCTTTATCTCTAGTTCGATGGAATAGATTCGTTCAACATAGTCACCAAATTTTGTATTATTGAGTGAGAGAACATCATCTATATAGCGGAACGTAGAGTTAAAGGATATTGCTAACTTCTTATCTTTCTTCCTAAGAAGTTCCTGTATGAAGTCAGCCTCATAATAATAAAGAAACAAGTCGGCAAGAAAAGGGCACAATTAGTTCCCATTGGAATTCCGACAGTCTGTTGAAAACACGTCCTCCAAACGTAACAAATATGTTGTCAATCAAGAAATCAAGCATCTTGATAATGTCAGTTTCAGAGAATTTTTGTTTGAATCAGAGTGATTCTTTACAAAGTAGGATTTATCCTCCCAAGACAAGATACTTGTATCTACGTTCGCCATTCTTTTAATGAAACAAAGTAATACCAACTCTTTCAATTTGTCTTTTAGTTTGGAATGGGAATACTTGTGTAAAGTGTAGAAAAGTCAAATGTTTTAATACTATTGCAAGATGAGAGAGTCTTAGATTGTATGTACTCTAAAAGATCTTTGGAATTTTTAGTATCCACATCTGATTCACTCCACCTCTAGAATAGGCAGTTTCACAATAACTTTGGAGCCCGGCTTTGATTGCTGATAAAATAGATGTTAATAATTTAGAAAGAGGTTTCGTGGAGCATTTGGAAGACCCAGCAATATACCGTTGTTTGTAAGGACACTTATGTAGTTTAGGTATCCAATACAGTGATGGAAGATCCAGTTCTTCATCTTTGGTTGAAATTCCAAAGGAACATAGAACAGACCTATGATTATCCAGGATTTCCTCTTTAGATAACTTGTACGTCTATCAAAAATATTGTAGTAAAATCGGATGTTATTTAAAACTTTTATTCAATTACTGCAAGTAAATTCAATCATACACAATAATTCTAAATGCTTGCGATAGATATTAGTTAAGGCTTTGACAAATTTGTTATATCTATATATATTCCTGCTGTTACAGTTTTCAGTTTGGAAAAAACGGTTTTATAAATCTGAGACTTACGCTGCAAATACTCCCATATCAAACCAACTGAAAATGTACACTGTTGGAAGTGGCCAACGGATCATCATTACTAAAAAAAGGAAAAGTTGCCCACCTGCCATAAATTTTGTTTGCTCATCATTACATTGATCATTTTGAGATAAAAGGTCACTATCAACGTTGGATTATTTTGATTGAAATGAGCTGGGAAAAAAGTAAAATCACAAAAATACTGAACTCCGAGGAAAATTCAAAAGGAAAGTCCTAATAGATATCAATGGCATGTTTAGAAAAAAATGGATTGTTCAAGAACAGTGTATCGTCTAAATGATAGCAGGTATTGTTAAAATATCGATCAAGTCTTGTTTCGTTTAGTAATTAACGAATCTATTACATAAAATGTGATTCAACACAGTAATATAGAATAACCCTTGAAAAGAGGGTTGGCCAAAGGTAATTCCTATCGGAATACCAATCAATTGAAGTTATGTTACAATCTAACATAAATTTTATCTAAGAATTAATGGCTTTCATAATTTCTTTCAATGTCCAATTAGGGTATTTTGAAGAAGAAAAAGACATTGTATTGTGTTACAACTGACATGTGAAATGAAAATAAAATTAGCATTAAAATGCAACCTCATCATACCATTATGCTGATCTCTTCTGATATTTGATCATACCTTCTTTGTCTATTTCGTCGATTAGTTTTGTTGCCCTCGTTAAATTTATTTTGATACCAACGTCTTTCCCACCATTCATAAGTTCTTCCGGTGTTATGTGACCATCATGGTTAGCATCCAGTTTATCGAAAACAATCTTGATTGTAGCTGTAATAAGATTGAATAAAACATGTTATACTTTTTGTAAATCTCTTTACTAAAGCGCAAGGTGCGCTTAACGTATCTATTTCTATGAAATATTCGTTGCTAGTCGACTAATATCCTGCAAATAGCTATAGACTTACAACTATACTATATTTCTAGTTCTAATCTTTCGGCTTTTTTATACCATTATAACCATGCATTCAACCTCACTTCTTTTCCAAATTATATGCGCACTATTTGCTCACGCGAATGAATGTTCTCAAAATTTGATCTTATTCCGTCTGGGTTCCTGGAAAAAAAAATCTAGCTTACCACTATTTTCACCGTACTGTTACTAAAACATACAACTCTAAAACTGAACCCATTTTTGCGTTTTATTCATTGTATAGATTTTCAAACGATACGACGTGAAATGAAGGGGTTTATTTATTCCATCAAATTTTATTCAAGCCTCTGCCAGCTTTCTTTTCTATACTTATGATGAATACTTCAAAGTGATTTACCACTCCAAATAATGATTTTAACACACTTTTGGCTTTGACAGTTTCTACACATGTAATCTATATATATAGATGTATAGTAAGTAAGAACTTGTGTAAGGTACCGCCATACTTTTACATATTTTTGTGTAAGAGATTGAAAGATATCAAAGGGAAATTCAAACTCAGAAGTCGAAAACAAACTGACAACGCCATAGTTACAAACGATAAACGACCAAAAGACAAACAACTTAGAAATCTAAAGACTAAGCTAAACGAACCCAATCAAAAACCGGGGTGATTTCAGGTGCTCCGGAAAGGGTTGGCAGATCCTGTTCCACATGTGACATTATGTGCTGTTCCTAGTTATTTGACTATTTTCAAAGAAGTCGGTTGGTGGTGTTTGTTGTTGTCCGTTGCACTGTCCAATATATTTGGTAATGTTTTATCCTATTTTGCATTTTACTGGCAGCAAAAGGTATCTTTTTTATGTGAGAAAGGTGGACATATATATGTCAGGTAGTTTCTACACATGGTGAGATGATGTGAGAAACAGGATTGCGTTGTACTTTCACAGGTTCGTTAACCACAACGCCTAATTTCACTCCTTTCCTTTTCAGAAATGAATATTTGGATACTCATTCTCTCCTTTTGGAAAATTTTATTTAAAATCGACGATCATCTTTTGTTATATATGTTGAACACATTGTAAAAGCTAGAAAATAAAGTATTAATGGTTACGAGAGGGATCCAAAATCAACATTGAACTCAAACAAAGAAAAAACTATTCCTGTCTCAAATATCACACACAGTCGACAACATTCTTTTCTAAATTTACTAGCCAATTCCTTCCAAAAATTAATATTTTTTCTTTCATAACTTCTATTATACAGCTTAAGTAATCTTACTTTTTGTTAGAATATACTTTTTTTATTGTTGCATTTAAATGATGCCAACGTTTTTGTTTTTTTTTAATTTGTTGGTTGGTTTCATTTTTTGCTTTTATGTCTACTTTGCACGACGAAAAGTTCAATTGCCGTTAATTTGTTTGTTTGAATGAGACATGGATCTTACGTCATCAGCCACTTCATGTCTTGTATTTATCATTCGCTGGTATTATAATACCAATTGTGTGCATATAACAGGACCTTAATTTAAATTCAAACCACGTGCTGTCTCACCTACTTATTTTGTGTACATTTTGACGTATATCCAGCAGATGGTTTGTTAATTTCAGAGCTTCTTTTTCCCCTTTCTAATCAATTAAATTTTTGTTATAAAGGGAATTATTAAAATATCAAACACATTCATATTAGACTATGAATTTGCACAAATTGAACGATAAATGATATATTATTTGATATTTACCAAAAGATGAAATATAATATGCACATACAAATACATGATTTAAAGGAACAACCATTTAACTTAAAAGTTTTTTTTTTAAGAACAGATCTGTAGTAGCGTTGGCCCAAACAATATTTCGTTTTACAAAACTATGAATAGAAATATTTTGCTTTAAGTGGTTTTAAAAAAATCAATCCAATAGTTGCTTGCAAAATCAAAAAACCTGACAGGAAATGCATTATTCGTACCATATTGTCATTCCTGAATTGGCTAATTTTGAACTTAAAAGATTGTTTTTGTTTTTAGTCCAGTGATTAATCATTATAATGGAGAGCAACAATCAAGTTATTCCTTAAATAAATGTATATAATGCATGTGTACCTACCCAAAGTCCTGTGGCAGATTGACATTTCATCGAAAAAAAAAAAAATTTTTTTTAAATCGTCCATTTTTACCATTATTTACAATAACGCCCCCATTCCGCGATCCGAACCTAATGTCTGTCCACTCACATTGCAGGTATTTTTGTAACATTTGTAGGCTGACAAAGATACTTTTAATACATTTCAACAAATCATGAGCCTACTATAATGCTTATTTAATAGTATTTCAGACTAAACCGTGAGCTTAACAAAATTTAATACGAGGAATAGATGTCTCGTGAATATCCACCTATATTTAAACCATTAAAAGTTCTGTTAACTGCTAGTGAGTTCATAGGAATACACCTTTTACTTTCTAAGCATTGAAAAAAAACGTATTCCGTTTCGACTTGGTGAGAAAAAATTATTTACTCTTTGTAAGCTGGTTTAATCTTTTTGCTTAAATATCAGTTTGCACGACGAACAGTTCAATTATCGTTAACTTATTTGTTTGCATGAGGCAAGGGTCTTCCGTCATCAGTCACTATATGTCATGTGCCTTTTATCGACTAGCATCATAATACCAATTGTGTGCATATAACAGGACATTAATTTGATTTGAAATCAAGTGCTGTTTTATCTACTCATTTTTTGTGTAAATTTTGGCATATATGCAGCAGATGGTTTGTTAATTTCATAGCTTCTTTTTCCTCTTTCCAATCAATTAAATTTGTATTAGAAAGGGTATTCCTAAATATATGAAACACATTCATATTTGGCTATGTATTTGTACAAATTGAAGGATAATTGACTTGTTACTAGTTTTTCTTGATATTTATCAGAAGATTAAATATAATATGCATATACAAATACATGATTTAGGGGAACAACCATTTAACTATTTAACTTGAAATGGTTTTTGAAGAAAAGATAAATAATGTGTAGTAGCGTTGGCCAAAAATTATTCTGTTGAACAAAACTATGAATAGAAACATATTGCAATAGGGGTATTTAAAAAATGAATCCAATGTCTTAATACCTGACTTGTTTAATTTTGAACTCCAAATATTTTCTTTATTTTTAGTCCAGTGATTAATAATAATGATGGAGAGCAACAATTATATTCTTTCTTAAATAAATTTATAAAATGCATGTACTAGTATTTGTTTAATATACATATATTATCGGTTACTTGGTTGGGTGTTCTTTTAAAAAAATTAATTTCAAACAAATATTAAAAGACTATATCCTCCTTGTTGAAGTTAAATGGTTGTTCCCTAAGTGCAATTGGGTCATAATGTGACACAGCTGTATAAAACTTTATTTGATCACTCAGACACATTACTGTAACTTTTACATTACATAATGTTTATAAACCTATCAATTTTTTGAGGACTTGGATATTTAATTGAGTGTATCCCATTCTATGGGTATTTTCATTTAAAGCCCTTCGTTTTGTTACCAAGTGTCGTTCTTTTTTGGAAATGGTTTCAGAATATAGTTTTCTAGATTATATTTCATTTTGAATTGACCACTGAAATGTTCTCCTCTTGATTAATTTTGTATTTGACTATCCTTTTTTTATAAATTGGTCTTTGTTTTACAGTAATTTTGAATTGAACAGACTCAACTGGCAATTGCTGAGTCCATACATAGATAAGTTCCGTGTTATCAAAGCTAGACTTTAAATGATTGGTCTACTTAAAACTTAGCATTTCCTCATTGGCTAAACTTTAACATTACTCTGTATGATACACTGCTGAATTGGTTTTGATTGATGATAAATTTGTTCCAAAAAAAAATAACCATTTTCAAATTAACAGCTACTTCAATTGGAGCTATGCAAATTTCACCATATTAAGATATAAAATTAGGTGTAGTTATTCTAAACTAATGAACGTTTCTATAGAATTGTAGGTGAATTTGTAAGAAGAAAGTCGCAATTTTTATACCTTGCGCAAACGGCAACCGTGTTATTGATTCCTATCAATGATCCCCAAACAATGTACGTAAACGTTATGACTGTTATTCTAACACGTGTACGTGTATTGACAAAAATATAAGAATGCAACAGTTCAGTGAATCGCTCTATAATCGACACATTTTACTTTCATGGAACCAGTGATACTACAGATTACAGATACGGTATGATGTAAAATATTTATTATGAATATTACACTATGAATCAAATTTTGGCCTTGGGAAATCACTCAACTATCTGAAATATAATTTTGCTTCAGGATTAATCAGCAACCAGTTCTTTCGTCTTTCACCGGAAGGTACATCTGCTGACAAGCCAACACGCTCAACTTGAACAACACAGAATCGAAAATGCAGAAGGAAAAAGCGAAGCTTCATCTGGCGGCCGATGCGTAGCAGTGGACCAGCCCCGCGTGACGGTGGGCTAGTGAGGTTAAGATGTTGAGTTGAGGTTAAAGATGTTAAATGAAAAATGCATTAAAAATGAATAAAAATTTTGAATGACAAGTGAAATATTTAAAAAGGTTGATTTGCTGAGTTCTTTCCCTTGTCTTTGAAATATAGAAGGTGAATCATAAGGTGGGGATGGATGGTTGTGGTTATTTTGAGAAGATTCTTTTAAATCTGTTTAAACAATGAGCAATTAACTAAGACTGTGATCCACTTGTTTCCCACGTGACACATACATTTTTTGTACTTCGAAACATGTAGCACGCAACTTTATCTTACCTGCTAATATGTTTTTGTGAACTTTAGACCGAAGTTTTACGATACCTGCATGCTGCTATTACGGAATATGCAGAGACGGATTAAGATAATAAACAACACTATAAAATGTAATCAAACCACTCCTCTATATACCACGACTATACAATTCTATAATCTATCAATAATGTATGTCCTTATTATTGCAATGATTTTTCCCATAATGTACCTTCTATTGGAAATAAAAGTTATCTTATCTTATCTTATCTTATCTTATCTTAACTTAGTTTGTTAATACCAAAGCTTCTTTTTGCTCTCTCCAATCAATTTCATTTCTTATATTATACCTTCATTACTGGTTTCTCTCATCTGTCGTGTCTCGTCTTTGTGTTCCATTTTGCAAAATCTTCGGTCCAAGGATAAAGAAGATTGGTTGATTGTTATTTGTTTATGGTAAAGTAAGAAATATTCATGCTATTCAGAACTAGAACCAATCATTCAATTTGGTAGGTCCTGCAAAAGAGTGGACACAATGATGGGTTATTTTGACAGCAGTTAGTCTAACTTACAGACTCCTTCAGTGCTTAAAATTATTAAAATCTTTTTTACGGGCTGAGAGCTTTCAAAATAGAACATCGGATTTCTCTTTGCTATTTCCGAAATTACAGGATTTTTATGGTTGCATGTGCATATCATTACGCATAACATAATAATTTACATGTACACACATCCTGTGTCCTATTGTTAGACGGGAAAAGTACATTTAGCCCAGTGTTTAATGTTAGCTTTGTTTATAACTAATTTTATCTAAGGGATTCCGAATAAAAACACATTTAAATAATAAATGTGTGGTAAACATCAATGAGACAATAAAACCAGGGACATAAAGAAACCTAAAAACATCTTGATGTCAAATGGTCTTCAACAGTAGATAAAGTTCTATACAGTGTATTAAGATCACCCGTGTCCTGTAACGTCAATGAGACCATAAAACCTGGGACATAAAGAATCTAAAGACATATTGGTGTAAACTTGGCGTCTTGATCAGTAGATAGAGTTCTATACAGTATATTAAGCACAATCAGATCACACATGTCTAGACAATGAGCCAATACACATACCATAGGCTAAAAAAATCACAAATTCCTATAAGGAGAAAAATACTTGCGTAATGGGAAAGTGGAAAACACCTTCCTTCCTTTCTTTTTTGTCTGAGGTGTTTAAGTTAAAACGGGATGTCACTTTTGAGCAAATTGAAAATATATATTCTTGTGCAACATATAATTATTTAAAATTACCGAACAGAGTACAATTCTAAATACTTACATAAATTTAGGTACCCGGTATGCATTTTGAAAAGTTTCTTTTATGAATCTTAGCCAAATTAGAAACTCTTCGTCCCTACATCTCTTGCTTATATTCTACCTGCTAGCAAAGTTTATAATATCAATTAAGGAGATGTGGTATGATTCCCAATGAGACAACTATCACCAGAGTAAATGGCATTGATTTAGGCATCTACAGGTGACCATACGGTATTCAGCAATGAGTTAATATAAATAAGAAGATGTGGTATGAGTGCCAATGAGACAACTATCCATCCAAGTCACAATTTGTAAAAAGTAAACAATTATAGGTCAAAGTACGGCCTCGAACACGGGACCTTGGATCACACCGAACAGCAAGCTATAAAGGACCCCCAAAAGACGTGTAAAACAATTCAAACAGGAAACCAACGGTCTAATCTATATAAAAAACCAGAAACGAGAAACACTTATGAACAACACCAACAAACGACAGCCACTGAACAACAGGCCAGGCTCCTGACTTAGGACAGGTGCATACAAATGCAGCGGATTTAAACGTTTTAACAGGCGCCAACCTTCACCCTAACCTGAAACAGTGATATAACATTACAACATAAAAAGACACACAATAAAATATAAATTGAAATGTCTTAACTCGATCAAAAAGACAATACACAAAACAAGTAAATACTAGTATACACTGAACGAATAAGTTTGATCTATGACACAATATAAATAAAAAAGATGTTTCAATGTCAAAAAGACAACTTTAAAACCTAGGACAAAATGGCGTTAAATAAAGTAAAACCCATACCGTACAGTCAGCAATAAAAGGTTCCAATATGAAAAAATGTTAAACAATTCAAACGAAAAAGAAATCAAGGGCAACCATTGAATTACAGGCTTCAGAATTGTGATAGACATTTATAGAAAGCGGTGGGGTTAAAAATGTCTGAGAGCACTCAATCCTCCCCTTAATCTTGGGCAGTGGTGTAACAGTATAACATAAGAACAAACTGTAAAAATCAGTTGGAAACGACCCGACTCATCAGATTGGCCCTATGCATGGAAATGACCCGGCTCATCAGATTGCCACTAAACATGGAAAACAAACATTAAAATATTAACTTGAAAAAAAAAGTTTATTTATCAAATACTAACCTTTTACATTGCGTGGTTCCTCTATCCACCAAGATGTACTCATCCGAGACCCTGTTTAATTGTATAATTAATTCAAGGGTGAATTATAGAACTGTTAGTGTGTTGTTTATACTATCTTTCCATTATCATTAAAGATCTTCGTATTGTATATAACTTTACGGTAACGATTGGGCTAAGATGTCAACACGTTTGTTTGAACAATAGACAACTGCATTATTATAAATTATTTCAAATTGATATTCTTTGTTGTGTTTGCAATAATAGATTATATCTAAACCTTACACATAAATCCATATATATTCAAATTGTAAGTATATGTAATATATTGTTATGAATATTAAACTCCACGTCATGAACAAAAGTATAAAATATCTTTATACCATGCATAATTCGTCTGAAATTTCTTCTGAATTTATTTCACTCCAGGGCCAATTTCAAAAAAAAATAATTCAATCTAGACTTACTTTCATAGTATCACAGCGCAATGTATGTACTTTAAGGGTCTAACAAAAGTTTTGCTCGTTTCTAAACAGGTCATCGAAATTATAAATGCTCAAAGAATGCCCAAAGCGATAACTTTGAGATATTTTGTCAATTTTTTAGTATTTATCATAACAATGTATAAAACGACAGCGTTAAAACAATAAATTATGTCGTCAGTAAAGTATGCATTGTCTTTCCCATACACTGGATTAGTTCATTTTATTAAGCAGTGCCCATCGATGCAAAATTTGACCATGATAAACGTGTTAAAAATATCCCATCTACACCCGCATATGGAGTATGCATTTCTCAACTCATACGATATCAAAGAGCTTGCAGCTTCTACTCAGACTTCGTAGTCTGATAAAAAAAAATGAGCCAGAGTTTTGTCGAAGAACGTCTGATCCTTTTTCTCACAAAGCTCCTCGGAAAGTATCGAGATACTAATTGATAAATATTGAGTGTCTACTTTACAAATAATACAGGATGGTCTGCAGTTAATAGATTCTAGGTACTGACGTTGTGCATCATTTTATTTACATCATAGTGTTCCTTTTATGTGTCTTTGTACTATCATATTCCTTTTGGTCCTATGACTCTTAACGTGGCTCAGAATTTGTGTATCCATGCTGCGATCGGGTTTTTGGCTTTTGGCGTTTCTGATGCGGGTGGGTCTAGAGATGCGATTTGGACACATGAGGTTTTTATAGTGCTGTTTTAATTTTGTATACCCTTGTATTTATATCTTACTTAATTCCAGTGTACTTTATCGGGAAAGTGTATGTCATTTTGTTTTACTCATTATACTGAATGTACTCTCACCTTCAAGAACTTTTTTGCTGGAGTCTATTAGATTTATATGTATGTTAGTTTGAATTTTTAAAGTCAGTTGTGTTGTTTATCTGTGATGTACATGATGTTTGCTTACACAGTTTTGGCCGTGGATTCCAATTATTGTCACGCTTCACGCTAACCAATTATGTATGTTTGGGATGCTCATTCAAATTTGTTCATATAACGGAACTATAAATATCTTACAAATATACAAGTGGGAGCCACAGTTCAGATAGTATGTAAAACCAGGTTTATCCCATTATTTTCTTTGGAAAAAATGCTTGAACCAACGATCAGGAATATGGCAGCTGTTTTCTATTCGTTCTGTTGGTTGATATACTCGAGCGTTTGATATTGTCAGGTTTTATGGACTTTCCCCTCGGAGTCGGTTAGTACTTTTTTCTTCCGATAAATTTTAATTCAGATGGCTTTTCGCTGTGCTTCGTGTAATGATAATAAACTAATCATAGATACCACTCTTAAAATTGTGTACGCAAGACACACGTTTCGTCTTCAGAAAACTCACCAGTGACACCTGAGTTAAAAAAAATACTTCTAAGGTAATCATAGTTCAATGTAATGTAAGTAATGATTAAATTGAAGAGATACAACTTTACCCAGGAGGGGGTCTCAACATACAGATTTGGATACAGACGTCCGACTGGGGTTTAACCCCCTTTTCCCCATGTATTGATTTATGAACATCCCTTCCCATTCATATAATTCATAGGAAAATCACAAGCCATTTTGATCATGGAAGTAAAATAAAATACTTATAATAAATATAATACTTCCATGTTTAGATAATTTTCCCACCTATAATGACAGCTTATTTAGACGTTAACCACATTGGAACATTCATAATATTAGATAAATAGATCAGTAGACAGTTCTTACAGACATCTTTAAAGAAAATGAATTTTTATGATTCATAGACATAAAAATTCCTATCCATTGATATATTACCTTCGTGAAATTGCACCCCAATGATATATTTGGCATTCAAAAAGGTAACGTTTATAGGAAGCGACCCCCACCAATATAGACTGGTTCCCTGTCCTTTGTCTGTTTGGCCGCTCTGACGTATGTTGCTAATTAACTCATCGGATACCAGGATTAAAATTGTACGTCACTTATGCCTAATTCATCAGCTCCATAACGACATCCCCACGAAAGAACAGAACCGTTGAGTGTGGAGCTTAAGGCTCTGACAACAATTAACCTTCTCCCTCCTCAGGGAAAGTTGTATTCCAAATAATTATGACGTTTTATAGAAAGTTTATGTGTTTGGTTTAATCAAGGAATTGTATATTTTTAAAAATATACAATTCCTTGGTTTAATGGACCGTACGTGTACCATCTTCCCTTCTTGATGTGTTCCCGTGTGAAGGATTTATAATAAAATCTAAATTGAAAAGTGCCGATACGTCATGATTTCTTGAAGAGGAAAGTTGAACCAGGCCTAGCAAAGTTCAATTTCTCTGATGTACATCTTTTTTTATAATTATAATTATAAGAATATAATTATTATAGCTCCTTGAATTTTTTATGTCTAAGTAGGGGACACTACGATCTCAGACTACGACATAAATATAATAGGTTTCTGTTATTTCTCTGTTGTAATTTTTAGGAGGTTAGAGTTATTTCCCCTGATTTTGTGTACTTTAAAATAGATTGACCAAATAATATAAAATTCGATAAAAGCTAAAATTTGTGTAATTTTACTAAGAATGAATAATATTTAATATATTATTTATGTTAAAATCACCATTAATACCACGATGCAAGACATTTTGCAATTTATAGTATTTTATTATCCCATGTATATTAACAAAACAAAGCAAGTCCAAATAATTTTTTTATCATGATCAGGTTGTCTCATTGGCGATCATACCACATGTTAATACCAATATTAACATTTATATTTGACGCATGTCCCAGAATTCTGGGATAGAAGAAGCAATATCAAATTAATCATGGGGAACTTAATCTTTGAAACGCACAACATGCTGACCAAATGCAAATACACGCATGCTACTATAATTACATTTTTCAATCATTTTCTTGTATATACTTCGTAAGGCAAGTGTCTGTTTTATGGTTTCAAACGATATTACTTTTTTTTTTGTTAGAATATGAATGATTTTATATGTATGTTGTATTTTTGATATTGAATGTGTATTCTATGCATGCATTTTGTTTAAGGCTCTCAATGAAAATTGGACCAGTTCTCTCTTTAGATAAAGAATTTATTATTATTATTATTATACTTTATTATACGCATCACTGTAAAAAATATACATTCTGCAAGAAAGATTGTGAGAGTGAATATGATGACTTGAATTTTCAAAACCACCTTGTCTCCTGCAGTGGCAAGAAATGAACATCCCCGTATATCGTTTATAACCAGACAGTTCCAAATTACAAGGTTTAATATATTCGTCATACGTCGTTTGTTCGTCCGTCTCTGATGACAAATAGTTTGGGACTTTATTTTTGCATGTTGCATTGGCTGAAAAGATGTTAATGATACATCTGTACAGAAGAAAAACTAATACTTCCTTTTAATTTTAGTATGCATGAGCGTATTTTCGAAGATGTCGAAGAACCAGTATTCTCATTCACTGTCTCTTGGTTTTTGTCCTGATCGATATAACAATTTAATAGAATATAATATTACAGAATATAACAGAACAGAATAGAACCAACCATGTTTATTGCTAATCACAGCGTCAAAAAATTGAGATGAATGTATAATAACATAAAATTTAGATACAATGATTCAAAATGATAATAACAAAACATGTAAATAAAGTAAATGTAATATAATTTAATTTTAACCGGCTATAAAATGTATACTAGTATATTAAGTTCAGTGGCCCAATTTCGAAATACGGAGTATTAAGATTGACTATTAAATCCCACCTGCAACTGTCTATCTATAAGTCAAATAAAGTATAGTATAATACTTGTTTTAAAGCTGTCATTCATATGTAATACATGTAAACATTCATGTAACCAGTTTGTGTTGAAAATGTATATGACATTAGTCCTGTATAGGGCGAAAAGTGGGATAATAAAATTTCATTTGATTTGATCGTATAATACTTGCAATAAAGTGTGTTTATGTCTAAATAGTAGGTTAGACAATATATAATTTAAACTTTAAGAAAAATCTTGCCCGGATATTGAAAGCTCATTTCAACAAGCCAAAATTTAGACTTATCTATTAATACTTTTATATTTGGCATTATTTGTTCTATGGTAGCTGAAAATTACTTATACTCTTCTATATATTAAAGACATTTAAGGAAAAGTATTTCATCCTCAATTTCGTGTTTGAAAAGTGTACAGATTCAATTGTTTTATTTTTATATATCGTATCGTACATATCAAAGTTTTAATTTGCATCTCTTAACTTCAATCTGATTAAAATCAGATCTTTCACTTCGCTCCGTTAGAAGTGCTTGGCATTCGTTCTTACAGGATCGAAAATCAAATCTAACGGCGCAAAATGAAAGATTTGATTTAAGGCGGATTGCTTGCAACTTTTATTTCTAATTTATGTGCACTTAATCGGAATTTAGAAGTCATATTTCTTTGTTCAACATTTAAATTGAAGTGTGAAAATTGTATTGAGTTATGCCGCTTTGTCCTACAAAAAAAAAAAAACTTTTGATGATGGAACCACTAATTCAAATTTTACATCGGCTCATCAAAAAAGATTTCCGTTTGAAACTCTTTTCTTGACGGAATAAGTATACACATACACGTAGGAGGTTCAAAAGGAAGTCTTGCCAATTTCTTCGTCAATTAAAAAAAATCCTACCCCGGCCGATATCGTTATATGCCAGCTACGATTAAACTCATTAAAATCTAATATAAAATGAGGTTGAAAAATGTTTGAAATAGCAGCTTTCATACCTTGTGTTGACATGTCCACTTTTAATTTGGCATAATGCTTTATAGCATTTTATTTCTGATGATTAAATTAGTCTCATTAGATTTTTGGGAGATTGCAATACCATCTGCATAAGACCATGATAGTTGTCATTTTCACTTATGACAATTCAAATTGTTATTTTTGAATGGGATACTGGGGCGCAGGAGGGCGTGGTAATGATTGCTATATAGATAATTTTTTTTCAAATGATGCGGACATATTACTAAAGTCTAGCTTTAAAATCGGGAATACGCTATGACAACAAGGGTAAAAATACAACATTATATTTACTTTGGACAGCTCACAAGTATAAAGATAGACAATAATCCTGGCCAAATGACTGCTGCTTATTGACAGAGTTAGTATCTTTTAGTTAGTTATGATCCCTCGTTAAGGTGAATACCGAATAAATAATAAATAAATAAATAAGCTTTATTTAGAGTCGGCAAGGTATACAAACAGAGACAACATAAGCTCTAATGAGCTTTTAACCGACATAAATAACGAATAACCGAATAAACGATTACTTCAGGCTTTCTTAGTGTAATATGATTTTATTGTTTTCCCAATCAGTTATTAAATGTGTTACATGTTGCATCGTTGTATCAATGATATATCATGTATATAAATCTCATATTTACTACTAATCTGTTAACAGATGATTCGCTCGGCCACCCAATACTCGACGATTTCCAGAAGTAAAAGATATGCAAATTGTATTATAATATTGAGGATGACCGTGGTTCGAATCTTAAATTGTTAATAAATGGCTGATTGGATGAGAATTTTCCCACGTCAGATGACTGCCTGCTGGACATTGATATTCTAGGTGTCGAAGGCTGTCGCTTCTTGAACTGATTTGGATTATCGTACCACTTCCACGTCGAAGGAAGAGGAAGTCGTGTCACTTTCTCCACGAGCTGTGGCTTGCCTTGCCATTTCCAAGTGTCCGGGATCGGAAGGCGCGGTAGTGTAGTGAAATTAAGTCTCTTTGATTCACGACTGTGTAAATTGTCTATAGCTCTTCTCCCACAATTGCCATTTATATTGGGTAGTTCATGTTTATCTTTCTTAGGTATATGTTTCTTTATAGAATGTTTGCCTTTCTTTGTTGCTGATTTCTTTATCTTTCTCTTTCTTTTATGTTTCATTCCATCCTTTTCTATGGCGTCCGAGTAGGTAGCTCTACATTTAACTTCAGATTTTTGCCTCGACAGTGACCTTGTATCACTTTTCATTTTTACTTTCCCCTTGTTGGCAGATTTCTTTGACCTCGATCTGATTTTCTTATCTTTTGGGGGCACACATTCTGGAAAAGAATCATTTGATCTGGATCCTGTTGGAATTTTTTGTTCCATTGTACTTATTTTCTCTGGTGCAGGGAATTCGGATTTTTCGAATTGTAAACGATATTTTTCTTTGTAGCTTTGTATTCGATTTGATATCACTACCTTGATAATATTTCTTGCTGAATCTGATTCTGGAGTACGATGCCGGCGACACACCACCCAGTCTTGACGTGGTGGGAAATACTACAATTCAATTAATAAATTAATCAATACTAGTTAAACCACAAAGTACAATAAAGTAATTAGAAAGAGTCTTTATGTTTCTTTTTCAATTTGTCAGAACAGTAGTTTGATTTCGTATCGATAGGTTAAGAACGTTGTGCTAGCTTTCAATCGACACCGCGGCCATCTTGATACTAAATTGTTTATTATTGTTTTGTTTGTGCTTGTATTTTTATTTTCTATTAAACTTTAGACTTAAGTGCCTTTCCAGAATTGATTTCATTGTATGTTCGTTTATGTAAATTTTTTTAGTGTAATTTTCGAGGTCTAAAAGTCATCTTGTTCATCTCGATCAGTTAACTATCATAATTTGCATAAAAGAACATACAATGAAATCAATTCGGGAAAGGTGGGTAAAGATAAAAAAAAAAAATCTATGGAGACAAGTGATTTAAGCTAAGTCTGAAAATCAGTAAAATGATTTCAAGACAAGAGTTACTATGTCACACATTATTTTTGTACTAAATTTTATATTTGTTCTTCATACAAGTGGCGGCTATACTACAACTACCATGCTTCATATAATTATTTGTCAATAAAAATATTTGCAATGAAATTTTCGTTCACAGAGTGGATCACCTATCGTATGTTTACAACATGCCACTGTGTTGTTTTCTAATATCAAGCGTTTTTGTATACGAATTTGGACTTTATTAAATGAATTTGGACCTCGAAAGAACGAAACATGACAATTTAGCAGTTCATATAGATCAAAACATGTACTACCATGTAATATTTCAGTCAAACCAAATGGATATGTGCCACTTTTTTCTAATAGAAACTTGTATTTTCCATGCGGTATTAACTCAAACCAAATGGATTGGAGAAAGTGTCCTCGTGTGAGCTGTACGCATTTTGTATGTGATGGATATTTTGTAGATAAGAATAAAACTTAAACTTCAATCTTAATTGTTCTCTTACCTGCTGCCATTTCATTCTAAAGGTCATAGGGTCAACGTCTCTGCCATTTACAATAAAAGGATTAATGTATCCCATCCGATTACTTTGTTGTCGTGCCTATAAAAAAAATAACTAGAAGGTCTGTAGACAATTAAAAATATTGATTAACCACGGGGCATAAAACTGATTTATTTTCTTATGAGCATGATCACGTTTTCGTTTGAATTAGAAACGTTAACCATCAATGCAAAAAGATTTCAGCGTTGAGCATCATCATTACTTGGGGCAAGAATTCGGACAAAGAAAAACAAATAACCAACAAAAACTTATAGAATAAAATAAACACATAAGCACACATCATAAAGAAATACAAAACTAACCAACGAAAATAAAACAAAACAAAAGAGAAGGGTTGTACTCAGGACTAATAAATATTTAGTGTATTTTGTTTCAGTCCCAGGCATTTTTAAGGTCAAATTTAGTTTCAAGCTTTCCACCAGACTAACTTAGTTTCCCTAAAAAAAAAAAACCTGCCTGAGGAGATTGGTGGGCAACAATATACCTTGGTCTATGACAAAGTCATTACTTATTGTTACTTGATTTACCCATAAATATAATAGCCATGATTTACTTTATGAGCATCAATAGCCAGAGATTGGGTTCTAGACAAACGTGTACGTAAGGAGTTGAGTTGAGTGCATGTAAAGGTATCGCATATGAAAAATATAGCCTGCCACAGGTTGCTAAAACGTTTTTCTGACTTAATTACATGTTAGGTTTTTTTTATTGTTTCCAACACGAAGAAGAGATTTTGGATACATATAGGATCGGGACCGTTCAATATTTATCAGATGGATGGGCCGGTGCAAAATGGGCGGGCAAGCACTTTTTGTGTAAATATTTGATGGGCGAGATCTTTTTTAGTACGTATTGTGGATGGACCAGAACTTATTTTATAGGAAAATATTTTGCTATAAATTTTGTCATTGTGTAGGAAATTTCTTTTGCTGGCACACAAAACATATTAAAAAATAACAATTTCAAAATGATTTTAGTGAATTTTAGAAATAATTAAATCATGTAAGGGATAAAATTTTAAAGATTTCATTAAAAGATGAAAAAGCTAGAATTTTCAATTTGACTAGTTTCTGATAGTCACTTTTAAAAATTTCTATAGATTTTCAAATCAACTTGGATTTTCATATTACTCTATAGAAATCTCAATTGTATTTTGACCTTACAGAATACCAGGTGTTTTGGCAGTTTGGTGTAATACTGTCAAATTTATGGATTTAATCAATCGGTAAAAAATAAGTTAAAATTTTCAGATCAGGCTAAATTCAGATAGTCACCTTTAAATTTTTTTAACTTTTCAAATCAACTTGGATTTTCATATGACTCTACAGCTATCTCATTTATATATTGATCTTACAGAATGCCAGGTTGTTTGGTAGTTTGGTGTATTGCTCTCATTTTTATGGATTTAGTTAATAGGTAAAAAAAATCCAAAATTTTCAGTTTAGGCTAAATTCAGATAGTCACCTTTAAAATTTTATATAACTTTTTCAAATCAACTTGGATTTTCATATAACTCCACAGCTATCTCATTTATATATATTGATCTTACAGAATGTCATGTTGTTTGGTAGTTTTGTGTATTGCTGTCATTTTATGGATTTAATTAATAGGTAAAAAAAGGGTAAAATTATCAGTTTAGGCTAAATTCAGATAGTCACCTTTAAAATTTTATATAACTTTTTCAAATCAACTTGGATTTTCATATAACTCCACAGCTATCTCATTTATATATATATTGATCTTACAGAATGTCATGTTGTTTGGTAGTTTTGTGTATTGCTGTCATTTTATGGATTTAATTAATAGGTAAAAAAAGGGTAAAATTATCAGTTTAGGCTAAATTCAGATAGTCACCTTTAAAATTTTATATAACTTTTTCAAATCAACTTGGATTTTCATATAACTCTACAGCTATCTCATTTATATATTGATCTTACAGAATGCCAGGTTGTTTGGCAGTTTGGTGTATTGTTGTCAAATTTATGGATTTAATTAATACATGTAGGTAAAAAGCTAAAATTTTCAGTTTAGGCTAAATTCGGATAGTCATCTTTAAAATTGGTATAACGTTTTCAAATCTACTTGGATTTTCATAAAACTCTACACCTATCTCAATTTTATATTGATCTTACAGAATGCCAGGTTATTTGTTAGTTTGGTTTATTTCTGTCAAATTCTATGACTTAATAAGAAAAAAAGCTGCAATTGCATCAAAGTCAAAAACATGTCTGCTTTTGCTTTAAAAGACCATAATTTCTTTCTTGAAAAGTAGAATATTGTATATTTGAAATATAAACATGCTCTGTTATTAAGACAATAATTGGTAATTCAGCATATGATAATATGTTTACTGGTCTAAGAGTTATTGTCCCTTAATTTAAATTATTCCTTTATTTTGAATTAATAGTAATTTTTGAAAATTGTATACAAATTGGATATTTAGTTTATATTTTTTTGATTGTTAACAAAAGTTTGAATAAATCTTCATGTCCTATGGTCACAAAGGAGGAAAAAGTGGTGAGTCAGACCCAATGCCCGTAGTGGATGAAAAATGTGTTTGTCCTACTATGGTTTGCACCGTCCCACCTGCTTGATAAATATTGCATGGTCCCTTACATGAAAACACAACATTTTAAAACTTTGATCAATTACAATGTAACAATTTTCACATGAATGGGGTTATTTCATGTATTAAAACTTGTAAAATTATACTTGTTTAATATATTCAGTATATAGCTACTGATCAATTCTAAAATAACTATAGAAAAGATTTGCATACTGACTTATATTTACTAATTTCAAAATGACAGTATAACTCCAAGAGCACATGTATTTAAAAAAAGTTTATTTCTTGTTCTACTTTAAATAATACCAGAGGCTGTCCTCTAACACATGTTTCAATGATAGATAATTTTATCGTATGGATGATATTCTATATTAATCTTAAAGACAAATATAGGATCATATATATATATATATATATATATAGCAATATTTTGATACAAAATTTGTCAAACACCAGTATTTCAATGTACAAGTATTTCTATTATATTTCAAGAACCAAGCAGGATATAATTAAGGTACATGTATTAAAGGAAAATCAGAAAGGTTTTATTAAATGAGTTTTGTGGTGCAATTAAAAGATATGCAGATAATGTTTACCTCCCATATTTTGAATGGACTTGAGTAAGATGTAAAACTAGAGGCTCCAAGGACCCTGTGTCGCTCACCTGATATTTTTATTTACAATTGATGCATGATAAATGCAACTGTTGTACTGTCGTTTAGTTTCAGAGATATAAGACTAAAAATGCGTTTTATTTCAGCCATGTGTGCCATGTTGGCAGGCAGGGTCATCATACACAGTGGTCCCTGGATATCCTAGTGGTGATTTAAACCAAGTTTGGTTTAATTTGACAGTAGTTTCAGGGAGAATTTTGTAAAATTTATCTAACGAGAAATGCGAAGTGATAAGAAAGTTTGTTGTGAAGTTTTGTTGTTGCGCAACACCCCCACCAAAAAAAAAACAAAAAGGTAATAAAAATTATCATTTAAGGGCAATCTTTCCTATTAATGATTTCTGCAAAATTCAGTTGATTGTGCAAGGGTTGTATAGCCAGCTAAGGTCGTTAAAACTCTCATTTGTTGTTGCAAAATTCAAGTGGTTTTGAATTGCTTTGTTGATCTTTTTTGTATTCAACTTTAAACAACAAAGTACAACAAATATGATGACTGATACTCATGACACTGAAAATATGGTCTTCATTCTTGTGAAGAAAATGGTAAGGTTTGAAATATTTCTTAAATATTAATTCAATACCAATACTTTAATTTGTATTGATTTATCCCAGGAAATGAGAACAAGGGACACAATTAAATTCAATTTTTTCCTAAATTTCTGATAAAATATAAAATGAAGAACTATACTTTTTAATGAGAATTTTTTTTTAATAGTTAATTGATAATTTGAACAATATTAATTAAGTTTTAGATCTTGCATGGTTGATTAATTTTCTCTCAAAATTTCTGATATTCTATTAAAGTTTTAAATATAATATGAGGCAGGCATTACCTGTGAAAGGGATGAAGTCTGTATAAATTAGTGTAGGAATTCAAGCATCATTTGCACTTGAATCTGTAGAAAATGAAGCCAAAGTACTGAAACATATCTGACATTCGACCTATTGTTCGGGATTATAGTTGTGACATCATTTTCAATGTAAAGAAAGAAACACCATCATCAGGTATTAATGTGGTTTTTTTTCATGTTATAGAATTATCAATTATTTTTATTGCCAGTACATTAGTAGATTGTTTTCTGTATTGATTTTCTACTGCAGTTTCAGAAAAGAAGATTACAAAAGGAAAACATTTTGTAAAACTTACCAAAATTTACCAAATTAATGAAAATTGTTAAAATTGACTATAAAGGGCAATAACTCCTTAGGGGTCAACTGACCATTTTGGTCATGTTGACTTATTTGAAGATCTTACTTTGCTGAACATTATTGCTCTTTACAGTTTATCTCTACATGTATCTGTAATAATTTTCAAGATAATAACCAAAACGGCAAAATTTCCTTAAAATTACAAATTCAGGGCAGCAACCCAACAACCAGTTGTCCAATTCATCTGAAAATTTGAGGGCAGATAGATATTTACTTGATAAACAAGTTAATCTCTGTAAGATTTGCTTTAAATGCTTTGGTTTCAGAGTTACAAGCCAAAATCTACATTTTACCCTATGTTCTATTTTTAGCCATGGTAGCCATCTTGGTTGGTTGGCTGGGTCACCGCATACATTTTTAAACTAAATACCCTAATAATGATTGTGGCTAAGTTTGGTTGAATTTGGTCCAGTAGTTTCAGAGGAGAAGATTTTGTAAAGATTACAAAATTTACAAAAATTGGTAAAAATTACTTTAAAGGGCAATAACTCCTTAAGGGTCAACTGACCATTTTGATCATGTTGACTTATTTGTAGATCTTACTTTGCTGAACATTATTGCTGTTTACAGTTTATCTCTATCTATAATAATTTTCAAGATAATAACCGAAAACGGAAAAAATCCTTAAAATTACTAATTCAGGGCAGCAACCCAACAACCCATTGTCCGATTCATCTGAAAATTTTAGGGCAGATAGATCTTGACTTGATCAACAATTTTACCCCATGTCAGATTTGCTCTAAATGCTTTGGTTTCAGAGATATAAGCCAAAATCTACATTTTACCCCTATGTTCTATTTTAGCCATGGCGGCCATCTTGGTTGGTTGGTCGGGTCACCGGACACAATTTTTAAACTAGGTACCTAATGATGATTGTGGCCAAGTTTAGTTAAATTTGGCCAAGTAGTTTCAGAGGAGAAGATTTTTGTAAAAGTTAACGGACGACGGACGACGACGGACGACGGACGCCAAGTGATGAGAAAGCTCACTTGGCCCTTTGGGCCAGGTGAGCTAAAAGGATCTGAATTCAATACAAAACTGTAAGAAAGGGGAGATAATTTATTGATTAGCAATATAATTTACTGTCATTTAAAGAAACTACCACATATGCAATTATTTAATAGAACTTAAGAAGAGAAACATTAAACTGTTTCAAATTTAAAATGACCTCAGATTTCAGAATAAATATAAACTTAGTACATTTAATAGTGTGGTTAATATTTCTTCATCTATTTATGATTTGTATGAATAGTGTTAGCACTTCTTAAGTCTCTATTAAAGGCTTAAATTGCTGATATAGTATACCAAGGCTCCGTGTTGAAGACCGTACTTTGACCTATAATGGTTTACTTTTATAAATTTTGACTTTGATGGAGAGTTGTCTCATTGGCACTCATACCACATCTTCTTATATCTATGACTTATGTATTGAGATGTAATTGTGATGTTTATAGGTATATTGTATCAGGCTGTACTTATAAAATCAAATTTAAACATGTACAATGATGTATATTCATGACATTCATACTTAAATTGATTTAAATAATTTCTGATTCTGATACATATAAATATATGATATATACACCAAAGTCTATTCTTTGATTTCCAGACATAAACATGCAAGCATTAAAATAGAAAAGAACCTATATCATTATTGCTTGTCTTTATAAGTTTTAGAGGGCAAGCACTTTTTCAGTGGGGATCCAGAGGTGGGGGTTCCGGGGTTGGAACCCCTTTTTGGACGATCAATGCATTTGAATGGGGACATATGTTTGGAACCCCTTTATCCTGGGTTGGGAACCCCTTTGAAAATGGCTGAATCCGCCCTGTTTTTAATAGAATTTTTAGATGGGCAAGCACTTTTTGCAGAATTTAAAAGGATGGGCATCAAGTATAAAGAATGCACCGGCATATCCTTCTGATAAATATTGAACGGTCCCTAGGATCTACTGGGGCACGGTAGTATTTCCTGGCCCATAAGGGATAATGATAGCCTTTTAGAATTTTCACCACTTTCTAACACTGCCAAAATTCTACATAAACAGTTCACTGAAGTACTTTCCTTATACTATTCAGAAATGAATTTGAATATGTATCATGACCGTTTACTTTTTGATATCTTTAAAACCTAAGGCCACTAGTGCTTTTAGGTCTTTTATTATGCAGTGAATACAAAATTCTCAAAAATTCTCAAAATTATTTACCTGGGACTATTATACTAACTAGTATAATAGTCCCAGTTTTCACCTATATGTAAAATTATTTCATATTTTTCTACACCTGATTCATCCCTCAGTTTGGGAAAGTATGTTCAGTTGATACTGTATTTTTGTCCAATCGCACTGTTCAGATACATTGACTTAAGTAGGGTACACAAAAGAGCAATCTATAAGTTCTAGAATGCAAAACTACCGCGTGCTACCTTAAGTCAGGATCATTTATGCTTGATTATTTCCTTGACGGCAGCGCAGTGTGATTTTTAGGTTAGATAATTAACAGAATGCATGAACTTATATGATGCAAAAACGACTGCATGCACAGTCTAGGGAATATAAGTTGCTAAATAACAGTGGATTGTTATTATTTAAGGAGCTACCATTTGATTTTTATGGGGCTAGGATGAAATTTGAAAAAAAAGGCAGGACAGGAGTTTTGATTAAAAAAAGGCAGGATGAGACACTTGCAAAAAAAAGTCAGGATGACAATTTAGGTAAAAAGTCAGGATAAACTAAAATAAAAAGGCAGGACCGAATAGAGTGAAAATAAACAGGCAGGACAGAGATTACAACTAAAAAAATGCAGGACAAAATCCATCCTAGCCCCCGACCCCCAGCGTTGGAAATTATAAAATTATAAAATTATTTCGACTGAAAAGGTACATCTCCAAGTGCATTCGAAAAGAAATGATACAGGTCGATTAGATAAGGGAAAATTAATTTAAAATTAAAGACTTTATTTGTTAAATGTTTCTCTTTAATGACAGTTTTTCATCAAAAACATTATTCCAATTGTACGACATGGATTACTTCCCCTGATTTCAGGTAGCAAATTAAATTAATATTTTATCGTTGATTAATTAATATCAAACAGAATGTAAGTTTAATTATGTTTGAAATAATAAAACTTTTTATTTCCTTTAATTATAGAATTTCTCAACAATTTATTCAAAAAGTTGAACATGTTGTCTTCCTTCTTTACCAATAAAAAAGTGACAGAATCATCGTATATATTGTTAATTCTCACACCGTCGGTGCTGTCTCATTGACGTTTACCCCACAAGTTGATACACAAAATCAACGAACTATATTTGTAACTCACTCAGATCAAATCTGAGAAGACCTTTGCAAACCAAATGTAAGCGAAATCTAGACAAATCAGGATTAAGTATAGTTTTGACATGATATGAATGCCACTGACACAAACATATGTTGTACAGTAACCTATTGATTTCATTCCATATACCAAATATAGTTATCCTATTACTCATAATAAGTGCTCTGATATAGGGTCATTATTACAGCATGGGTCACTTTTCCTCGCATTGCATTGTGAATTAAATTTATGTTTTATTCGTTAAAATATGTACCAGAAGAAGAAAGTTATAAACTCAATTCTTTCTCCGTATAGAAGTGATAAAATTAGAAGACATATTACGATTGGCTCTGTCTCATTGACGTATATCCAGCAAGTTGATAAACAAATCAACGAAGTATATTTGGGAAGAACCTCAGAGATTTACATTATTTATCACGTGTTGCAGTAACTTATAGCAATCTTGATTCTCGTACTTGGCCGAATAAATGCATAATAATACCAGAAATTATTTTATAAACTTGGACATTACACGGCGTTTATTTGGCCATTTGCGAATATAGACACCAAACAAACAAAAATTTGACGAAATAAAAATTAAAAGATAGTTTAACGATTGGTCATTTACTGGTACATGTACCGTATCAGCTTATACACAAAATCAACCATCTATATTTCAGAGCAGCCCAAGATTTTATCTTTAATAAGTTGAACAGTCTGCGGCAAATATTTAGGAGTAAAGGAATAAAACGGCATAATTAGATCTAAAATTTTAAAGATAGTTTGTAAATTGTTTAGAACTGACGAGAACGCGTAAATACATGTAACAGGACTGTGCTAATCCGAAACGATTTTCATTATAGTAGTAAGCAAAGACAAAATGCAACAACAACACTTAACTACTAGAACCTCGGCGACAACTAAAACGAAAACAACAACAACAATTATAATAATAATGATAATGAAAGACGACACATAAATTATGTAAAATTAAAACAAAAATCGAGAATGGATGATTGTGCTCAACCAAAAATTGTATTTTTAACAAATAAAAGAAAAAGTATGCATACCGCAACAACTTCCATGTTTGTCGATCGTCCTTCTTTGGTATGGTCACAGTGAGTAGTTACTTACATGTGGTTAAATATACTGAACAGCGAAAAGAGGAATAAGACCGAATGAGTTAAGCTGCTGTAGAAATTTGCGTATTTCCAATTAAACTATAAATTTTATCCTAAACGATGTGCTGCAGTAATTGGAAAATCTATTGGTATTTTAATTTTCAGTTGTTAAATTCGGAGATGCAATTATTCAGAGTGCAATCGTTTGGTTTCTTCAATTATGAACCTACCAATCATCTTTGTTGGCTTTGGTCCTTCTTTTAATAAATTCTTTAAATATTTTTAAAAATGTTTAATTTTGATGGGAACAAAAGAAAATAATTCGTTTCGGTTGAAAATAAGCCAAAGTCAAAATAACTAAAAAATAACAGCAAATTCATTTTTGTTTGTTTTTTTTTAATGAAAGATTAAAAATACGAATATTTCTCAACCAATGCTCATCGTCGGAATTGATTATTTTTGGGTTAATAGGTTTTCATATAGTTTAAGTTTTTACAAGCGCAATATATGCTCTACCATGATTATAATTCGAAAGATAAAAGAATTCAACATGTTTATTCATGTCCATTGTTAAGATATTATGCATTCAATACTTTATGCTGTTCAGCACATGCTTTATGCTCCGTTAGGTTCAAATATTAGGTCTCGCATTATGCTCATACATTTAAGATTTAGTCTGCATCTTGCTCATTTATTTGAATGCTAAATAAGCTTTTATTTATAAGAAATATTATAATTATCCGTGTTCGTCAGTTAAAATGCATATGCTCATGCATTAACGTAAAGTTGGTATTCTAAAGATATTAATTGATCAATTATATTGTAAAATTATATGAATTATATGTTTCTATTATTTGCATTATATATATTACTATTATATTGTTATTAATTATATATGACTTTCTCATGCGCTTTTGAAGATACAAAATCTAAAACCTACTTCACTGTGTTTGTTATAACTGTTTTCAGGCCCTTACTCATCCCTCTAAGTCCGTAAGCTGTGCTGTTGGTTAAGTCCAACCATGACGGTCAAACAGCAGACCATTCAACCTCAAAAACATCAAATCTGATACTTGGCCGAATAAATGCATAATAATATCAGAAATTATTTTATAAACTTGGACATTACACGGCGTTTATTTGGCCATTTGCGAATATAATTAAAGATAAAATTAATGTTATTATTTTATGCTTGAAAATAGATATTGTATGGTTAAATCATTAACCAATATTTTATCTTTAATAAGTTGAAGTTAATTTCTTTAGACACCAAACAAAAACAAAAAAGATTTGACGAAATAAAAAATTAAAAAGATAGTTTAACGATTGTTCATTTACTGGTACATGTACCGTATCAGGTAATACACAAAATCAACAAACTATATTTCAGAGCAGCCCAAGATTTGAACAGTCTGCGGCAAACATTTAGGAGTAAAGGAATAAAACGGTATAATCAGATCTAGAATTTTAAACATAGTTTGTAAATTGTTTAGAACTGACGAGAATGCGTAAATACATGTAACAGGACTGTGCTAATCCGAAACGATTTTCATTATAGTAGTAAGCAAAGACAAAATGCAACAACAACACTTAACTACTAGAACCTCGGCGACAACTAAAACGGAAACAACAACAACAATTATAATAATAATGATAATGAAAGACGACACATAAATTATGTAAAATTTTTAAAAATCGAGAATGGAAGTGCTCAACCAAAAAATTGTATTTTTGCAAATAAAAGAAAAAGTATGCATACCGCCACCACTTCCATGTTTGTCGATCGTCCTTCTTTTGGTATGGTCACAGTGAGTAGTTACTAACATGCGGTTTAATATACTGAACAGCGAAAAAAAGGAATAAGACCGAACGAGTTAAGCTGCTGTAGAAATTTGCGTATTTCCAATTAAACTATAAATTTTATCCTAAACGATGTGTGCTGCAGTAATTGGAAAAACTATTGGTATTTTAATTTTCAGTTGTTAAATTCGGAGATGCAATTATCCAGGGTGCAATCGTTTGGTTTCTTCAATTATGAACCTACCAATCATCTTTGTTGGCTTTGGTCCTTCTTTTAATAAATTGTTTAAATATTTTAAAAAATATGTTTAATTTTGAAGGGAACAAAAGAAAATAATTCGTTTCGGTTGAAAATAAGCCAAAGTCAAAATAACTAAAAAATAACAGCAAATTCATTTTTTGTTTGTTTTTTTTAATGAAAGATGAAAAATGTTAGTCGCAAGAGGCAAAACATTCCGATTGATGCATTCTTCTGTAGTCTTAGTGTAATATTTCAACATGTTCAAAATTTGATTTACAATCAATTGTATATCACACTTCTATTTAAAGTTCTGAATGTACACATTTTTATTTTGGCATGTAATTACTTGGTGTAACATGATTTGCCGATATATCTTCAACATTTTTATTACAATACAATCTCTCTTGCCATCTTTATTATATATATTAATAACAGTATGCAGTAGACTATACACTAGACAGAAAAAAAAGATACGAATAATCAGAGCAGGACCTGATTTGCAATCTACGATAAGTTTTTCTGTGATCTATTTTTGTGTTCGTAAATTTGAAAAATAATGCTTTTGTCATGTATCATGTGCAAAAGGTCAGCATTTCACTTTTTCATTAATTGAAAAACCGTTAACTGTATGTAACAAAATCAAAAATTATTATTCTTTATAAAATATGAGATGTCGTATGATTGCCACTGAGAAAACTATCCAGCATAGACATAATGAGAAAGATGTAAAACAATTGAGATTATCATTCAAACTTCAACAATTTGCCAAACCCATACCCATACCGTATACCAAGTTATAAAACGCCTCGGAATAACAAAATGCAAAACAATCCAAAAGAGAAAGCAAACGACTTGATTTATGCTAAAACAATAACGAAAACCAATAGAGCAGACAGCAACCAACAACAACCACTAAAACAGGTGTCAATCACTTTAAGGCATATTCAAACAATAAGGACTTTTTCAACCGTTTAAACATGTTAACCTTTGAAAAGAAAATACATTGTAAGCGGTATGTTCTTAAACCCTGCTGACTACCATTGCGATTGCCAAATAAACGGATCACCAGATGCAACAAAATGGATCTTAATTATTAATTTAATACCAAACAGAAAACAATAAACTTCTGGAAAAGATGGTATACAGCAAACATGAGGTGCAAAAATGTGTACACCATATCCGGATTTCGACATTTAAGTCTCTTCAGTGATGTTAGGAATCGTAACGGTATTTGGAAGGCCATATAATTTACCTCAATTTAGGATAGACTCTTGGATTTTGAAGAGTCCAAATAGGATGAACGGATTATATTAACCCGAAGTCAAATATAATACAAGCCCAAACGTAAAAATATAAACAAGTCTAAATTGAAAACAACGTTCAAACCTATGATTGCGTTGGATAAAAACCGCAATTTTTATACGTGTGCATGCAAAACAAATTTCTTGGTAGAGGGGTCTAAATACAGCACAAACAACATTTTCCAAAAGACCAACAAAGTGAAAAAGTATATTTTAACAAAACGCATTTGACTAGCAGGTCGAACAACGGATGTTCTTAAACCCTGCTGACTTCCATGGCGATTGCCAAATAAACGGATCACCAGATGTAACAGAATGGATCTTAATTATTAATTTAATACCAAATAGAAAACAATAAACTTGCGTAAAAGATGGTAAAGCGCAAACTTGAGGTGCAAAAATTTGTACACCATATCCGGATTTCGACAATTAATGTCTCTTCAGTGATGTTTGGAATCGAAACGGTATTTGGAGGGCCATATAATTTACCTCAATTTAGAATAGACTTGAATTTTAAAGAGTCGAAATAGGATGAACGGATTATATAAACCCGAAGGCAAATATAATACAAGCCCAAACGAAAAAATATAAACAAGTCTAAATTGAAAACAACGTTCAAACTTATGATTGCGTTGGATAAAAACCGCAATTTTTATACGTATATATAAAAACACTCACCAGATCAGGAAAGTTTTTCATTGAACTATGTATAATTACTTCAGATTCAAAGTGCCATGAATAAAGAGTTTAGTCGTAAGCATTTTTTTCAAAAAAAAAAAAACATTGCGTCGATTGTAATACAACAACACTACAAAGTACTACAGTCTATTCATAGCTACAAAAGTACACACATATATATATATAAAATCCTGAGTAGTGCTGTGTGTTTGTTTGTTACACATTGGCTAGAGGTAAGGGAGAGGGTTGATAGCTCACAAAACATGTTTAACCCCACGGAGTTTGCGCTTGTCCCAAGTCAGGAACATGTAGCCTTTGATAGTCTTGTGTGTTTCATTTTTAATTTTGGTTCATTTGTATATTTCGGAGTTTACTGTGGCGTCCATTTCGCTGAACTCAGGCATGCATCATTGTTTAGGGGCTAGCTGAAGCCTATGGAATTTTTTCGCTGCACTGGAGAGCCATTGTGACTTTGGACTGTTTTTGCTCTTTGGTCGAGTTGTTCTCTCCGGGACACATTCCCCGTTTCCATTCTCTATTCAACCTAATCCTGAACATGTTTGAAATATTCGCCATGTTCAATAAAACATCAATTAATCAAAAGCACAACTAATAATAAAACCTTACAACAGAGAATAAAGTCATCTGTTCATCAAGATAAATGCACATAGAAATGTTATAGGCAATTCTGTACAACTTATCATTTTAACCACGTGTAATTCTAAATCGTGTGAGCAGAGCCTCATATTTATGCTTGTCAATAAATAGTGCAACTATATATCATTTTTAGCCTTGATTTTCTTCGTATTCTCATCTGAAATAAAGTCATGCTGATTATAACGTGAACAGTTTTCTCTGCGTTAAAAATCTTTTTGTCTGAACCCGCACTGGTTTTCTTACTTCAACCGAAAACTACATGTGACAATAATTGAATTTAGTAGTGTCAATCCCTGTATAATGACGTAGTTCATGTGTGATTATGACCTATATAGCAAATCCCAAATACACTGTTTGGTGGTGCGCCTGACAGAGCGGAACGTACAGATTAGTTATGTAACAGGTAACAGGTGAGATATACTATTGGTATCGGTATCGGATTCGACCCGGAACTTGTTAATTATTGGTAATATTAATTATGTGGAAAACGAAAGGGCCTGGTTTGTTGTAATTTTTAATCAACACCATTGTCCTATATTAGTTTTATATAAAGTTGAATTCTTTGCTTCGCTTTTATATATACGTCATGCCGGCTAACAAATTGGACTTCGTTTTATAGTAGTAAAGATATTATGAATTTTCTTCATGAAATGAATGTCAAATAAGCAAATTCCCTAAAAAATGACCGAGAGATCAGGACTTCATTTATGTTGCACAAGAAACTGTTTTTCAACACAAAATACGCAGGGGAATTTCATTCACGTGAATTTCACGTGATTTTAGATTCATGTGAATCATATGTGAAATTCACATCAAACGAGCTTATACGTGAAACTCATGTAAATTTCATTTGAAAATCACATGATTTTTTTTCACGTGAAATTTACGTGAATTTTCAAAATAATTTTACTAGTATTCAGATAGCATCTCAATTTTCAAATTTGCTTAAAACATTAACAATCCTAATTTGTTTTCTTTTTTTGTAGAGTTCATGTGAAATTCACGTGAAAAATTTCACATGAGATTCACGTGAATCTAAATTCACGTAAATTTTATGAGAAAATTTTCACGTGAGTTTCACGTATAAGCTCGTTCAAGAGGTGAACTTCACGTGAGATTCACTTGAGCAAAATATGCCTGTGTAAGTTACAGTTATGAATAATTCGTATACTTATCCTTGTTCGTTGAAGATTTTATATGTAAGTATTATCTGTATCTCCCAACTAAGGGGCCTGTAATTCAGTAGTTACATGTCGTTGTTAGCTGTTTGTCATATTTGTTTTTCGTTTATTGTTTTGCCAATAGTTTCACTTTTTGTCACAAATCAGGTTGTAAGTTTTCTTTTTGAATTGTTTCACATTTTGTCATATCGTAGCTTTTTATTGCTGACTTAAGGGTTTTTGTTTTTCTCGTTGTTGAAGGCCATACGGTGATGTATTACATATATAGCTGTTAACATCCACGTTATATGGTCTTTAGTGGATAGTTGTCTCGCTAGCAGTCCTACCACATCTCCTTTTTATTTTATCTGTGTGCAAAGTGACTGTGTTATCTCTTGGATACTCAACTCTAATTCTAGCTTGGTTGTATCATGGAAGTATTATATTAATAAAAAAAATGTATATTAATTGTAGGTACATTGTCTTTTGTCCCCAAGAAGTCAACGAAAACTTGAATTCTCTGGATTCTTCATAAAAGGAGCAACATAAAGAATTATTTCTTTGAAACATTTTATTAATCTAACAATACTAATAGTTGTATTGAAGTCCTATGCAAATGTGCATAAATAAAAGACTTGTTTTACATTTTTTATTAAAAAAAAACATTGTACCATACAGATAAAAATGTTTAATAAAACATCAAAAATTGCGTTTTTATAACACTTACAATATATTATGCACATTTATGTCTGATGAGGTAAAAACGATTCTTTAATAGATCTATTCCCGAAGTATGTCGTATTAAAATGAACACAATAATAGACATTTTAGCTGACCATTATGGAATAAACTTCTGAAACTGTCCCTTATATTCTTCAAATCACTTAAATCTTGCCCAAAATAGCCTGTAACATGCACTTTTATATACGGTAACACGTCGGAACAGGTTTACACTTTTGAAAGTTTCTGGAATATTTTTACGTCTAAACATAAAAAAATACCGGGAATTCATGTTTTAAAATTCAAACTTTAATTCTGGGGATAATTGGATGATTAAAATTAAATATGTTGTGGTCATCTTTTAAGAACAGTTTTTGTCAAATACGTAGTACCTTATAGCTTGATTAATATCTGACCAGGTTTTATATCGTTCAAGGAAAAGTATACGTAATTGGGCGATATTTCGGATTTTGATGAAATTTTGCATGAGTTAAGAACTCGTTGAACAGCATTTGAATATCGAAATAAATTTTAGTTGTATCATTTATAATTCCAGAGATGCAATCAATTCAAAATGTATGAAATAGGTCTATAAATATATAAGAATGTTCGTAAAAAGCAGCGAAAATACAATAACAAAAAATTCCTCAAAATCTTAACTGATATCGCCCAATTACGCATTCTTTGCTTTAAATAAAACATTACTAGTAAATATGTTGATCTTATCTTTGAGGAAAGATGATTTAACATACCCAAAGATGTGTTTTAACTTTGGTATATAATTTGATAATGGTACCGTCCGCTTAAGATTAAATTATATATCATACTTGTGTTGGATAAGACCATTTCCATCTTTAATCTGTCTTATAAAAGAGCTCAACAATCATCTAAGTGGAGAAGAACCGTAATATCACATAATCAGTACTTAGTATTTCTTCTTTATTTTATAAAACAAAATTTTGTTCTATATATAATTGCAAAATGTTCAATATTTGAATAAGAACAACTGCCTTTTAAGAAGAACAATAAAATAGCAATATTGGTATGCACATCAATACAAATTGTTTTCAGGAAAATGGAAAACTTACAATTAAAAATGAAAGAAAATGTGTCTGCATAAAACAGTAAAAATTGAGTATGAATGTAATAATATTAACTGTAAAAGGCTATAGTATCAACTACAACTAATAAATTGGATTTCTATACCATATCTTGGACCATTATCTAACATTAAGATAGACATTGGATACTAGTTATATTATTCCCAGACCGTATAGATTTACAGTTGATCAAAGTTACTTTAGAAGGTATCGAAAACAGTTTGATCAATAATATTCATTTTTTGGGGGTTTTATAAGAGAGAAAACAGCTCAACAAATGTCCAAATATTATGAAAATCGAGTCACTATGTTCCAACATAATACCCAATTTACCAAAACAAGGGAAAGATATTGTCTCTTAGAAAGTTGTATTCCTTGTTAATAGATACAACTTTTTTACAATGCTTTAAAAACGTTCTATTGATAAACAAAGACCTATCTAGTTTTATTGTAATGTTCCCCTTCAAGAACGTTCTATATTGACTAACAAAGACCTATCTCGTTTTATTGTAATGTTCCCCTTCAAGAACGTTCTATTGACTAGCAAAGACCTATCTAGTTTTATTGTAATGTTCCCCTTCAAGAACGTTCTATTGACTAACAAAGACCTATCTAGTTTTATTGTAATGTTCCCCTTCAAGAACGTTCTATTGACTAACAAAGACCTATCTAGTTTTATTGTAATGTTCCCTTCAAGAACGTTCTATTGACTAACAAAGACCTATCTAGTTTTATTGTAATGTTCCCCTTCAAGAACGTTCTATTGACTAACAAAGACCTATCTCGTTTTATTGTAATATTCCCCTTCAAGAACGTTCTATTGACCAACAAAGACCTATCTAGTTTTATTGTAATGTTCCCCTTCAAGAACGTTCTATTGACTAACAAAGACCTATCTAGTTTTATTGTAATGTTCCCCTTCAAGAACGTTCTATTGACTAACAAAGACCTATCTCGTTTTATTGTACTGTTTCCCCTTAAGATATTAAGGATGTAATTTAAACTATAACATAAAAAAATGTAGAATATCAAATTGCAAACTTGATCTCGTGATCTTCTGGGTTTTTGTCATGTGATTGCACTGAGTTAGATGTCAGCCGTGACATTTTAAGAGCCGGCGCCAGCACCACCCGAATCCATAGTCTCAAAAACCATCACATCCTGATAAAAATAGAAAGAAAAATTAAATTACAATACTGCAGTGATTTTATTTTTTTTCAAACGAATGTCCAATCTAGTCAATTTGAAAGCACTAGAGGGACAAAGAAATTACATTATCACAAATAATTGGTGCTATTATTTATATAAGTAACCATATAGTTAACTAAATTAAGTGCAAGCCTTGGATTTGGCATTCTTACTTTTCAGTTGTACATGTGCTAATTGGCATATCTAGGTGTTGATGGATTGGGGGATAGGGAATTTTTAATATTGATAAAACTTAAAAAGTTTAAATGGTAAATAAGAAAAAGATGTCTATTATCTAATCAAATTAACTTCTTCATATGTATATTGTCAATCTTTAATTCATGTACACCTCAAATGATTTAGATAGTTCTGTTACACTAAACTGGAAGACTTTATATTTAACATTGTTTAAAGTTATTGCAAATGGCTGATATTTTTGTTCGAGCATATTGTTTTTCTTAAATTGTTTAACATTTCATACCGATATAACATGTTACTTTTATTATTCTTCCCTTAGTTTATTTATTTTGTATTTACATTGTATCATAGGTCAAATTTATTTGTTCAGTGTATGTTCAATGGTGTTAATATGTTCTTTGATTGAGTTAAGCTATTTCAATTGATATTTTATAGTGTGTCTTTCTATGTTGTGATGTTACACTATTGTTTCAGAAAAAGGGTGAAGGTTTGGTACCATTAAAACGTTTAAACCCGCTGCATTTGTTTGCACCTGTCCTAAGTCAGGAATCTGATGTTCAGTAGTTGTCGTTTGTTGATGTGGTTCATAAGTGTTTCTCGTTTCTCGTTTTTTATATAGACCGTTGGTTTTCCCGTTTGAATGGTTTTACACTAGTAATTTTTGGGGCCCTTTATAGCTTACTGTTCGGTGTGAGCCAAGGCTCCGTGTTGAAGACCGTACTTTAACCTATAATGGTTTACTTTTATAAATTTTGACTTGGATGGAGAGTTGTCTCATTGGCACTCATACCACATCTTCTTATATCTATTTATAGTTATTTTTACATTTTACAAAACATATACAGTTGTTTGGATCCCTGTTTAGTGTAGCATATAGTCGATATTTTTAAAACAAGAAACATTTAATCCTTCAAATTGCTTAAGTGTTTTGAGTTCCAATCGTAAATAACCAACAGACTCCTCTGCCTTCAAAGTTGTCAATTGTAAATCATAGAAGGCTAGACTACATACATCGACGGAATTTCATAGGCTGTTATTCTGTTAAAAATATGTCAATCAGAAAGAAAAAAAAAACATAATGAACTACATGTAGCTAACCATTACAAAGAAGTATTCTATTAACGTAAAAAATATTTGACATTCGGTTAGATTTTGCAATGATTTAAGGTTGGTATATTGGAATAACGGACACTTTATGGTCACTGACTGTTGGGGACAAAAACACAAGAGGATTAATAAAGACTTTTCAAAATAATTGTCACACAGATAAATACCCTGAACTTACCAACATAAATGTTGTACAGAGAAATAGTGCCTTCTCCTTTACATCCATACCAGGTACTAAAAAATAAAGAGAATACATTATTGTAGTATAGATCTGGTTTTCTTTTTTGAATTGTGACACAGTAAAGTTAATGCGTTTGGTAAATTTTGGAGTTTTAGTAAGTAGGGCAGCCATCTTAAAAGGACGTTGGGGTGATAAACAATAAGTCTTTAAGAGAAAAATGCTGTTTCATTTCCAAAAATTTTATCAGCTTCATGACCCTACACTGAGGATATTCACGATTTTAATGGGTTTTTTTAATTGTTTAACTCACTATATGTCCAATTTCACAGTCATGTTTTCATAACCAACAGCCATGTTGAACGAGTAAAATCAACAGATGACGAATGAGACTAAAGGGAGAATATCCTTGCGATTACAATATCTATATGCAACATGGCCGTTGTAGCTACCTGAAGTAAAATTTTTTTCAATATATGTCATTATCACTAAACTATTTTTGTGTTTTTAGAAGAAGCTTTTTTTGTAGATTAAAAGCCAGACTGAATAAAGTCCTTAAAAAAAGAGGCGAAAGATGCCAAAGAGACATTCAAACTCATAAGTCGGAAATAAACTGACAACGTTATGGCTAAAAAGTTCAACAGACAAACAACAGTACACAAATCGCAACATAGAAAACTAAAGACTGAGCAGCACGAACCCCACCAAAAACTGGGGGTATATCAGGTGCACCGGAAGGGTAAGCAGATCCTGCTCCACATGTGGCACTCGTCGTGTTGCTCGTGTAAGTACAAACCCGGTGGTAAATCTAATTCGGTAGGTAAGTTTTTGTTTTTCTAATTTTCCTGAAAAACAAAACTCTGTAATAGAAGCTTAAATTTACATTTTCATCTTCTGTTTAAAATGTGACAAGTAATGGTATCGTTACAGTTTTTGGAATTATTTTTTAATTAAAAGCGCCAAACATGCCAGATATGCACCTTCTCCATTCAAGTTGTGCATTAATTAACATGTTACAGGACTATCTTATTTGACTCTAGTCAATTTACCTTCACAGATTAACAGATCAGCTCTTGTACAACATTCTCTTGCCCATCCAGACCATTTCTTATAAATGCGTGACTCTAACTTGTTTTGAGACCTGGCATCAAACACCTGCAATTTAAATCAAAATACTGATAACAAGTTGTCAGTTTTCGTCGGAAAAGATATCCTTTAAATTGTTTCGAGTGCTGCAGTCTGATTTAAATTCAGATATATCATAACTCACGTCGAAGTTCATATGAGCATAACGATATCAGAGATCTATATTTTAATCAGATTGTGAGTGCTGCAGTATGGGGGATTTCCATAATCATATATCGTTTTAGAGATATCTCTGGAGTGGTACGAATTGGCCTTGTTTTTAAAATCGCAAAAAATAATTTCAGATTTCAAAGCTGATTGATTGATTGATTGGTTTTTAGAGGTTGAGTGGTTATTGAGTATTTAATTGATTGATGAGCGCTTATCGTCAGGGGGCAAATATTACTATCAAAGTCTAAGAAAATACTATATTACCGGTAATGTCATATGAATACATCCTGCTCCATATTAAACAAACCAAATGAAGTCGATTGTTAACACGTCCACTAGCTCACAACGAATCAGCCTACATAAAGACATAACGTCCTACACCTACACTAAGGTCGAACCGATCACTAGGACCTCAGAGTCGTTCTCCGAAGCGCCACTTTGGTTTAACTTGGCTGGAAAAAGCCCATGACTTGTGATACTTAAAGCATGCACGCTAAGTACTACTACACCACAAATCCTCTTTATACAAGATTTATTCCAAAACAATATATGAACATTTGATATAATATTAAATAAACATATTTTTTTTTTTCACGATGTATAATCATGAAGGAGTTATGTTGTGGTCATATTGATTTGTCCATTACCTTAAATGGTTAAGTTTGGGATTAAGGTCAAGATCGAAGCAGTCAATGGGCCCCATCCTTATATTTTCTTTACGGAGTTGCTTTTGTGTTATACCTATATAATGGCATAAAATGAAATCAAAATGCCCAACAATGTAAAGTATACATGTTAAAATCATAAACCACTTGTAAATCCGTTTCAAATTTTTATGAGGTAAACCGTTAAATAAATATGGAGGTGTCATAATTAATTATAACATATAATGACAACAAACTTTGATTATTAATTGGGGCTCCTTGAAGGATAATCCGATATAAATACAAAATAACAGAAAAAGCATTTTATTATAATTCTGTAAGCGGGTATATACATAGAAAGATATTAATTTATTATATGTTCCATCAAACAGAGAGCCTTTTTCATGAATTAAATAAAAAACAGAATTTTTAAAAAGAAAATTTAAAAAATTTTAAAGTATGGTATACGATGTCGCACGCACAATTGTCTCTTATCTGTTTATTTCCCCAGTCTGTATCTTCTCCCGTGACAGCAGAAAAGCTTAAAACTCGAGCCGTAAAGTACATAAACCGATTTCCACAAGAAGTACAAGTTTTGTTATTCTTCAAATTTCACATATTAATGATGCATATAACAAATATTTAATGATGCAAATTTCGCAAAATACTATAAAACATAATGTAGAAATTATTGAACATCAAAAGAATTTCAAACTTAAATAGTTTCAATTCTCAGACTTTTTTCTTACAAGTTGCACTGCTACAAACTAAGGATTGCAAAGTAAGAATTTCAAAATCACGGAGTTACATTCTTACAAATTACGATTTGCAAGGTCGAACTTTAAATTTGACTACTAGTACTTTTGCGTTCCATACCTTTATGGTATAATAATTATATCACGCTCCGTTCAGTGTGATACATTGTACAAGAACTATCTTTTATTGCTGTGAATAGATAACTGGCTACGACAAGAAAATAAGAAATATCATATGTGAATGAAAATTATTTACAGTTCCAATGATTTACTGATGATTTGACAATTAGTCAAAGAAAGGTCGGAGCTTGCGCACCCATCTCCAATTGGAGAACAACAATTCTGAGAGTTTTTTTATAAACATATAGTGTTTGATATTTCTTGTTTACTGTAATGTATACTTACATGAAAATTAATGTCATCAATACAACAAACACAGAAAATTGGGCAACATTTACTCCAAATATCATACAACTTCTGACGGTTGGCGTCGTACAGTGTGAGATGAGTCTTCCATTTAGATGAGCTAGTGAATTGAAATATTAGTGTAATATTATGAAATGCAGAAAGATATACTCTGGATCAAACGATTTTTCTCTCATTGAAATGCAGACACGCATTGACAAAGGTATCCCCAAAAGTATAATACAATAACAATGTGTGGGATCTATAAATTCAAAACATTTTTGTCGAGCCTTCGACTTTAGTCGAAAAAGCGAGACATAGCGATCATACATTCCGTCGGCGTCGTCGTCGTCGTCGTCGTCGTCGGCGGCGGCGTCCACAAATATTCACTCTGTGGTTAAAGTTTTTGAAATTTTAATAACTTTCTTAAACTATCCTGGATTTGTACCAAACTTGGACAGAAGCGTGTTTATGATCATAAGATAGTATCCAGAAGTAAATTTTGTAAAAATAAAATTCCTGTTTTTCCGTATTTTACTTGTAAATGGACTTAGTTTTTCTGCCAGGAAACATTACATTCACTCTGTGGTTAAAGTTTTTAAAATTTTAATAACTTTCTTAAACTATCCTGGATTTGTACCAAACTTGGACAGAAGCTTGTTTATGATCATAAGATAGTATCCAGAAGTAAATTTTGTAAACATAAAATTCCTGTTTTTCCGTATTTTACTTGTAAATGGACTTAGTTTTATGCCAGGAAACGTTACATTCACTCTGTGGTTAAAGTTTTAAAATTTTAATAACTTTCTTAAACTATCCTGGATTTGTACCAAACTTGGGCAGAAGCTTGTTTATGATCATAAGATAGTATCCGGAAGTAAATTTGTTAAAAAAAATTTCATTTTTTCCGTATTTTACTTATAAAAGGACTTAGTTTTTCTGCCAGGAAACAATACATTCACTCTGTGGTTAAAGTTTTTAAAATTTTAATAACTTTCTTAAACTATCCTGGATTTGTACCAAACGTGGACAGAAGCTTGTTTATGATCAAAAGCTAGTATCTAGAAGGAAATTTTGATAAAATTTTGTACCAGTTTATCCGTATTTTACTTATAAATGGACTTAGTTTTTCTTCCAGTTAACATTAAATACAGTCTGCAGTTAAAGTTTTTTAAAAATTTATTAGATTCATAAACTATCCTGGATTTATACCAAATTTTGACAGAAGCTTCTTACAATCAAAAGATAGTATCTAAAGGAATATTTTTATTGATTTTTTTCCTCATTTTTGTTGAGCCTGCGATTAACAGCAAAAGTAGGCGAGACACTGGGTTCCGCGGAACCCTTACAAATTTTTTATAAGATAATGAACTTTTAACGGTACTTTGAAACGCCTTTTATTGGATGAAATCATTCTAACTCTTATCAAATGTTCTAGTAAATTCTAAAACTTCAAAACAACCATATTGCCCCTTAAGAAACCTAATATCATTAAAACCGGGAAAAGGTGACGTTGATGAAGTTTGAATAAGAATTCGGAAAGTGCTTAATATTAACGTTACCATTACTGTGGTTTTAAATCGTATATATATATATATAGTTTAAAAAAAATTATAAATGATTTAAAGATGTTTGTGCGGTTAATTAAACATGACTTGAGAATAATTGCACGAGTAAAACGCATTGTTAGTACAAGTTTTATATTAGTCCTTTATTATAAAAATTATAAGACAGAAGGTTGACCTCTAGATGTCTACAGGGGCGGATACAGGATTTAGGTTAGGGGTGCGCAAACTTAAAATAAATTTTTTGAGGTAAAATTATCGAAATATTATTTATTAAGTTGAGGACAACCCATGCTTTGCAAATTTTAGGGGGGCGCACGCCCGCCACGTCCCCGCCTGAATCCGCCCCTGGGACTCTTGATTATTTGTGTTTTTGGGTTGCTGTCTTCCTGTAAATTTGTGGGCTACATTAAAGTCTGTTTGGTCTATAAATGACACTGTGGCGGCGTTAAACGAAATACCGGTTTCAATACTAATCTATTTACACATGTTTACAGTTTGAAATACAGGGAAAGACTGACAAAGCAACAGTTTATAAAAACAATCATTTCATTCATTCAAAATTAATTATACGAAACGACATCTAAGTATTCTTTATAAAATATATCATTATCGTCCAGTAGCACTATTAGTTACATAGTGCGCTAGTGCCCTAATACGATATAGATGTTCGAAGCTCTCACCCCATCTGGAATTTACTGACCCCATATATATCGTATTAGGTCACTAGCACACTGTGTAACGAATTTATCTTACCGACTATCTTAGCATGTGGTATTTAGACTAGTGGCCTATCAAAGTGATCAAGTAATCAATATAAAGAACTTTCTTCTATTGGTCTATACAAAAAACAAATGCCAACAATAACAACGTGTTAGCTTTAAATGTGTTTTCTGCATTTTGTTAATCGTTCATCATCAATTCCTTCGTTTGTTGAAACGTTTTAGATTTTTCCCCAACACCGTGTTGTTTTGATAAAGGGACGTAACACCACTACTAACCGTGTATTGAAATAAGCCACGTCTATTAACCCTATATGAAATATATACGGTCTCCACGCGGTTGCTTTTAACCAATGATATTCATAACAATAATCATATCAGTGTCCTCAGGCCAAACTTCGTGTAATAGCGATAATTGCTTCTTTGAAGTCGACTCGTATAAAAAGACTGTAATTCGCAATTCTAATTGACAACGGATTAACTTGTAAATCGTCGAAATCAATGATCGAAGTCTGTGTTTAAATATTAAGACACATTTGAAATAAATAAATAAATAAGCAATTTAAAACCACAGTAATATCAATATAAAGCACTTTTCGAATTCTTAAATCAACGTCACTTTTCCCCGGTTATATTATTCCTATAAAAACATTTGTTTTCTACTGAAAAAAAAACACTTGCTGTTGTCGAATATATCCGATCACAGTCCCTATAGGAGCCTCAACTGTCATTTCCCATCCACATGTTTCACTATCTGCACACCAGCAACATCCAGCACACCATTTAAACTTTCTTTCGCACCGAATAACTTCCTGTAAATAATGTCGATTTATACACAAAAAGTCATTGTTTCATATAAAACGAAAGAGTTCGACTTATTGTTGTTAAGTAAAATTAATGGAGCTGAAGTCCATTGTTAGCATTTGCAATAAGTCGTGGGTCACGTGTCCGAGTGCCACGCACTGATTAAAAAGTCATTAAATTTGACTTCAAATTCATAATAATACCAAACTTTATAGTTGTGGATTAAATGCTTATATCTCCTTCTATCCATGTTCTTTGTGCTTCTAAAACTCAGTTTTGATGTCATTAGTGCAAAACTTTGTTCTTAGTGCACGAAAAAGTCTTTTGCGGTATTTCTACACACCGCTCTGTACCCTGGTCCTATAACATACTACTCCGCATTCTCAATTCGTTATTTTTGACGGTTTTAAGCTGATTTTTGTTACTGCGAATGCTCGGGGTTGGCACATTGATAGTAAAAAGCAAAAAAGTATAAAAAAAAAGAAACTGCAGGAAACAAACAGAAACAGGAAATTTTCATTGCCATGGTTACATTGCAAACAAAGCCAAATGAATAAGAAACACTGGACACTTTTAATTTGCAAAACACTCATTTGCAAATCCGCCGCCGCCTCAAATAAGAGCTACAGTGTCATGTATATAACCAAAATGTGCGGAATTACATGGGATTCAATAATTTCATTGGTTTTCTACTGTTACTATTATATTTATTTTGCTATTTGATTTATAAAACATGGGATTTTCAATATCCCATGGGACAGGGCAAAATCCCATGGGATTGACCATTATCCCATGGGATTTTGGTTAAATCCCATGGGATTTTTTTTGGTCCCATGGGATAATTGTAGTCCCATGGGATATTTGTTGTCCCATGGGACAAAAAAAATCCCATGGGACTATAATTATCCCATGGGATTTTAATATCCCATGGGACAAAATAAAATCCTATGGGATTCAAATTATAAATATATAGATATAAATATACAGTAATGTGTATGTAACAATGAATGCTGTTTGGTAGTAAAAGTTTTAAATGTATACGAGTTTTTATATTTTTATATATATATATATTTATTTTTTTCATTTTGTCACAAACATGTTTTTATTTGTTTATATGACAATAAAGATTATTCTTATTTTGGAATGCATAATAATATTTATGGTCAAAGAGTAAAGTCCTTTCACTGAAACAAAATGATGACATGTCTAAATAAATGAAAAATATTGTTTTGAAATCTCTCTTGTTTATTTTATTATGAAAATAGAAATGAAAAAAATGTTTCATATTCTGACTGAAAAGTTTACTCTTTTCATGAGGTAAGGTTTTCTTTGTTATAGTTTCATTGCAATACATGAATATGCAAACAATTTGAATTATATACCTTTGTGGTGTACATAATATTATGCTTATATTTGCAAATTTATAATATAAACACTTTTTCTGTTAAAGTTTTAGTTTTCTTTTTCACTGCTTGCTATGTACAATTATTCAGTCCACTATATAAGAGTCAAGTCAATAAATTATTTCATCCACCAGAATGTTCCTGCAATTCTTAGACAACACATTTTTCAATCTGTTCTTCAAAGATCTTCCTCCGTACATCTTTATTGGTTGGAGCGATTCAAATGAAAAGACAAAGCAAGTTTATTTGGACAACAACATACTAATATTTTTTCATTCGTTCCTTCTTTCAATTGATAATTACATTGTTGCATTTACATGATCAAGTTCTTGTGCATCTATGATCATGATGATATGACTCCTTTTGTTTAAAGTCATTATGTTGAAATTTCCTCTTTCTAATAAATGTAGGAAAAACACGTTCCATTTCAAATTAATAAAAAAGTCGCACTATGGAGAAAAATATCAACTTTAAGTTTTCCGTTCAGTATTGATCTGTTGAATGATGACCATGAAAACCGAGATGTCTGACCTACAAATACACAAAACTCAAAATTATCAGTGAAGAGAAATACAGCAATAAAATGGCTATTTTATCATGTTTATGAACATTTTGATAAACTTTCATTTGAATATTCATTGTTAGTAGTCTTATTTCAGTGCTTTGTGTCTATGATTTACATATTACAGGTTGTTGTTTGGTTCCTTGTTGCAGTCTTTTGAGTTAAGCCCATTGCAACAAATGTTTACAATTTGTTCAAATGTTGTGCTGTTATTAAAACCACTGTTGGGTATAGGATTTGCTCATTGTCAAAGGCTGTACAGTGAACTATTTTGTTAAATTAAGGGGCTCGCAGGTCTAAATCAAATTTTTTCTTAATATAGGATTTTGCTATATTTTTCTATAAATGAACTTTATCTTATACTTAATAGAAAAATAAAATAAAATAAAATGCTCCGCAGGGCGCAGCTTGATACGACCGCAGAGGTCGAACCCTGAACAGTTGGGGCAAGTATGGACACAACATTCAAGCTTGATACAGCTCTGAATTTGGATTGTGATTAAATATTTGACACAGCATAGGTTTCTGACACAGAATGAATGTGGTCTAAGAACTTAAAATTTTAAATTGGACATTTACCTATTATGGTCCAATATCCAAAATCTAAATGCATGGTTAGATTCAGCATATCAAAGAACCCCAAGAATTCAGTTTTTGATGAAATCAAACAAAGTTTAATTTTAGACCCTTTTGACCTCAATGTGGACAAAGTTGATAACGGGGCCCAAAAATCAATAATCTAAATACATGGTTAGATTCAGCATATCAAAGAACCCCATACATGTATATTCAATTTTGTTGAAATCAAACAAAGTTTAATTTTGGACCCCAATTTGGACCAATTTGAAAACTGGGCCCATAATCAAAATCTAAATACATGTTTAGATTCAGTATATCAAAGAACCCAAAAATTCAATTTTTTAAAATCAAACAAAGTTTAATTTTGGACCCCGATTTGGACCAACTTGAAAACTGGGCCCATAATCAAAATCTAAATACATGTTTAGATTCAGCATATCAAAGAACCCTAAGAATTCAATTTTGTTAAAATCAAACTAAGTTTAATTTGGACCCTTTGAACCTTAATGTAGACCAATTTGAAAACGGAACCAAAAATTAAGAATCTAAATACACGGTTAGATTCGGCTTTTCAAAGAACCCCAATAATTCAATTTTGATGAAATCAAACAAAGTTTAATTTTGGACCCTTTGGACCTCAATGTGGACCAATTTAAAACGTGGCCCAAAATCCAAAAACTTAATACACGGTTAGATTCAGCATATTAAAGAACCCCAAGAATTCAAGAATAAAACCCCATTGAAATTGGTCAAGAATAAAGCAATTTATAGGAAGTATCTTCTTTTGCACAATACTGTGCAATTGAATATTCTTGCTATTGCGCAATACTGTACAATTGACAATTTCTTGCTATTGCGCAATATTGTGCTATAGGATATTTCTTGCTATTGCACAATACTGTGCAATTGAAGATTTCTTGCTATTGTGCAATACTGTGCAATTGAAAATTTCTTGCTATTGCACAATACTTATTATATAATTTACACATCCTGTTTGGTGTGTATCTCCTACCATATAATTATTATTTGCTTTTAAATATAAATCAGAAATAACCAACTTAAAATCGAAAATTTTAAAAGAAAAAAAGGAAAAAAAAAATTCCCCTCCAAATTTTTGAACCCCTTATGATTCATCACCCCAAACTCAATCCCAGCCTTCCCTTTGTGGTATGATAACTTGCAGTACAATTTCAGAGAGATCCATACACTTGAACACAAGTTATTGTCTGGAAACTAGAAAAATAGATATAGGAAGATGTGGTGTGAGTGCCAATGAGACAACTCTCCATCCAAATAACAATTTATAAAAGTAAACCATTATAGGTCAATGTACGGCCTTCAACACGGAGCCTTGGTTCACACCGAACAACAAGCTATAAAGGGCCCCAAAAGTACTAGTGTAAAACCATTCAAACGGTAAAACCAACGGTCTAGTCTATATAAAAACGAGAAACGAGAAACACGTATAAATTACATAAACAAACGACAACTACTGTACATCAGATTCCTGACTTACGACAGGTGCATACATTTGCAGTGGGATTAAACGTTTTAATGGTACCAAACCTTCTCCTTTTTCTGAAACAATAGTATAACATCACAACATAGAAAACACACGATAAAACATCAATTGGAAGGCTTAACTCAATCAAAACGTAAATTAACACACTATGAACGAATTAATTCGATCTGTGATACCTGAAAGTAAATACATAGTTAATAAAATATTAGGGACAAACATTCAAGGCCAAAAAGCAAACAAGTCCAAATAAAGCCATTTAACCCTTAGAAAATAATCACTTTTGAAAAACCGGTTTTATAATATATACAGGTAAATGAAAAATAACTTTGTCGTTTTAGGTATACTTTTCTGTCTATATAAAATCTTCCAATAATTAGGAATACCAAGAAAGGTCTGCTTATTTTTGGCAACTTTTAGCCCCTATTCCTAAACGTTTCGGGCAATTACCCCAAACTCAATTCCAGCTTTCCTTTGTGATATGGAACCTTGTAGTACAATTTCAGAAATATCCAAACACTTACACACAAGTTATTGTCATGAAACTAGAAAATGCTTGTTTTTGCCCTTTTTGGCCCCTAATTCCTAAAATTTTGAGGCAATTACCCCAAAATCAGTTCCAGCCTTCCCTTTGTGATATGGAACCTTGTGGTACAATGTCAGAGATCCATACACTTACACACAAGTTATTGTCTGGAAGTTACAAAATGCTTTTTGGCCCCTAATTCCTTAACTGTTGGTACCATAACCCCAACCTTCCTTTTGTGGTATTGAACCTTATGGTAAAATTTCATAGAGATCCATTCACTTAAACTAAAGTTAGAGTGCGAAAACCAATGTGTCTTCGGACGAAGACGACAACGACGATGACGCCAACGTCATACCAATATATGACCGCAAAATTTTTTGCGGTCGCATAAAAAGGGTCAACGTTCATTTACGCTCACAATCCGCCTTCGAAAGAAGCATACATTTTGTAAAGGTACTTTTTCTGTTGAACTAATAGGAGAAATAGAGGTAATATCGAAATAAAAAGAACTAAATTACAAAATCGCTTAAATTTTACAATAGTTTAGTTAAAGTACAGCTTATTTGAAAATGATAATAAAAATATAGGTCACCGATGAGTTAAAAGATATACAATTCTAATGCCAAAAATGGCATTTTGCACCAAAGGAGATAATTTGTAGCTTTTTCAATGATATATACATTTTAAAAGTCATCTGGGGCCAAAACGAATAGATTGTTTTGAATGACTTTTGTACCATATGATAAAGTAACAACTAATAAAGCTATAAATAAAATTAGTTATGAAAAATTTTTTTTTTAATATTTTCTGAAATTTTTACCCTCAAGCCTCCTTAAATGTCATTTGATCTCTATTGGAGAAAAGTCTCATTGGAAATCAGACTGCTTCTTATTTTTATATCAACCCAGCCATATTATGCCTGTCCAATATCAGGAGCTTGTACCTAGTTCAGTGGTTGATGTTGGTTCATATCTGTTATTTTTGTTTTTCATAATTTTTTGTTTTTATAAATTAGTCTGGTATATTTGAAGTTTGAATTGATGTTTTGTTTCAAATGTTGTTAGTGTTGTCTTTATAGATTACTATATCATGTATAGGGTATGGGTTTTCTCATTACTTACAGGTCATCATTGGCCTCTAATAAGTAATTACAATGCTTACATCCACTTAATTGAACTCTGATGGATAGTTTTCTCATTTATCATACCACATCTTTTTGATAAATATTTAATCATTATTCAAGGGCAAAACTTTTATAACAGTGGACTTACCATTTAGGCTTTATTGACCTCTGTAAATCTATTTTTGTTGATAATTTCTTCTGTTTATAGTTTCCTTTATCTTTAATGTTCTTGCCCTACACATAAAAGGGTAAACATTATCATTTAATGACAAAATAACTACTATTACATAATTAGTAGGCAACTGAAAATTTTGCCTCATTTGTATATAACGTCGAGAGGATAGAAAACCAGAAAAATTGACACAAATCCCTGTGGTACGACAATATGTGCCATAATATTAGTCCAACTGATAATGACGTCTTGCATGGCTATTTCAACTTTTTATGGGACGCCGTCATGGTAAAAAAAGCCTTGCAAGACGTCATAATTGCTTGTATTACAAAAGAAGTAACCTAATTCTTACTTGTTAGTTGTTAGGGGCTAGCAAAAAGATTTATTTAAAGTCGGTTATACATATAACAATACAACATAAGCTCTGTAGAGCTTTTATCCGACATACATGTACATATATGACAAGCACAATACATAAAACATTAAGCTCATCACTGAGATGGTAGTCTCAGATAGAGGGAGACAGGGTCAACCAAACCCCTATTCATTCTGAATGTAGGACAGAAAGTCACAGGACAAAAGTCACGGTCAAAAGTCAGAGACAAAAGTCACAGGACAAAGTCACAATTAAGTTTTGGGATTATTTTTCTTTGAACATGTTGAACAAGAAAACACTTTTTTGTATTTTCTTGAAATTTTATACATGAAGCAACTTTGTAATTGAAATGTATTCAATAAATATCAACAATGATCAAATAACTGTTATGAAAACAAAATGTCACAGTGGCTTGGTACTTAAACGGCTTCAATTTGCCAATAAATATATCCTTTGCATGATTAAAACTAATACATTTTCATTTATCGAGGTTTATGACATGTATGAGCAATTTCCTTATATTAAAATGAATATATGTAATAAAAGAAAATCTTTCAAGATCTTTTTTCATATATATTCAAACTATTACCTAAACACTATGAATATGGCAATCGTAAACTCAACATCATTTTGACTCAACTTAGATGCTCAGCCTCTTTTTGAATTATGATCTTAACAGAGTCAATATAATTTCAGATCCGTCTTATCGCTATGGTGCTTAGCGTGAAGATTCATATCACTTTTTTTTAATGTCCTAATTATACGAATATAAGAATCAAACTATCGAATAATCTGAATCCAGATAACTCTCCACTAAATATGAACATCTTAACCTCCGGTGATTCGTCATTAACTAATGATGAAAATGAAAGAATTTTAAAGAATGTATATGAATTTATTAAAGAGTCAAAGAGGTTTCTAATTGTGTAATATAGCACACTAAAGTGCATATACATGTATATTGTGTACAATCATTCACATCATCACACATCATCTTTTTACATATCCAATATATATAATGTATATAATATATATAATGTATTGTTTGCATGCATGCTTTGTAAATATTCTATTGTTATAAATTGTTCATGGGAGAAGACTATATAAGTTTGATTAACTTGTGTCTCATCCCTTTGCATATTTAAGCAAATAAAATATGTTTAAACTAAACTAACAATTGTCAACAAATTGTTTGTGACTTTTGTCCTATCAAATTTGTGACTTTATGTCCTGTGACTTTTGTCCTGTGACTTTCTGTCCTTTTACCTTCCATCTAAATCAGTGAACTGAATAATTGTTTTGCAGTAGTCCGGGTAGCGAGTCGATATCTGTTATTAATCATGAAAACTGAGAGTCAACACTTACACAATACCTTTTTAGAATCTAAGAATGTCAGCTAAAACAAAGAATCACTGATGATAGGGGAGTGTAATCGATGAATTGATCCTGAATCAGATAAGATTTTCCAAGTAACGGAGAACCTCTTAATTGAGCACAGTCGCCTGAAGATTTATTAATAATGCTACTAAAATATTTTATTTCCCCATTTGTCGCTATTTTTCGCTTTAATTATTAAATCTCCAGGCGACTGTGCTTTGAGTGAATATAAATAATGACGAGGGCCTCGCGAATAAATATAAATCTGAAATACTGGAACATCGATTAGCAGAGCTCGAGCAGCAGAGTAAACTTACACATAAATCTCGAAGTTATTTACGATTAACAGACTGTGCTCCTGAATAAAGCTGTTAAATACATTAATTTGTGTTTTTACTGATACAAGATATTTGAATCAAATGCTAATTACGCACCAGTTGCTGGGCAGAGAATCATTCTACGCCAGGAACAGTCTATTACTAACTGTTAACAGTAAGTATAGAAAGTCCCTGTAAAAGGCAGTTAAATCCTAACAGAACTGTAACTTAATGATACATGTATATCACCCAGCATACTGAGTTAGCAAACTGGTGTGTGTCAGTCTTATAATATAAAACTGCGTAGGTTTGATTCAACGTTTGTTTGGATATTTTCTTAGGATCGTTATATCTTAATCTTTGTTAAAATACGATTTTAAATTGTTCAATTCTTTCTATTTCATAATTTTGTCCCTTTTGTGTACTTTTTAAAGTTTTAAATTTTAAAGATAAAATGAATATTCCATTTTGATTTGAGGAAAATCTTTTGAACTGTAATGACATGGTCAGTCAACTGATTTGTTGCAAAGCTGATTACAGGTAATTATAACATACAGTAATTTTCCATTACGACAGTACGTGTACCCTCGGTGTGTATAACGACCTATAACGTATAGTTTTCTAGAGAACATCCTGTCTACGTGTAATACAGATTGATGACATTACACAAAATTTCTTTTGTTAAATGTGCTTAGGTATCTGTGTCCATTCCTATTTCAACACCACAAATTTTACGAAGAAAAAATCAAAAATCATTTATATGAAATAAAGAAGAAAAGTAGCAAATATAAACTTCAGTAACTGCGCATTGACAGAGACATATATACACATATATGTCTCTGGCATTGAGTAAACATAATTTCAATATTGCATGAACCAACCCTTGAGAAAACGTATACATGTAGGTTTTACACTAGTAATTTTAGGGCCCTTTATAGCTTGTTGTTCCGTGTGAGCCAAGGCTCCGTGTTGAAGGCCGTACATTGACCTATAATGGTTTACTTTTATAAATTTTTATTTGGATGGAGAGTTGTCTCATTGGCACTCAAACCACATCTTCCTATATCTATGTAGATGTGTTTAAAAGACCAATTCCATTGGCTTTATTTCACACTAGGACCTAAGATAACTAGAACTAAGCAGTGGTTGATCCAGAAATTTTCATAAGTGGGGACCCATTGACTGCCTAAGAGGGGTCCCTTCCAGTCATGCTTCAGTGATTCCCTATATAATCTACCAATTTTTTTTGGGGAGGGGCTGGGAAAAATCTAAATCCACCTCTGCTAATTGGGAAGTCATTTGGTCTGATACACACATATATATACCTATTATGTACAAAATTAAGAAAATCTTCAAATATATGCATATAAAATAATGGTACGTCTAAAACCGTTCAGGATCTCCTGGGTGCACGCAGGACATAAAAGTCACTTAGGACATGTATTTATTTTGAATTTACATTGTATCATAGGTCAAATTTATTTGTTCAGTGTATGTTCAATGGTGTTAATATGTCCTTTGATTGAGTTAAGCTATTTCAGTTGATATTTTATAGTGTGTCTTTCTATGTTGTGATGTTACACTATTGTTTCAGAAAAAGGGTGAAGGTTTGGTACCATTAAAACGTTTAAACCCGCTGCATTTGTTTGCACCTGTCCTAAGTCAGGAATCTGATGTTCAGTAGTTGTCGTTTGTTGATGTGGTTCATAAGTGTTTCTCGTTTCTCGTTTTATATAGATTAGACCGTTGGTTTTCCCGTTTGAATGGTTTTACACTAGTAATTTTTGGGGCCCTTTATAGCTTACTGTTCGGTGTGAGCCTAGGTTCCGTGTTGAAGACCGTACTTTGACCTATAATGGTTTACTTTTATAAATTTTGACTCGGATGGAGAGTTGTCTCATTGGCACTCATACCACATCTTCTTATATCTATATATAAGTTTTAGTGAGCGTTGAGGGTATACATTCGATTGATAATTTATTTTATAATTTTGTAATTTTTGTTTTGATAAAATCAGAGACATATAATACATGTATTGAGACATATAATACATGTATTATATGTCTCTGATAATATCAAACCATCTTTATCTATCATTCTATCTATCTATCGGCATGCGCCGTTATTTGGGATACGTCACGGATGGCCGATGATCATATTCAATACCAATCATCATTTGCATTTGGTTAATTGATCTTTAATGATTAGGACTGATTGGTGATGGCAGAGAATATGTCTCTGGTGATGGTTATAAACACATAGAAGTAAACTTTGCAAAAAAAGTTTCCTTGGAAAAAATTATAAAAATATATGAATATGCTAAATAATTTTTTCTTTCGTATGTAATAATTGAAGACGTTTAGAAATATAAAAAATCTTCACATAGTTGGGAAATTTTCAATTCAAGTTATTTCATTAAAAACGTTTAGAAATATAGATCTTATTCGATGTACAATGTGGCCCGCTTCGAGATCAAAACCCCGTTTAATTAGGGTTTGTCTACTTTCGTCTATTTATATTGCCGAACATTCTATAATCAAGGATTTGTACAAGCCCTTGCTATCATATAATGAATCTCGTCGCCAATATCACCATAATTACATAAAGTACAGATACAATCTTCTCCTAAATAGTTTGCCATCTAACAATTCAAAAAGAAATTTTGAGTCGAAACTGATCGAAGTACCAAATCTATAAAAATAATCACTATTTTTGTAGCAGTAGACGTCGAAAATTAAACTGTATATATTCTTTTTCAAAAGTCCTGAAATAATTTAACATCCATAGACAGCTTACATATGCAAATCTTTTAGAAGTATGTGAGTGTATAGTAAAATTTGTTTATTTACCCCCCTTTTCCTTCTATAAAATTTAACTGTAAACGATTTTGTTTCTTAATTTGTGTTTGCTAATTAACTGGGGTTCATGCTGTCAAAAGTCAAAATGTCTCCAAGGGCGGATCCAGCCATTTTAAAAAAGGGGGTTCCCAACCCAGGATAAAGGGGGTTCCAACTATATGTCCCCATTCAAATGCATTGATCGTCCAAAAAAGGGGTTCCAACCCCGGAACCCCTCTGGATCCGCCACTGGTCTCCTTGTGTATAAGTTATTGATAACAAAATATTTGAAGCCCCAGAAGAATAAATCATTTCCTGAACTAAAATACATTTATCTGTAAATAAAGACAATTCGCCTAAAACATTCTCTCATATATTTAAACAATTGTAAAATAATTACTTCAACGACTTTCTGTCTGTTTACTAATACTTTTCTTGTTCGTTTTTTATACCCATTGCTCTTCATATATTCGAATGATAATTACTGATCACAAATTTTCCGGAAGCTTTTATCCTATTTTCGTATCGAACTAACATGTTAGCAGTTGAACGGAATTAAGTACTTTTTAGGAATTTACAACTTAAATTTTCAACAACAAAATCCTACACTTTTAAACCTGGATTTTTTCTCTGTTTCGAAGCCGCCACCGGTGACCCCATAACATAGCCAACGCCTCACATGGCGTATTCACGATGTTGTGGTATTGACAATATACAATCACGTTTATCAATATACAGCAAGTAAGTAATTTGGTGTTGAATGCCAGTAGATCAGAATTTGTTAATTGAATTTTACCTGTTAAAGGGGCACTAGCTGTCAAATTCATGTTCATCGATTTTGATCAAATTCACATAACGTGTAGTGTTGAATTGTTTATTAAAATTTCACGCACAATCTTGGCTGATATCAAGGAATTGTATATTTAAATACAATTCCTTGCTGATATGCATAAAACCATTATTTCATGAAACTGCATGAAAAATTGACTTATCGCATAATACCAGAACTAAAAAAAACACCGAAAGTCCACATAAGAGGGTATGGATGTGAATTAACAGAATAGAGAATAACGGGCAAAGAAAAAAAGGAATAAAGAATAGTGAAAGAAAGAGAATAATGGAAAAAAGTGTAAGTTATTAAAATTATAGCTAAAAAAAAAGAAGACCTCCCCCCGAGACGATCCTTACTTCAACTGTTATTTGACGCTGCCGAGTTATTTTGAGACAAAGACATGTATTAGTAGTCAGCCCGTAGCACTCTTGCATCAATTTGAGGATTACCCAAGGTTAATTTTACGGCGGCTCATTATATTTTGGTAAAAATAAACATAATTGACAAGTTTCCTTCCCTGCATTCTCGATCGCACATGTAAATAGCAGGTTGGCCTCAAATAAGACATTGATGACTCATTGATACAGTAACATTACAACACTTGTCGTCAGTATTTGAAAATATTGAGTAAGAAGGTACAGAAAATTAATGCACGCACACTATTATCCACCACAGGCCTAAATCGTTAGTCCGCAAACAACTAGGGTGATGAAAACCCAGCACTTTGAACACAGCCACCGGCATGTCATGCATGTTGTGAATTTGAAAGCTTCCCAAATTAGTAACTATCCATTTTACCCATAGAAAACTTTAGCCCTAGCTTCTTTTATCAAAAATGAAATATGTTGATATTAATGAAGGTTAAATCAATTTATTCATATATTTGACCGACTAGAATTATTGGGGAATTTAAACCATTCCTATTGTAAGTGATAAAACTAAATTTATATCAGGGTGATTGAAATGAGGAAAAGGGGGAGGGGCTGATCAGGAGTTCAGGGCCCCTTTTTGGAAAAAATTGATTGATTATGTAGGAATTACTGAAGCATGACAGGAGCAGGCCCCTCTTAGGCAGTCAGTGGGCCCCACTTATGAAAATTTCTGGATCCACCACTGTGGGCTTCAGTTGTATTATCTTGAAAACTTTATACCTGTATTCTCAAGTGTTAATCAAGGAAAATAATGTAAATTAGCTGTGCATTGGGGTCTATTAAGGGTATTTTGGGGAAGAAAGAAGGAGGGTTTACTATAGAACCCTATGGGATTTTATTTTCTACAATTTTCAAATGAATATAACTTGTAAACTGTAAGTGATAGACACACGCAGTCTTCAGAAATGATGATAGGACAATAAAACAAATCACATGAAATATAGGGTGAGTCCCTGGGGGTAATCCCCAACCCCTTCAATTTGAGAATATGCTATTATCTTGTAAACAGTCCAGATCCCCACCCCTAAACCATACATATTCTTGAATTGGACGATAAAACAAATCAATTAAAATTAAGGGGAAGTCCCTGGGGGTCACCCCACCCCGTTCAATTTGAGAATGTGCTATTATCATGTTAACAGTCCAGATCTTCACCCTATACCATACATATTCTTGTATGGGACAATAAATCTAATCAAATGAAATAAAAGGGAAGTCCCTAGGGGTTGGGTCCCTAGGGGTCACCCCACCCCCTCTTGTTTGAAAACTTGTAAACGGTCAAGATCCCCACTCCTAAACCATAAATATTCTTGTATGGAACAATAAAACACATCAAATGAAATATAGGAGAGTCCATGGGGTCACCCCACCCCACATGTTTAAAACTTTTAAATGGTTGAGATCCCCAGTGGTTAGGTGAAAAATTTCCAGATCCTGATCCCCACCCTAAACCATATATATTCTTGTATGAGACAATAAAACAAATCAAACGAATATGGGACAATAGGAATGGCGAGTTATATGAGCTTTGTTTGGGAGACTTCGTAACAGCATCCTGTTACAATTACTTCTTGTTTGAACATAATTTTGGTTTTATTATGCATGTCTTTCTTCTACATTTTGGATAAATAGACCCAAAATCCGGCAAATTGCAAGTTGAACCTTCTTCAGTAGGCCTATCCCCATCAGAGACCAAATGATGCACAAGTAAGGTATAGGTAACGATATGAATGCAACTATGAGCAAAAGCCATACCAGTGGCGGATCCAGGGGAGGAGTTCAACTTGAACCCCCTTTTTCAAATGCATTTGAATGGGAACATATAGTTGGAACACCCCTTTGTCTTGGGTTTGGAACCCCCTTTTTAAAATGGCTGGATCTGCCCCGGCATACCATCTAGCTAGCTATAAAGGCTTTAAAAATATGAAATAAATCAAACAAGGAAATTAACGGTGTAGGCAACTGTTTTGAATTTTAAAAAAAACCTTTAACATGTTTAATAACAATGTTAAATTTTGTGTGCATTTATTTTTGCTTTTTTTCAATAATGGATGAAATTGCGTGATTGATTATTGTAATTTTAAGAAAAATCTGCATACATGTTATGAAATGGAAGTGGAAACTGGGAATTTGTCAAAGAGACAACAACCCAACCAAAGAGGAGACAACGGCCGAAGGTCACCTATGGGTCTTCAATGCAGTGAGAAAATTTCGGCACTGGTCTTCAGCTCATAAATATGTATCAGAAATGAGAATGAGATACAGCTCTCAGTTGCATTAATAAAACCTCGCAATAAGTTCTGAATATCAGAATATACAGTATTGCAAGATTCTCTCAAAATGTACACATGGAGCTCAGAAACTGTAAAATTAATCATGCTAATTTAACATTAAAGCCCTCGGAATCAATCTTAATATGCATACTCTTGTACAAAGGAATATAAGTATGCAATAGACATATATGGTCTTCAAAATAAGAGTATTGACGCTATTAATTTATGACAAGATCTTAATCAAGTAATAATTTTGGTTTGTTTAAAATTTGGAGGTTAGTATGACCTCCTTTTTGTGATGATGTTTTCGTTTTAAGTTGGGAAAAATTGTTTGTACCAACAAAAATAAAAACACAAAGTTAATCTAGAATTATGTTTTATCATTTTTTATGTTTAGGTTGTCAGCAAGATGAAAAGAACAAATATGCAGTTCAAAAATCAAAATGTGGATAAGCTGAGGTTCAAGGTCCTACCTTTGCAGATTTTCATATTTTCATGAATAAATTTAAAGTTTATATCATGGACGGCAGAGAAAGAAAAAAAAACTTTTCAATTTTCCTGCATCTGAAGGATAAATGTAAAACATCTTGTTTTCGGTAAGTTTTATGCTCTGTTTTAATAGTGTTTGTGCATTCATCTGTCCAGTCCTTCCTCTAAATTGTATCCTCTTTAAGTTTTGGTGAGTGTTCGCCATGAATTTCAGTAAGTATTTTGTGGATTTACATGTATATACTCAAAATTTAGTGCTAATATTAATGGGATTTTAGCATGACATCCTGTCAAATGCTTGTTAATCATGTTTATGTTCCAGAACATATGAGTATTTGGTCTGTACGCATACAGTCTGCCCAATTTTAAGAAGTTGGTCAAGTTTATTAGAAACAAATGTACATTACAGATCAACATAACTGAAATCTTTAATAGATTAATACAAAAAGTTTAATTGCAGTTGAAATAAAAACACATGTTTGGTCGAGCTGGTACTAGACAGTACAAGTATACTCAAATGGTCTGACTATATGCATATGGTCGGACTATAAGAGTATACTTATATGTTAATGTACGGTCCAAATACTGATATGGTCTGGAACATTTATACATGTCTTAAAATTGATATAAAACACATTGGTGTTTGTGAACTTGGTAATAAGTTATTCGATAGAACTATAATGTTTTGGGATATCAAAATAAAAAATATCCCATTTTACTTTTAATAAAGAAGTAGATTATTGATGTATGTATAACTGTATATAAAATGAGACAGCAAGCCAACAATACAAAAATAAGGATAAAACAATATAATTTTTGTATCAATGTTATACTTTCAATATGTCCAAAGAGTTCAAGGTATTTTTCATTGAAATAAAACACAAATTGAACTCTGTCAGAACTTCAAAAGCTTAAGGAAATATTGTTTCTGTTGTCTGCGTTTTGTATAATATATTGCAAATTTTGTGAATAATGGAATGTTATTATAATTGGCTAAAGTTTTAACATTGATCTTTATATATATATTATATATATAACTTGGGAAAATACCCAAATGTTATAAAGAAGAATAAATTAATTGATTGTTATATAGTATTAGAATAGGAAGATGTGTTATATTGCTTATTTGACAAATCTCCATTAGAGACCAAAGGATGTAGGAGGTTAGCAACTGATGACATTGGACAACCTTTAAAAATCAGTAAAATCCATACCGCATAGCTATTTTTATTTGAAAATCATATTATTGCTACATGTATGCAAACAATTTTGTATAATACATAACTTCAGATTTTATTGTTTCTTTTCAGAAGGATTGAAATTCATCACCTAAAATAAATGGAGAAAATATAGAAACAAGACCAGAATAAATTCAAAGACAAAAGTTGGATCAGTTATTATTTTCATCACTCAGTCAATGATTTGAAGTTCTTTTAAAACCAAAAGATATTGAAACCACAATAATGTCAATGTTCTGTGCTGGATGACCAAAAGTGGACTATAAGATCACACAATGCTGGATGATAAGAAACTATTAATGTTTTGTGTGGAGGATATTGTGAAAAAATAGATTTACTTAAATAGCTACTAGTATGTTAAGCCTAATAATAGAGTTTTCATTGATTTCAAATGGTAAATAATTGTGTTTCAAGAAAGTATTCTATAATTCATAAATAAACATATATTGATACTTACATTATCTGCTTTGTTGTTTAAAAGTTTAGTTTTGAACAGTTATAGAACAATATGTTGAATTAACATTTCCAAAGAAAAAAAGATATTCATCTTATAACAATTTACTACCAAATAGAATACATATTGTAACATACACATTACTGTATATTTATATCTATATAATTATAATTTGAATCCCATAGGATTTTAATGTGTCCCATGGGATATTAAAAATCCCATGGGATAATTATAGTCCCATGGGATTTTTTTGTCCCATGGGACAACAAATATCCCATGGGACTACAATTATCCCATGGGACCAAAAAAAATCCCATGGGATTTAACCAAAATCCCATGGGATAATGGTCAATCCCATGGGATTTTGCCCTGTCCCATGGGATATTGAAAATCCCATGTTTTTATAAATCAAATAGCAAAATAAATATAATAGTAACAGTAGAAAACCAATGAAATTATTGAATCCCATGTAATTCCGCACATTTTGGTTATATACATGACACTGTAGCTCTTATTTGAGGCGGCGGCGGATTTGCAAATGAGTGTTTTGCAAATTAAAAGTGTCCAGTGTTAAGACTTTAACATTTGAAAACAAAGTATAGTGCACTGGTACATTGTAATGTTGAAAGTCTCTTATTCACCTTGGAAGATTTCGTTCTGGCTTGTCAGCATTTAGTGGCGGATTTTCAAAAAAGGGAAAGGGGAAGGAGATGTCCCACTGACAGTAAGGGGATTGGTAGCAAAACATAAAGGACAATTTATAATAAAAACGCATTTGTAATAACAGGGGATGGAGGCTCGTCCTGGCATTGGCAAACCCAAAAGGTTTTGGGGTAAAAACTCCACATTTCGTTTCTAATTTGTTTCTATATCACGTGGATATTGACGAAAATATTACTGACCACCTTTTTTCCGTGTTCATTAATGTTAATATATACCTTACCCTGCCGTCATTAGTTGTTATGTGCATAATGAAGCCTCGGTCTGGACCACAACACATTCGATTACAACACTCTGACTCTAATATATAAGAAGAAATTTCTATAATAAGTCATTCATATTTCTTCATTATTTTCAAAAATGAGTAGAATAACTCTTTATTGAGGTATAATGTCTAAAATCGATATCTTCAAACTTTTTTTTATCAATTCAATTGTATTTTGAAATGCAAATGTGGAAAATGTGCCATCTTCGAAAGTATTATGGACGTCATTGTATTTCTTACCATCATTGTATCGGAGGGAAAACACGTCAACCGTTTCCTTTACTTGCAATGTTCCAACAAAGTTCAGAATTGAAATGGACAATTATTGTTCTTAATACTTTCTTTGATTTATAAATTTGAAATACATGTATAGATTGAAAGTGATCGAAAACCTGCCTGTGTGATCCCATTTTATACGCCATTATTTTTTTATACCATGTTAATATTTATGTATTTAACATTGAAAGAGTATTTTTGTAAGTGTTCTTTTCGAGCTTTGTTTATTTTTAAAGATGTTTGTGTAATTTATTTGTCATTTCACCTTCTTGGGCAAAATAAGCTCTCTGTCCACTGTGGTTTTCTATGCTATACCGGTTTGGAATTTCTATTGCTGAATCTGTTATCACTGTAAGAGACGAACAATATGTTTAACAAAAAAATAATAATATGCAGATCAGAAATGAAAAAATAAAATGTGGTATGATTGACAATGAGACAACTATTCAACATGGACCAAATTACATAGATGTTAAAGCAACTATCCATACCGCATAGCAAGCTATAAAAGAGGCCCCGACATGACAATCTAAAACCATTTAAACTAGGAATCAAATGACCTGATTTATGAACAAAACAACAAACTAAAAACAAATATGATTAGATTAGATTAGTTGTACACATTAACTACTGGTATACACATTAAATTAATTCTAATTCACTCTAAAAAATATTATTTCTAAAGAACTATTTTCAAACACACGCACACGCACTCGCGCGTATGCACTTTTGAATTGCTTTTAAGTCTTAAACCATTTATATATTTTAATTAGAAGACTTTGTTTACTTAATGTGTAATGGTTGATTGTTTAAACCCGGATTTGAAAGATTTTATGTCCTAGATCAGAAGAAAAAATCTCTCGTCAACCCTTTCCATCATTGCCAATAAGAGGCAAAGTTTATATACATGAACATACTTTCTAAAAGATCGACTTTCTGATTGACATATATCTCATCCATCTGGGCCAAATACTCTAGTCCAGGAGGACATCCCGGAGGTGGGGCTACTCCACTGTCTGAAAATCCTCTTTTATCTTGTCCTGAAAAAAACCAACATATCTAGGTAATACATGTATTCATATAGGGCTGTTAAATAATAATAAAGTCCGTAAAACAGATAAACCATAAGCAGGATCAGGTGCGATTCACCGGTGATAAATAAATACAAATATACAATATTTTGTGTCGGAAGTACGACATTTATTTGGACGTGCCTTCGTAAATAGAGAAATTGCGAAAACCAGAAATGTTTTTGGTTCTCGCTTTCACGTTTTCTCGTTCTCTAGTCACCGATTAACTGGTATTTCATTAACATTATCAAAAAGATGGTTCGTGATTTTGCGATGTAAAATATATTAAAATAGTGTTATTTATCTAGCCCTCGTCTCTGTTTGCTTCATTTTGCATGTTATTGCACTTCAAAAGTTCTATATATGAAAGAGGTGAAAGATACCTAGGACAGTCAAACTTATAAATCAAATATAAACTGACAACGTCATGACAATAAATTAAAAATAGACTAAACAAAAAGCAACAGTATTCAAAACACAAGATATAAAACTAAAGACTGAGCAACACCAACACCACCAAAAACCGGGGGTGATCTCAGGTGCTCCGGAAGGGTAAGCAGATCCTGCTCCACAGCATAACTATGTTATTTATCATCGATCATGCGGTAAGCTTATTGCCCATATACCGTAGCTTATATTTTTATGTGTATGAATCTGATGTTGTAGTTTACTAGTATGTGGTTCAAAGAAAAACAAGAGTTTAAGTTAAATATAGTATTCAAGAAAACTTACCCGGCTGAGTGAGAATAACGTCTGTCATCTGCATCCTGGTGTAATGTGTGATCTAGTAACAGTCAAGTCAAACCACTGCTATAAAATCATAAGAAAAAAATATTACTGTAACAATCATTCTTTAATGATAATAACGTTTGAATATAAAACAAGAAGATGTGACATGATTGCCAATGAGAAAACTATCAACAAGAGGTCAAATAACGTAGAAATAAGCAAGTTATTGACATCGTACAACCTGCAACAATGAGAATAAGCATAAACTGTATAGTCATCTATAAATGACCCCTACAGGAAAAATGAGAAACAAATAAAAAAAGAAAACTAACGGCCTAATTTATAGCAATCCAATATATGAAAAACAAATATGACAGACACGAACAAACGACAACCACAGAATCACAGGCTTCTGACTTGAGAATGCACATAAAGAATGCGGAGGGGTTGAACATGTTTGCGAGCGCCTAACTCTCCCCCATAACCTTGGACAGCGGTGTAACAGCACAGAATAAGAACAAACAATAAAAATCAGTTGTAAAGAGCTTAACTCAATAGATCGGTACGGAGTACGAAACAACAATTTACATAAAAAAATAGTCACAAAGCACGATACAGAAGTACTTGTAGCGATTGTTACTGAAAGCTAGTTCAAAGCCAATTACAAATTTTAAATAAATCATGCTCTCCCAGACTAAATTCATGTCAGACAGATATGTATTGTACTAGTGTAAATGCAAATTCTTCTTTTTGTTATTTTCTAACATATTGAAAGTAAATTTTAAATCTTAAAAGCAAATACATATAAATAAATTTGGTGTATTTACTGTCTTCTGATTGGTTAAAAGTATTACTTTTATTATCAATGTTGTCAATTTTTATGGCGCATGCCCACTCTGACGTTGTATATTCATACGCCAACATGTGTGTACGTTGTTATTGTTAATATAAATAATGTAAAAAGTTCTTTGAGCCTTATTTTTGATAGAAATTTATTTATAATGAATGGCAATAATTTATTCTGAATTTATTGAACCATAAAATTAATTTTTGACTCTTCACATTTTACATAATCCGCTTCCCATAAAATTAATTTTTGACTCTTCACATTTTACATAATCCGCTTCGCGGATTATTCAATGTGAAGAGTCAAAAATTAATTTTATGGTTCAATAAATTCAAAATAAATAATAGCCATTCATTAAATATAAAAAAATATTTGTAAATATGGTTGAGATCCTAGAGAAGTAGAAGATGGTTATAAACACAACCATAACAAAAGGCTCTGACTACATATTATATACACTGTGACTATGAACGAGAGAGGGAGATGCACCCTTGCAAAGAAGGTTTCTCCTCTCAGTTTTGTTTTGTTAGATGGACATATTCCTTTTCTGGTCTACAATAGTCAAGATGATAGAGCGATTGTCTTTTTTATACCCTTTTCCTTCATCAAAGGTTAATTTCGAACGGAATCCAAATGCAAATCTTCCTACATTATCACCCCCAGTAAATCAATTGGTCGCCCCTTACATTGTACGAATTATGAAAAGTTGGGGTCTACATCTTCTTTTTCTTTTGATTTCTTTGTTAAGTTTATAGCCATTTTAAATTAAGAAATTATGAACATAATATTTGCATAAATTGCTGGAGGAAGAAAGCATAAATGGCTGGAGGAAGAAAAGCAACGTCATATGATATCTCACATGAAATCGGAAAGGCTTGCATGAAAGAAAACACTATTTATTTTGTCCACAAATCGTCTGATAAAAAACAACATTTCAGCCTAAAGCCTTTTATCTGCTAACAGTTCACCAGTTAACATTTGATAAAATACAAGTCAATGTAATGATAACAAAGTTTAGTGTGAAGGTTTACTAGTATTATTAGTATATTTGTATTTGTACTAAACTATTTATTGATTTGTAAATACTCATGATAAATAGGACCAGTAATCGTAATTGAGCCGTACTTACATTTACTTGGGTCAAAACGTAATGTTGGTTACAAGGTTTGTCGATAATGATAATTAAAATTCTAATTTTAAACCATTGTTATTATTATTATTATTATTATTATTGTTATTATCATTTCTAAGATTTGTAATTCGATGGATATAGTGAAACAGCTATATTTACAAAGTGCAACCTATACAAACTCAGATCTTTACTTAGTGTATTATTTGCTGGAGGGATGTATAAATACCCTGCCACGTCCGGTCTGTGTTTTTGTTACTTGTATTTGTGTTTTGTATCGATCTGATGAGTTAAACCTTTTTCAACTGATTTTATAGTGTGTTCATATGTTGTACTGTTACACTACTGTCCCAGGTTAGGGGAGGGTTGGGCGCCCGCTAACATGGTTAACCCCGCCACACTCTGTATGTGCCTGTCCCAAGTCAGAAGCCTGTATTCGGTAGTTGTCGTTTGTTGCTGTATATTATATCTGTATTTCGTTCATTGTTTTTTACATAAATCAGGCCGTTAGTTTTCTCTTTTAAATTGTTTTACATTTGTCATTTCGGAGCCTTTTATAGCTGACTATGCGATATGGGTTTTGCTCATTGTTGAAGGCCGTACGCTGACCTATAGTTGTTAACTTCTATGTCATTTGGTTTCTAGTGGAGAGTTGTCACATCGGCAATTATACCGCATCTTTTTATTTTTAAATCTTAAGAAATAAGTAGATGTGGTATGATTGCTAATAAGACAACTTTATATCGACCTGTGACCGAAGGACGAGGATGTTAATAACTATTGGCCACCGTATGGTCAAAACCCATACCGTATAGTAAGGTATCTAAGGCCCATGCATGACAAAATTAAAAAAAAAAAAAAAAAAAAAGAAAAACTAAAAAAGTATGTTGACTACACAAAAATATAAATAGCAAACATTAAATACCGATTACATAATTAAAATTGTACAGTTGTAAGGCGAGACATATATTCTCGTATCTAAAAGTAGGCGCAAAGGCAATAGATGTCAAAAACATTACCATATTTGGAGCAAAAAAAATGTCAAGCAGTGGTCCCAGTACGTTCTCATACTTGGAATTTGTATGTAGTGTTTTTGTAATGGGCGATACACAAAACAAGAAGGAAATTTGTAATAAGAAATTATATTTTGGCCTCACTTTACTTTTTTGTAGACGATACACACAAAATAAAAGGAAAAGCTCGTCCATAGTCGCCATTTTTTACTACATATTTGTTTAAATATTTTTTATATTTTGTCCTACTCAATTAATGTAATAATAAAAGTTCAATGATAAGTTAATATTGATATTAAAAGACCTTCGAACAAAAAGGGATGTTGCGATCCCCGAGTCGGAAAGGCGAGGGGATTTGAACAGCCCTTTTTGTGAGGAGGTCTTTTAATATCAAAATTAACTTAATCATTGAACTTTTACTGACTTACAAACCGTCAAAAACATAGGAAAAGTACACAAAGAACCACTTGCAGAAGCCTAATTCCCCTGAATTGGACGAGTCTACATGTATTCAACTTAAATGATAGTTAAACATACTCAGACTGATATATACAAATAACAGTTACCCAATTGCGTCGGAAACGGACCGATTAAATAGCAGTACATGATTTAATTATCTATCTATTTAATTGTTTTAGCATTAAAATAACACCATAGGATAGTTTTATAAAATCTAGGGGTAAATCTATATTTTTGAATTCCAACTTTTCAAAATAACGATTTTTTATTTTATAAATGAGTTAATCAAAACCCTATACCGACCTAATTTACAACTGACCAATGAATAATGGTCTGCACAAAAACTTCTTGTTATATATATTTGATGTTTTAAATCTGTCAGTAATCATGAAGTAGATTCGCCAAGACCAGACCATATGAAAACAGTAAGTAAACTCTTCCAACAATTAGTTATTTAAATAGATGGTTTCACAGCTTCTAATCGAACAGACCTAGATGCTTAAAGTCCTTCACAATATTCAGGTAAATTTTTATTTTGGTTTTGATTCTGTAAATTGCCTACGCTACGTTACGAGCAAATGCAAAAGAATTAGTGTTGTCTGTTCAGTCAAATTAATTAATAAATCTTGGGTTTTTTTTTTTTTTTTTTTAAATTAAAAACTATGCCAGTAAATTTCAATCCATAAAATCGTATAAAATAGCCTAAACTAAACATCTTTAGCATTAAGTTATGTAGGTTTTTGTGGTTCGATGAAAACGTGTAAAGATGAGATATTTTTGTAACATGTGTAAGGCTGATCATCATTCTTAAATTGAAATACAATGTATAATATGTAAACACACACTTTTGTTTTAGTCGTTCGTCATTCCCTTTTCACGTGTAAATGAAGCATAAACACCTTGAAAAATTTTTTTTTTATCTTTCTTCGTTTTATAATCGCCAAACATAATCATATATCATAAATCGTGATAAAACGTAGATAAGAACCACAGACCCACAATAAAAAAAGTTGCATATATTTATACATGATCTTAATATCTTCGTGTTTTATGTACATGGAATAATTCATGAAGTCGATTGATTGTTGTTTGCTTTATGTCCAGTGGCAAATATTTCAAGTATGTCCATGACGAGAACACATAAATATTAAAAACAATAGGTACGTCTTGCAATAGGAGGTCGACAGTTAGGATGGACGTGAAACTTGGAACACCAATGAGGGTATATTGAACGAGGACAGAAATTAAGCCTTGCAACAGCGGGCCAAATCCGGACCCCTAAAAAAATTGGTGCAAAAGTTATTAATTTGCAGAGAGCGTTTAAGAGTAAGAACACAGACTGGTCGGCTCGGAGTCAAAAATGTGTCCGGGTAGGGTGACTTTTGTTCCTGCGAACTGTTAGCTTGGGAACTTACACTTGAAAAATCCGGCTCAGCGTGTCGGTCTAGTACAAAGCAAGGTTGATATTCATATTGTATTTTTAAATTACATGTTATCGTCCTGAATATGCATTCAATTTGCCTCTGGACGTCATCCATTATCATCATTTATTTTACCGTTACTATACAGTGAAGTGCTTTTCTTCTACTGGTTTATTTCAAACTTTCTTTAATTACCATCGATCGAAATTTAAAAAAAGGCAGGTGATATTTTTCAACCAAACAATCTGTTGGGAAATCTTTGACGGTAATTCTATTAATTCAAATGTGTTTGTTAAGATATCTCTGACGGTAAATATAGTAAATTACTCCTTTTTTTTTTAGTCATAGGGCGGTTTTGAGATTATTATTCTGTATAGGCATCTTTCTATTTCAAAAGACTGTATGTTAACTCTTAATATTTTGATTTGTCTGTGTCGTTGGGTTGTTGTCGTATCAATGTAGACCTTTATATCCTTTTATTTAAACCAAAGTATTGACTTGGGTATAGAAATATTGTTGGCATCTCTCGACTTCTCCCGGCCGACAGTATATCCTTAAGTTTGCTAAAGGGAAAATGAAAGCTGTTGTAGATGGAGAGGAATCAGAAGAAGCTTCAGTTGACTCCGGTGTACCTCAAGGTACTGTACTAGGACCCCTTCTCTTCCTCTGCCACATTAACGACCTACCAGATGCTGTTAAATCACCCGTCAGACTTTTTGCAGATGACTGCCTCCTGTACAGGAACATAAATAACCAACATGACCACACACTCCTACAGCGAGACCTCCAAAATCTAGAGGTATGGGCCAAAAACTGGGGCATGCGCTTCAATGCAAAGAAGTGCTATATTCTGAGCATCAAGAACAAAAGCCAGAATATGTACAGCCTAGACGGACATGTACTACAACAAGTCCAACACAATCCATACCTAGGCTTGCAAATATCTGAAGACCTAAAATGGACTACGCACATCTCAAATGTAGCCAAGAAAGCCAATTCGACGCTCGGCTTTCTAAGAAGAAATCTACGCTTCTGCCCAAAAGATTGCAAAAAGATAGCATATATATCATTAGTACGGTCAACTATGGAATATGGAGCCATAATATGGGACCCATATACACAACATGATATAAATCAATTGGAAAGAATACAACACAGAGCCGCAAGATTCATAGGAGGCGATTACAGGTCTAGAGAAGAGGGGTCGGTCACTAAAATGCTAGCCGAGTTAGAACTAGACAACCTACAGTCGAGAAGATTAAGTCAACGGCTGGTATTTCTGTACAAAGTGGTTGAGGGATTGGTCCCAGTATTAATCCCGACGATTTTCTTGTTAAAAGTAAACCCAAGAGGAAAATCAAACCTAAAACATTTGACAATTTTGTAAGTGCCAATATAGTGACAAATTCAGTGAAGAACAATACGAAGGCACTAGACACTGTTCCTTACAACACCGATCAATATAAGAACTCTTTCTTTGTCAAGAGCATACTACATTGGAACCAACTGGAAGACAGTATCGTATGCGCAGATACAGTTGAGAGCTTCAGGGCTGCTCTCCAACACCGTCAATAGGTGTCTGTCTCTCCTGTTGAGTAAAAGCCAGAATTGGCATCTTCAACGTACTCATACAGATACAGATACAGAGGTGCTTCCGTTTGCTGTTCGGATGTATAAATATGCAGCTTGGTTCGGTCGAAATAGAAATGTCGTATATCCGATGTCTGGTTAAGTGAAAGCTTCACGCTATGACGTTGCGCACGATGTTGGTACGAATTCCATTTTGCTATAGATTATCATAAAAATAAATACGTAGACTGGTCAGTTCTGTAAAAATATAGTGATTTCTGGTTGAATACATTACAATAGACTTGAAAATAAAGAAAAATAGGAACCGAAATTTAAAACACCAAAAATTATAACACTTAATTATCCCATTTTACCGTTCCGTTTCTTTCATACCATATTTTTTTATCCGATCATAGTAAAACTTCACAAGAGTATTGCTATTGTTACAGTTTTTCGCGTATTAAAGCAAAATCAATATCACTGAAACCGTAAACCGGAAAATGTCATTTTTGAAAACGGTCTGAAAAATGTCCGAGCATATGCAAGATTAGCATATATATCGGGTTTGTGCATTTATATCGTGAAATTGGAAAAGCTGAGAGGAAAATATTTGATATTTTAAAAGTTTATTTACTTTTTTCCTGGTTCATGGTATTTTTTTATAGTTTCTATTGCAATGACTTCAAAAAGTATAGCCATCTTGTCACAACGAAAAAAAAACCGCTGTATTTTCTTTACAATTGAGGTTTTAACCGGCTGTATATCAAATAAGCATGGGTAAATCATAGAAAATAAAACTTGGTGGTACAAGTTTTTCTGTTTTTCGTTTTAAACAATATAGTGTTAACGATTTTTTCGTTTGGCAACAAAATTTTTAGATCGTTTCAAAAAGTATAGCCGTTTTGTCACAACGTTCGCAAAACGTAATTGATGTCATGCTCGGGTTTTTAATTTTATATCATAATTATTTGTTTCCAGTTTCATTCGTATGAAAATAAGAAATATAAAGTATAATATAACCCAAGTATGAAAAAGGAAAAGTTTAAGGTAAAATTCAAATGTTGACAAAATGAGATTGATACAAAAAATATCGGGATTATCGTGTTTTAATATATTTTTTTTTATTTAAAGAACGTTGTCTATCTACACGTTTTAAATTGTCAAAAGAAAAATGTATAATTTTATTGTTAATAAAAAAATTAATTAAAAAATGGAGAAAAACCATTGCTGGCAATTATAACAAAGGATACGCATAATGCCACAAAAATACGGAAATGAGAAAAACAAGACTCTCATATGTTTAACTTCCTGGATATTTTGCTACAAAGACAGCATCGGAAAATGATAAAACATAGAAAGAAAAGGAAATGGAAAGAAATGCAACAAAAGGAGTATATATCAATTTGCAAAAAATAGGGAATATATATTCAATATCTAATTTATATGAAAAAAAACTGTGTAAATTTGAAAATTAATGTATGCATTCATTAATGCGAACTGCTGCCAAAAGGAAAATTTTCAATTATGGCCTGGAAAGAATGACAACTCCTGTAAATGAATATTCATTAAAAAATATGTATACGACCACTTTGAGTTTCATTTGTAAAACTATGCATTTTACGACAAACCGAAATCTTGTTACCAAATTCACAACAGTTAATTGACCTCTTTAGTTATAAGCTTGAACACTTCAAACGTTCTTTGAGATCGTCCAAATCGCCTTATTATAAGGAACTTCGTGTAACGCCCACTCAACATCGTGCGCAACGTCTATCTAAACGTTAAAGAAACATTTGAATAACTCTTTGAGGGAGAAATACGATCTACGCACAAGTTAATTGATTGAAATCTCTAAACTACGACAAAGGTCAGCGAATTCTTCAAATAAGTGTCATGACTGATTTTAACACTTTTTAGCGCCTTATGTTAAAACAATTGTAGATGGAAAAAAAACCCATTAAATAAAAAATCCAATCAGTAACACACTATTTAAAAAAAAAATTAAACGGCTAAAATAAGTTTAATACTTATATAAATTGTTGCCAACAATTTTTTATCCAGACCAGTTTTTGCTTTTATGACAACTATACCAGAAAAAAAACTTGAAACAGCAAATTTTGTCACCTAGACGAGACTCTCGTTGTTGTTCGCTTCAATATATGTCCACTCAATGAAGATTTTTTTATGTTCTACTCCCCTCCTTCTAGTTTGGTTGGATAGGATACAAGTTAACTCCTGATGTGGACTACGTTATTTAATGTTAAAAGAAATTAAATTCAAAGAGAAAAATGAGGAAAGAAATGCTAAAATTAACGCTTAAAAAATCAAATATAAATAAAAAACAAATGCATAAAATTGGAAAACTGATTGAGAAAATTATCAACTGAAGATTAATGATTATACATCACTAAATGAAGCTGATTTAATTTAATTGATTGCTCCTTTAATGTCCAGTGGCAGATATGTCATGCATATTAACGACGAGATGCAAAATTGAACGACCTGAAGCAAATGATAACAATTTAAGACTGACAATTTATTAAAATAGAGCGTTAGCTAGACGTAAAACGTAATATGCCCTACTGGGACTAAGTTCGTAAGTGAAGCTATTAGGCCCCTCTTTTTTCTCCACGGTAGACGAATGCCAAAAACAAACCGACATGAATTTACAATCAATAATGGCCACTAAAAGTAAATGAGATTCATGTATAGACTTATTTTGTAAATAACTTCCTAAAGTAAACGACATTTCCCGGTTTCGGACAGGTTTGTTTTCCCACTCAAATACAGTCTGATTATTGACCGGAGATATCAAATCAATCAAAAGCACTTTGATTCTTTGAAATTGTAAATTATGGTACTTCGCTGGCTGTTTTTCCCGATCCTATTTCGGACCCCCGGATTCTAAGAAGGCGTGTCTAATTAGTCACGCCCGATTAACTTTTAGTAAATTGAACCTCAACTTAAAGACCTACACCGGGTTAATAAGTTCGAGGTACAATAAGTAAACAAAAGATATTCTTTACAAAATGAGATCGCCCGAGATATCTTAGTATATGTAAGAGAATGATAATCCCTTTCTTCATGATTAAGTACGAGCGTTAGCGTTATACCATGAAAAAAAAACTTGAAACAGCAAATTTTGTCACCTAGACGAGACTCTCGTTGTTGTTCGCTTCAATATATGTCCACTCAATGAAGATTTTTTTTATGTTCTACTCCCCTCCTTCTAGTTTGGTTGGATAGGATACAAGTTAACTCCTGATGTGGACTACGTTATTTAATGTTAATAAAAATTAAATTCAAAGAGAAAAATGAGGAAAGAAATGCTAAAATTAACGCTTAAAAAATCAAATATAAATAAAAAACAAACTTAATGCATAAAATTGGAAAACTGATTGAGAAAATTATCAACTGAAGATTAATGATTATACATCACTAAATGAAGCTGATTTAATTTAATTGATTGCTCCTTTAATGTCCAGTGGCAGATATGTCATGCATATTAACGACGAGATGCAAAATTGAACGACCTGAAGCAAATGATAACAATTTAAGACTGACAATTTATTAAAATAGAGCGTTAGCTAGACGTAAAACGTATACTATGCCCTACTAGGACTAAGTTCGTAAGTGAAGCTATTAGGCCCCTCTTTTTTCTCCACGGTAGACGAATGCCAAAAACAAACCGACATGAATTTACAATCAATAATGGCCACTAAAAGTAAATGAGATTCATGTATAGACTTATTTTGTAAATAACTTCCTAAAGTAAACGACATTTCCCGGTTTCGGACAGGTTTGTTTTCCCACTCAAATACAGTCTGATTATTGACCGGAGATATCAAATCAATCAAAAGCACTTTGATTCTTTGAAATTGTAAATTATGGTACTTCGCTGGCTGTTTTTTCCCGATCCTATTTCGGACCCCCGGATTCTAAGAAGGCGTGTCTCATTAGTCACGCCCGATTAATTTTTAGTAAATTGAACCTCAACTTAAAGACCTACACCGGGTTAATAAGTTCGAGGTACAATAAGTAAACAAAAGATATTCTTTACAAAATGAGATCGTCCGAGATATCTTAGTATATGTAAGAGAATGATAATCCCTTTCTTCATGATTAAGTACGAGCGTTAGCGAGTACTTATCATGAAGTAAGGGATTATCATTCTCTTACAAACTTAGAATATTGTAAAGTGCTCAAGGCTCAAATGATCGCTTGATTGGTTGTATTCAAGAATTAGTGTCATTGTCAGTGCAATGTTTATAATTAATGCATGACTTACTTTTTGGCATTTCATTTATGGATTAGTTTTAGTGATGTAAGGACATTGTTATAATTTGGGAAATATTTAAAAAAAAATGTGTTATAGACATTTAGTGACACAACAGTACAAAGAAAAGGTAGAATTGTATATGTTTCCTGATTGTGAGTATGAATGTAAATCATGTAATATTTTAGTGAGGAATTATCCTTTTTTTATTTACAGTTTAAATCAATAACTACATTTGAGTTACAACTAATTTTATTTCACAGCCAATATTTTGGTCCGGCTTTTTAAATCAAATACTATTTCATTATGTCAGGGGAATGTTCAAATAAAACGCCTTTAAAAGTTTTAAATATATTCAAAACTTAAATTAAATTCCTTTTTATTTTTATTTTATCGGAATATTGGAAATAACTATTCTTCCCACCGCTAGTCCAGTAATAAGAGCTTTGGAAAGCTAAAGATTTAGGTTGTTTTTGATTTTAAATCTTTTTTTTTCTTTTTTTGCATTGCTTTGATATTGTTTAATTTTTTAGTAATTTGAAGTTATTAATATTTTCATAATAACATTAAAGGTATCTGTTTTACTGCACCAGTAGACTTCAACTTATTTTGATTTTTTTGTTTCACAATTCAACTTTTAGTCAGTTTCAATCACTGTATGATAAATCCTTTCAATCTGATAAATGTGCTTCGGGACAGTTGTAACTCATTTATAGAAACTCTTTGTTTTGAACTGTAAATAGACCCAAATAATAGGATAATCCCTTACTAAGAACATGATTTACATTCATTCTTCACAATTAAGAGACATCCAATTCTACAATTTCATTGGTCGAGAGCACTTTGCTATATTCTAAGATAATTATTTTGCCTTGAATAACAATCAAAAATGCACGAACAGGTTTGTAAGTGTAAGTTTGATAGCAAATGACATTAAACACATGATTTATAATGAAATGTACTAAAACATATTACATAGATTTAATTTTATAGTTCATTGAATATGAATATGTTAGACGAAAATGAATGAACTATAATTCTATATTTATTGCATTCTTTGCAATTGGTAACCCAATAACATAAAACACGTTGGATGAATTATATTTAATATTTATGTGTAATAGTCAAACAAAAGGCTATCTATCAGATTTTTTTGCCGTATGTTTGTCTTTTTCTTAATTTTATAATCTGAAAGAGAGTAAATAGTAGATCACATTGAGTAAAGTGGATAAATGATATCATACTATTCATTTACTGTTATCTTTAAGAATGTTTGAAATAAATGTTGTCATGTTCATTTTGTTTTTTTCAACCTTTCAAAACTTTTTTTTAAATCTAAATGGAGAACACTTTTCAACAAAAATGTTTATAGCGTACCCGCATTGGACATTCATCATTTGTGAAGTAAAATCTTACATGTAAAACAAAGACCTGAAAACAACATGTGTCAATGCAAAATAGGAATCAAAACATTGCAGCTAAAAATGAAATATAAACAATAAATCAGTCTTTAAAAAGAAATTACATACCTTACCACAATGGATTAGCTCGGTACACACACTTTCCAATCAGGTACAGATAGCCCCGCCTTTCAATGACAGTTAACCGGTTTTCTGTACAGGTAAACATATATTTATTAAAGTTATTGGTCACATCGGTCAAATGTTTGTTTACGTTAACACGTGTTTGTGTTTATACATAGCCCTTTTTTTTATGTTTATGGTTATAATGAAGTATTCATTTACAAAGGCAACAATGGTAGCCTTTTGGGTTTCTGCGTTTTCACTGAGATTGCTTTAGTGACTGTTATAGTAATTTCAGGCTTTTACTATAAAAAATCCGTTGAAAAAAAACTCAAATTCAGAATTTTCAACACCTTTTCTGTATCTGTATCTGTATGAGTACGTTGTGGATACCAATACTGGCTTTAATACAACGGTAGAGAGATCGCCGTCGATATTTTTGATTAAATAAAACTGCTAAACACATGGTGCCGCAGCTTTTTTGATTGAAAAACGGTATTTTTTAAGAGTACTCTATGGTTTCGGAATTTGCGAAATAGTATGAATGAAGAACATCCCTTGCTTAATTTTGCACCAAAAAGTTTGCATAAAGTTCATCACAAAGAGTTTCCTCCAAATTTCTCGTAATTTTTACAACACTAGCCCACATTCATTTCTCACTATTTTAATTTTATTTTCTTATTACATGTAACAGGGCAGAAAAAAATAAATTCACTTCTAGCTATTATCTTCGATGTAAATACTATGTGGTGTCCGTCATCATTATTTATATAATTACTTCCTTTTAACCTTATAGATATACCAGTGCTACGGCTTTTAGGGGTATTAGATGCTGCTCATTTGACCTTATACATAAACAATATATGTCAGATCCTCAATGTACACATTCACACTTGTAAATGTAATGCTTTAAACTTCAGGAAAGATTACCTTGTTTGTGAATAAATTCAGCGGACATTTATAGTTGTCTTTATACCTCTTCATTTCGTACTTGTGTTGCTTGAAACCAAATATTGAAAATCCTAATGCACCAAACGTGGAAGAGAAATAAATCAAAGTACTTACCAATTTGATTAAAACCTCTGATGAGTCTTTGTAGACGAAACGCGCGACTGGCGCACACTGTTTTAAGCCTTGTATCTAGGATGAGTAAAACTGCATTTGCGACTGTCAAGTCGCCAGTTGACGGCGGCAACGCTTCAACTACAGAACTGTAATACCTTAAATCATCACAGAATTAATCATAAGATAATAAATATAATGCACCGGAGACCTTGCGTAAATCAACGGTTTCGAACTGTTTGATATGAACTATTGTATGAAAATGTGGTATTTTAGTTATAGTGGACAAGACGTTTGACCCAATGTTACAAAACATGCCCAATAGCGAATATTCACAGTAAGTAAGAGGGAGGCGAAAGATACCAAAGGGATATTCAAACTCATAAATCGACAACAAACTGATAATGTCATAGCGAAAAACGAAAAACGGCGAAAATACAAACAAAAACACAAAACACAACATAGAAAACAAAAGACTGAGCAACACGAACCCGACCAAAAAAACCACGGTTGGTGATAGGGGCTCCGAAAGGGTAAGCAGATAATATGTGTATGTAGATAACAAATACCGAGTTGTTGTTTCACAACCTTTCATACCGTCTGATTATCGGTTACCATGTGGAAGCATGTGTCACTATATCAATTATCGGTTACCATGTAGAAGCATGTGTCCTTATATCAATTATCGGTTACCATGTAGAAGCATGTATCACTATATCAATACGTTGTTACCATTTAGAAGCATGTGCCACTATATCAATACGTGGTATTCAATGGCTTGATTAATTGATATTTTTGTTTTGCTGAATATTCAGTGGCAAATATTTCATGCATAATCAGAATGAGATTTATTATAACAAAATTTACATATTCAACTTTATAAATAAATAATACTTATAAACCACTATAGAATATTAAATTTAACGCTATCATTATTCATTATAATTATATGGAATTATTATTTGAAAACTAATATGAAAAAAACGCATTTGATTGTCGGAGATTTCTCTGAAATTCGGCGTTTTTTTAACTTTACAACTATGATGTATACTCTTTTCTGTTGTTGAACACCGTAAAGTAAATGAACCACAAATCGTCTTTTGGTTTTTGTGCCGTTGGGATGTTGTACTTTATCATACAGATTTAGAAATATCGCATAGTTCAACCATTTTCTCATCGGCTTCACTATGAACTACATCATTTAAATGATTGTAGTTTACAAAACTTTCTCTGAATTTTGATGTAAAGACAAAAGACTAGACTTAAAATTGTATTGTTATTTTTTTAAAACTTTATTTCGGCTTCTTGTTTTGATTACCCCGCTTTGATTGTAAATAACTCATTGGTGAATTCCAAATGCAAGTTTATTTGTAATGCATATTCAATGCACTGCCAGTTTTGTTACGTATTGTATTTTTAAAGAATTATACACAAATTAGCAGTTCTGTTTACAAAAAAAAACCAGGGTTGTATTACAGCTATAGAAAAAACGTATATGGTCATGTGACAAAAGTTGACCTAAAGCGCAGTCGAGAAAAAGTCATATTTTCATTTAATGGGAAAGCTAATTTCAAATGGTTCCTTCATGGAATACATATTATACACTTTGTTGAATATGAATTAAAATTTTCTCGAATTTTTAAGCCTGGTATAAAATTTTAATTTAAAATAATTCCAACCCTGTCTCATCCAATCAGCACAAGATTTTATTTTGAAAATATTGTAAAAATAGTTGCCGGAAAAAATGTGAACAAACAATTGTGCTCTTGTATCCACAAGGATAACCCTTTGCAGCAGTCAAAATGACTTATATTATCAGAAGGCTTAAGTTACAAATACAAGATATTAATAATGTATAGTCAATGATAATATACTAAGTTATACTTCTTTACCAAAAAATTGCAAAAAAAGATAAAAAGGAAAAATGTTCTTTTCCATGTAAGCCGTTCGCTGTTAAAAAAAAAAAAAAAAAAAACAGAATCAATTAGTCTCCGACTCGGATATGACGTGGAAAGAATTTTGGAAATGTAACCTAGATACGTTCCATACATGAAAAAAAAATACCAGACAAAATGTACCGGCTTGAACTGGCATTAGTCAGTGTTGTGAAACAGACACATAAACGTGTTACCGAGTTTGATAAGATTTGTTAAAAAAATCTTAATCTTTCCTAATCCAAGTAAGACAACCAACTGCGACGTCCTTTGTGAAGAGTGATACTTGTTATTTCGACTGAATCTTCATTGTGTAACTGTAAACAGCGAAAGGAGTTTATCGAAATAATTTTCTTACTCATGGAAACTTATGTATCTCTATTGTTTCAAATTTTCTTTGTAAGCACTTAAAACCAATTACTACTAACCTAATGTCTATATTTTACAAGACATCGGCTGAAAATGACAAAATTGGACAAAACATAAAATTCAGCTGCAATCACTTAAAACCAGGTTCGCGGATGTTTCTAAAAAATTGCGGTTAGATAGACCAGACTCAAGCTAGCGACCAATTCTAGCGACTAATCAAGCTAGCGACCAATTCTAGCGACCACTAAAGAACACAATGAGAATCAATTTGTCTAAGAATCATTATGTGGTATATGAGAAAACCACAAAACCACATTATGAAACAACGTTCTGTTAAAAAGAAAATCTATCTACCAGTACGGTATATATTGTTTTTAACGTTAAAATGACCATAGATGTCCATCATATTAAGGGAGAAGGGACACTACAATACGAATGACGTCTGTAGCTGAATGCACTGACTAGTTTGATTGCTATATGTCTGCATCAATATCAATGAGTAAAATATAACGTGAAAACAGAGAAAACGTAAAGAAGACATCAAAATATGGATTACTTTATTTCCCAACTAGTCCCTCTCCCGATAGAATAAACTCCGGAGAGGGGCGCACCTTTATTTATATAAATACATATATGATAACATATAGTATGTGTTCGAATGTAGGGGAATAAAAATAGTTCGTTAACAAAGATTCAATGTCCCTTTTTTTGTGGTTTTCGCTGTGCATTTACCGATTTTGTGTCATGAAAGGATACCCAATATCCTTTGTTTTTCTATTGTATTAAATTGTTTTGACTTTTACGATTTTCGGGCACGTTATATTTTGCTCATTGATATTGATGCAGACATATAGCAACCAAACTAGTTAGTGCATTCAGCTACAGACGTCATTCGTATTGTAGTGTCCCTTCTCCTTTAATATGATGGACATCTATGGTCATTTTAACGTTAAAAACAATATATATCTTACTGGTAGATAGATTTTCTTTTTAACAGAACGTTGTTTCATAATGTGGTTTTGTGGTTTTCTCATATACCACATAATGATTCTTAGACAAGTTGATTCTCATTGTGTTCTTTAGTAGTCGCTAGAATTGGTCGCTAGCTTGAGTCTGGTGTTAGAAAGTAACTTGTTGATATGCTAATAATTCTTGCAATTACACGTTTTGACCACCTTGAGATTTCAAGATAACAGCAACAACCAAAGTTGAACACCGGCAAAATATTTACATCTTAGAGACAATAACTCCAAAGAAGGTCATCGGATTAAAAAATAAGAGTGGATAGATTTTGTCATGCATATATTTGCACTAACTTCTATAGTTTTCAATACAAGAAAACAGCAGAAGCTGCGAAAATAGTTTAAAAAAAAAAGATATTTTTGAATTTTCTTTAATTTCCGGATAGATAGAAATTGTCATCACGTTAATTTCTTTTTGCAGTCAACAATTTTGAGACCTAGTTCGTATAGTTTTCGCGGTAATAGCTTAGAACTGACAAAAAGCTAACAATAATTATTTCAGGGACATTAAGTCAAAAATTGGTTGATAAATTTTTCTGGGGGATAGACGTTAGAGTGCTGACTATTTCTATTCTTCTAATTTTTCTCTAATTTATCAAATGTCAAGATATTAGCAAAAAAAAAGTGCTGTTTGACCCCTACACTTTATTTCAAGCCACGGTGACCAAGTTGGTAAATAAACCGGGATATCAAATCAAAATTTTATAGTACATATCCTATTGAAATAAACAAGCGTTTTTTCAACACATTGAGAACTATCAGATAAGAAGTTTTTAAGAATAAGTTTACGGACGACGGACACAATGTGGTGGCAATACCACACGGTATGCTAAAAAAGAACAAACATATTGCCGAAATTTACCCAAAAGAAATTACTTAAAATAAATCAAATATTAACAGCAATAACGATCCTTTCCTAAATTTAGATATTTCAGTTTTACACGAGAAAATCTAAACAGAAATTTACGACAAAAGGGACGATTTTTCTTTCCCTATTGTTGATTTTCATTTTTTGACGGTGATTTTCTTTTGGGGCCATCTTATTCTGTTTATATATCCAAACTCGTTGGCTATGCCCGTGTCTGTAGTGACGTTTTGGTTTTCAATGAGCGTTATCTATGTTTTATTGGTAAATTATTAAGTCAGGGATTTCGTGACCACAAATTACTTTTAAAAAACTCTTACTAAATTCTTCCATAGACACAACGATTTGATTCAAACGGAATAGCACATCCTAATTTTTACGGTGATTTTGTTAACTGAGCCCGGAAATTTAGATACGATACGGGTAAACTTATCAATCCTTTGAATAAACTAATTCTTAAAGGTTACCAATTCAACACTTTAACTAAATCTTTGGATATTGTTTTTGTTTGTACAAATATTGTTTTTGCTATCAATAAATCATAACCATACTAAATGTTATTATTATATACATATGCACATTCACTGTTCTACCTTTGTCGATACCTTTATTTTGGCATTGCACAATGTCATGTTTTTTCTGACTGTTAACGACGTCTTTACAATTAATCCATTGGATGTTGGATGTGTACTGATTGATACTTTAGTCTTAGATACATGAATTTTTATTAGTTGTCATTGGCTTTGAACTAGCTTTCCGTAACTGCGAGTACTCTCAGATCTGTACCTTGTGTCGTTTTTGTTGTGAGGGATGTATAAACTCTTTTGCTTTTTATCGATCTGATAAGTAAGCTCTTTCAAATGTATTTAATAGTTTGTTCTTCTATTGTAGTGTTACACCACTGTCCCAAGGTTAGGGGAGGGCTGAGCGCTCACAAACATGTTTAACCCCGCCACATTCTTTATGTTCCTATCCCAAGTCAGAAACCAGTAGTTCAGTGGTTGTCGTTGGTTCATGTTTTCTCATATTTGTTTTTGTAAATTGTTTTGTTATAATTTTGGCCGTTAGTTCTCTCAATTTGATTGTTTCATATTTTTCATGTCGGGACCTTTTATAGCCGACTAGACGGTATGGGGTTTTACCTTTAATTGCTTACATCCACTTCATTTGAACTTTGGTGGATAGTTATCTCATTGGCGATCATACCACATCTCCTTATCTTTTTTAACAGAAAAATAGCCTACAAAAGAATACACAAATAAACTATTATTATGTACCTGTAGAAAACTTAGTACAACTTGGATAACACATCCTAATTTGTACGGGGATGTTGTTTACCTAGCCCGTACATTTAGATACGACCCGGTAAACTTATTGATCCTTTAAATAAACTTATTCTAAAAGGTTTTCAATTCAACACTGTAATTAGATCTTTCATTGTTGAGTTTATCGGTATAAATATTCATTGTGTTATCAGTAAATTAAAACCAAACTAAATATAATTGTTATACACATATGTACAATCTGTCGATTCCTATATTTTGGCGTTGCACAAGGTCATGATTTTTTCTGACTGATAATGACTTCTTTTGACTAAATCCATTGGATATTGGATTGATTGATTCATTAATTATTTGGTGTTTAACGCAACTTTCAACACTATTGTGCTATTTCGTGGCGGAGGAAGCCGGAGTGCCCGGAGAGAACCACAGAGCTTCGGTTGTTTGGATGTTGGATGTTAACTGATTGATATTTTAGTCTTAGATACATGATTTTTTATTGATTGTATTTGGATTTGAACTACTATAATAGGTTCTCGTAATTGGGAGTACTCTCAAATAAGTACTTTGTGTCTGTCATGATTTTGTTATGTTTTTTGGTTTTTTGTATCTGTTGAGTTAAGCTCTTTACAACTATTTGTATAGATTGTTCTTATGTTGTACTGTTATACCACTGTCCCAGGTTAGGGGAAAAGGGGGGGGGTGGTGGCGCCAGCAAACATGTTTAACATTCTGTATTTGCCTGTCACAAGTCAGGAGCATGTAATTCAGAGGTTGTCCTTTGTTGCTGTATATCGTATTTGTTTTTCGTTTATTGTTTTTGTACATACATTTAGCCATTAGTTTTCTCGTTTGAATTGTTTTACATTTGTCATTTCGGGGCAGTTGTTAGCTTTCCATGAGGTATGGGTTTTGCTCATTGCTGTTGACAGCAGTCTTTAATGAACGAAACTTTTTCTAAATTAACGAAAAGATTCCTTTGTCGCGACTTCAGTTATTTTAAAATTTGTAATCAAACAACTACTATCAGCCCGGATTAGTTACACGTGAAACATGTTTAGTTTGAAGAAGCGTTCGTGTCAATTAAACCCAAAAATCGGCATTTGAACGGTTCAAGAATTACAAAAATCGTCAAAGCTCAGCTTTAACGCATATTACGATACATGCATTGTCGGTTCGTCTATTAAGATGTACAGCTTTCGTCTTAAAAAGATGAAAGAAAAAACCCAAGAATTCGGTTAAAATTGCAAAAAAAAAAAAAAAAAAAACAAAACAAAATGGTATGAACAATACTCTGAGGGACAATATGATAATCAAGCGACCATAAATGTGATATAAACACACATGATGACAGTGATGATTATAAAACTGCTTCAAAGCTGTCAATGAAATCTTTATCCAATATATCATCCACTATGATTTACTATGCCACAACAAATCAATATCAATGTTTAAATATAATGACCGGGATTAATAATTATAGGTAACCTATTTACAGCTCTCTGGTAATAATTGGTTAGAAAAATATGCATTTCTAGCTTTTGACTGATTTCAGGGGGCCGTATTTTTAATTTTGCTGATGTCATCTTTCTGCTCTTATGAATGCTGTGTGATTTCGGCGCACATCCTTTTGGTCAAACTATTTGGGTTATTTTTATTGTATTTTAGCAATCATTTTCTGTTATTGGTATCTTACTATGTTTCTATCTGAAATTTCCCGTGGAACATACATATTTCTGATTGTCGAAATATTTTAATGTATATGTATTACAACCTGCGAGTACTCTCAAATCGTACTTTCTTGTTAATTTGACCTGTTGGTACTATTTGTAATGCTTTTTAGTTATTTAATGTTAACACGGATCTTGTCTATATACCAGCTTTGATTATTTGGAATTACTACAAATTTTCACTTCTTCGTACTATGAACATCAAAATTATTTCATTTCTCCTTAAATACTGTTCTTGTACCTGTACAGGAAGTTTTATCTAGCACTAATGTATAGTTTTATTGTTGATATTCACGCCATATGTACCAAGTGTTAGATTAGTTTTATTGATATTAAAGAAATTTCTTGGTATTCTTAAATGGAAGAAAGCAAAATTATTTTCATTTATCTGTGTATAATATGATGCAGGTTTTTCAAAAGTGATGATTTTATAAAATTGTTTAACATTTCACAGTGATATCATACTTTAACTTTGTTTAAACCTGTTTATTTACTTTTGACCTTAATTATTTATCCCTTATAATTTTTATTAACTATGTATTTGCATTCAGGTATCACAGATCAAATTTATTCGTTCATTGTGTGTTAATTTACGTATTTTGATTGAGTTAAGCCTTCCAATTGATATTTTATAATGTGTCTTTCTATGTTGTGATGTTATACTATTGTTTCAGAAAAGGGAGAAGGTTTGGTACCATTTAAACGTTTAATCCCGCTGCAAATGTTTGCACCTGTCCTAAGTCAGGAATCTGATGTACAGTAGTTGTCGTCTGTTTATGTAGTTCATACATTTTCTCGTTTCTCGTTTTTATATAGATTAGACCGTTGGCTTTCCCGTTTGAATGATTTTACACTAGTAATTTTTGGGGCCCTTTATAGCTTGCTGTTCGGTGTGAGACAGTGCTCCGTGTTTAAGGCCGTACCTTGACCTATAATGGTTTACTTTTATAAATTGTTACTTGGATGGAGAGTTGTCTCATTGGCACTCATACCACATCTTCCTATATCTATAAAGTAAAACTATGTAAGTATACTTGAAAAATAGATAGAAAAGTATTTACACCTGAGTATTAAAAAATAGATAGAAAAGTATTTACACCTGAGTATTAAAAAATAGATAGAAAAGTATTTACACCTGAGTATTAAAAAATCAAAATAGTAGTTAGCCTAAAAAAAGGTAAATATATTTAAGAAGTGCTATTTTTATTTTCTAGGATTGTCCACGCGGGTATAAACAGTTCAGTAGTTAGTGCTCCGGTACTGGTATGCTTTAGAATATACTTTTCTTTATTTCCGTAAATATATAAAATTAAGGATCCTTCTCCCTAAGTCGAATGACCTACATGTAAGGTGGAACGACTCTTTTTAGGAGACATGAGGTCATATAACCCCTTCGGTATTCTAGTAGTTATACATCCACAGCTTTTACATTTTTGGGTCTGAGAGTTCCCGATGAAGGTAAATCCAGAATAAAGGTAAATCCAGAATAAAGGTAAATCCAGAATAAAGCTACTTATGTACCAACATTTATAGTGTTATTTTCATTTATAATCATAATGAATAAAGAATGAGTAAAGACATTTCCAAATTTAATTGACCTCTTTTCCCGGCAGACGGATTTCAAATAAAGGATACGGTGAGGGGTAAAAAACAACCGTTGTTAAAACAATGCAACAACGTAAATTTCAAGACATTACATAATAATTTAATTTTGGATGTAACGCGTCTTCCGATTGGCTGACGTTGTTTTGTTTATCAGCTCATAGACATAATTTTGTCATGTGACCTTGACGTCATCAACGTTTTTTCATGATTTACACCGGTTTAAAATGGAATTAAGAATTAAATTATAAGAAATGACTGTAATATTTTTTCTGTCTATTCGAAATAACATAAAAAATGTGGTGCACACTTTAAAATAACCCGCTACGCGGGTTATTCAGTGTGCACCACATTTTTGATGTTATTTCTTCATAGACAGAAAAAATATTACAGTCATTCCTTAAATATATTACTGCTAGGTTCATGTTGCTCAACCTGGAAAATTCTTTGTAGTCTTAGTTGACTCTCCATGATTAAAAAGGAGAACTGAATCGAAAAACGTAATCCCGCCATATACTTATGTGCCTTTCCCAAAACGTGAACCTTATGATTATATTGATTCTTTATACGATGAACATGTAAGACGCATGTGACCTGTCTACCCTTTTCTTTAAAACAATTTGTCCAATCTATATCTGACATATCTAGGTAAGACTATGTTCATACATACAATGAAGTTGGAGTTTTCAAAGAGCATATTGAAGGGATTTGCAATCATGATGAAAGATTCTGATTTAACGAGAAAACTATTTGGAATTACTGTTTAAACGATTTTAAAATGATGTTCATATATGTCTGTTTGGATTGTGATCTATCTGTTAACAGTTGTTATCTTTTTTATTTAACAATTATCTTGAGCTTGCATTTTCTATTCTCTACGTTTATTTGAGATAAACAAAACGTGTCTTGTTCTTAAATCCAGGAACTATGTAAATCTATAATACCTTACAATAAATATGCTTATGCTTTAAAAACAGGCTCTCATATCAGCATTATATATACCGAAATTTTGTGCAGCCTTTGTTGTTATAGTTCTTAAGAAAATTGATTTGAAAGTAATAATTAAAAAGTGCATTCGTCTAAATCCTTTTAATTCCCAAGCATTGCATAAATGAATTTCTCTATTTGTCTTAATCATGTCATGTATTCCCAATTATAGCATCCAGAGACACCTAAAATGCACATAAATGACTAAACCTAATAGCTCATTGGAAAAATTCTTACGTTCAACGTCTAATATTACCTTAGATGTGCTGATTTAGGTGCCTGATGAGAAATAAAGCTCCGCTAATGTTTGATTTTATGTCTTAAGCTAGGAGATTTATATAAGAAAACACCAAATAAAGAAATCGGATTACAATTAGAATGACATGTCTGTTTGATTAAAATAAATTATATGGTATAGAATTGCTAATGTTTGTACATGTTAAAAAGTATAAACGGTACACGGGGAATTCGGTCGAATTTATGTCATGACAATGTTCTCTGCTTTAAACTATGTGTTGAAGTTTCTTTATATGGTATTAATAAAAAAAAAAGGAATAACTTGAAAATGAATGTAGTTTAACAAAGGAGAAAGAGCAAATCATACATTAAATTCGAAAATAATTGATTTAGCCTTATGGCAAGGTAAACATTGGTGAAATGCTGAAAAGTGAGGGTCTGTGGTTCCTGTCAATAAAACAACTGTCGTGATTGTTGTAAAACAGCTTTGATGTGCCAATTTTGGGGTTTTTCAATGATTCACATCAGGAAATAATTGATATAATGATTGTTGTTTGTTAGTGGCCAAATTTTCATACATATTTATCAGAGGGAGAACAAACGGTTTGATTGAATTGATTAATGGATGGTGTTTTAAGCTTTAAGAGAAAAACAAGTTTTTTAAACCCCAAAAACCCCATTACAAATTTAAAATGACTGCCCTATCAAGAGTTTGGAAAGTTTACGGATGCAATAACGAGTTTGTTGATGGTTATGGAATATTTGTGCCACAGTTGACCACCGATATTTTCCAATTGTCTTGACCACAATCTCGTCCTCTTTTCATTGATCGTGACTTCACCAAATGAGACTTATCATATGATTGGTACTTGCATGATAAACAGGACATTTTCCGCATATGGAGCAGGAACTGTTTACCCTTCCTGAGCACCTAAGTTTGCCTAAAGTTTGATGGGGTTCGTGCGTGTTGCTCGGATTTTAGTTTTCCATGTAGCGTTTTGTAGATTTAATTGCCTTTTCATGGTTTTGCGTTTATTGACATGGCGTTGTTAATTTTTCTTCGACTTATGAATTTTGAATATTCCCTTGATATATTCTGCATCTTTTTAAATATCTAATCCAAAATATATCACTGAGTGCAGTTATATTCGTTTTCTTTGTGATTTATTTCTTTAATAAGTTTGTTATGGATACATTTGTCTTTAGTGAAGACCGTGCTCTGTATGTCTTTGCTTTGATAGTTGTACTACTAACAGGGAATCCTATTACATCTTATTATTTTTGTATTGCGTGAAGCAGAACAAAATATTCAATTAATCTTTGAAAAAAATAGTTACCTTATTAATTTCCAAATTCAATGCAAACAGACAAATATGGTATATCTTGAAAAACATGAGAAAAATACTTTGGTAATTTTGTTCTTTATTGGATAAACGAATACCAATTTGTAAATTAACTTTATCATTAATTTATTGAATGAAATGCACTATAGAAAATCAGAGGCCAACGCACTTCGTATTTATATTTGAAGTACTATATACATATTACCAATTCCTCATTAGAAAGTCATCTATCATTTAGACTATGTCTGTATATGTCGAGATTTTAATGGTAGTCAGACACAAGGCAAGTTTTCGAAATTGGAGTCTTGTCAAGTGGAAAAAAAAAGATTTTGCTGTTCTGAGCGTATTCAATTGTACCATTTGATTGAGTGGAAATGTAAAACAGGACAATCATAGACAGAAGTCATCATGCCTCTACAACCGGTTAATCAATTACATACTTAACTTATATATGATCTACTTAGAAAGTGAAATTTAAAAAAAAGTGAGGTTTTAACGTTTTTACAATGAACTTTATATATTGTTGAAGGCCGTACGGTGACCTATAATTGCTTTTATTTTAGTCATTTAGTCTCTGGTGGATAGTTGTCGCATAGGAACTCATACCACATTTCCTGTATATTCTTCGTTACTCTTATGAGACCAACAATTGTGAAATACGACCAGAAAAACATGGATAAAAGTAGATGTGGAGTTTATGCCAATGAGACAGCATATGAAAAAAAAAAAAAAAAAAAAAAAAACAGAAAAAACTAAAGACATATAGAGGTCAACTTATGGTTTTCAATAGTAGATAAGTACAGTATTTTAAGATCTAAGTTCGCCCGTTCGTGAGTTTGATTAAAACGTAGAACGATTGGTTGTTGTTTGCTGAATTTACCGTCGCAAATATATTACGCCTTCCATGACAATTGGAACGCGGGTTGAATTATATTGACAATAAAATACTAAGCACTAGCTAAATATAGGACCAACTAAACACAGACATAACCCTTGTCATATTAAGTAACTTATTAACAGCAAAGATATCAATAGGCGCGCATGAATTAAACCATCCGTATCATCCATTAAAATCATATGTCAAAATGAAAAGCAAATGTATATTAATGGTGTTTTACATGCAACAGTCGTTTATATAAAGCAGTATTTTCAAATTGTTAGTATAGACATCTCGTGAATACCATGTTGAAATCTCCACTGGCGTTTTATTTTACTTTGATCGTATTCACTCCATTTTTGTCCGGTTCCTACCATGACTTATTAACTCGGAATACTACCGTTATATATTTGGATTTGAAATGTCCAGCGCAGGCAAGAATCAAGTAAATATGTATAATAAAAGTGTTGTTAACAACACCTGAGTTGGTTCTCCATACATATTTGTGTGCATCAGTTACCGAGTGGTCTAAGTAGTTCATCTACTGTATCACTAGTATGTCAATCCTGAGGTTGTGAGTTCGAACCCCGCACGTGACAGGTGTGTTCGAATCCATTGTCAACCTTAATCGACTAGAAATGCCAGTTTTCCTGCCGAAGGTCGGTCGGGGGTTCTCTATTGGCTTTATCCACCAATAAAAATTGGCTGCCACGAAATATATATTCAATAGTATTGAAAATGGCGTTAAACACCAAATAACCAATCAATCAATCATTATAATATTCAAAGTTCAAAATTTTTGAAAAATACTAAATTTTATGTAGTGTGCGAAACGCTAATACTTGACTTTTTATTACTTCATATTAACTTAATTATGGTACGTCATGGATTAGATCTGTTTTAATATTTTTTCTCATTTTTTTTTTACAAAATTCATACACGTAAAAACTCATCATGTAAATGGATGTCTTTTTCAACAACAAAAACAGGATTCATAAGTCCCGTTTTGCATTCTGTCCTTTTGACATCATAGATATCTTTGGCGAACTGTTCCTATATATGTCTCTTGAAATTCCTAGTAAAGAGTATTCAGAAATATTTAGCATCCTCTCCGTTCAAATTTAACCTTTGAAATGGAATTTAATGATGCATACCAGTAAAAATGAAACTTGTTTTCATTATCACGCATGATCATCTTCAGCTTTTGGTTATGTCTTTTTTTGGAGCTCCAAGCGTTGTATTTCAATACCTCCTTAAAAGGTATGGTTGCAACACAATATATAGCCTTTGACTATACGTTATTTCTTTATACGTTAATATTACATCCTTTAAATGCTTGGAGTCCGTAACCGTGGTAAAACAAGAATACATTGTGTATCAGCTTATCTGCTACGTCATCATTTGTTTTGGCTGTTCTAATTTACTGTCATGTCGTACCGCTATCGCTCGTGGTAAAATATTACATTACGCGTCAACCAACCAAATTGAATGGCAAAAATCCATATAAATAAAACCTGCCTGAACAATTTCTTGAACATTTCGGGGGATTTTTTGTCTCGGTACATCTTCATCAAACCCCTTTTGCTACTTTCTAAAACAATCCAAAATCGAGATACTGGTCTAACACATTTATTGTTGAAAACGTGTTAATTAGCAATTGCTTATTTGGTATTGATTTCCTATTTTGTGTTCCTAAGCATACGACGATACTTTCCTCTCATAGCGATTGATTTTATGATCGACCAAATAATTATGGAAAATTTTCTCAAGTTTGAAATTGATCGAATACAATGTTCATGCATTAATCTTTCATATTATTTCTTTCCAATTTTTCCACAGTTTTACTGAATTATATTAATAAAATGTATTCCTCAGCTTGATGTTTTTGTTTTTGTTTGTTTATTATTTTGTTTTATTTTTCATTACTCTTTATTTATTCATATTATTATAGTTATCACATGCAATGGGCTGCAAACTGTGTATGCCGTAAGAGAAACCATAAGAAATACGATTCACGAGTGTTCAGTTTTTCATACACTTCGTAACTCGGAGAAGCTTCTCATTCATACATATTCTTAATACGATTTTAACACCAGTAAACTACTTTTGTCTCTAATTAAATTTCTATGAAAGCTTTACAAATACCAGAAGTTGAGGAATCAGTATTCACATATGATATTCTAGTCGCTCACATAAAAACATATCTTTGTTGAAAACTAAATGATCAAAGGACAATCTGACATTGTATCGCTACAAAAGTATTACTTTTTTCAAGAAAGCGCTTTAATATCAAAATAAATTGTTTTATTTCAAATGAGCAAGAACTATTTATGATATGGATTTTTAAATCATTACACTTGCAGATTGTTAAGCAGGAGCTTATACTTGTGTTCCTGTAATGTATACAAAAACTGTATTTTATTTGAAATGTCTAGCATTAATAATATTTTAGGTAAAGCCAATTTCATTGAAATCATGAAGCAGATGTTTGAATGAAAGATTATGAAACAAAAGGAATCATCATATTGATGTATAATGCTACCTTTTAGATTTTCTTTTGATGTTGAATTATTCTAAAAGCATTGTTTGACACCTGACATTTTTACCAACAACAGATAGAAATATTTGATGGAAATGATGTTGACAATCCCTTTATCCAATGCACGTTACATAATATGGTTTTTTGTTATACTGATTAAAGTAACCAAGATTACTAGATATCACACAACAACTGGTTCTCTTCTAAATGCATGTGCCTTGAATGTTTATAAAAAGATAAAAGATAAAATGAATTAAGTATGTTGAAAATAATATTTGTTGACAATTCTACAACTATGGCGTACGCTGTTTTAGTGACAGAGTAAGGACACAGTAGTTTACCGATGTTCAAATCTCGTAAATCGATCAGGAATAAATAAATCTAGTTCACAAACAAAACCTGAGGGACTCGCATGAGCTCCAAAAGGAGCGAAACCGGGTGCGTCGACAGGGTTAGTGTCCCCCGCTTTGCATACATTAAAGCGTACAATGTACTCTTGAAGAAAACAGACGAAGAAGATATCAATAAAAACAACATGTATCTATAACGATACCAATGCTTATAATTATAGTGTTATAGTTATAGGTAAACAAATGAGAGATTTCCTTGAACGATACTTAGATATTAACATGCATTTGATTGGGTGTGTTTTAATCATTGTGAACACATTGGAATCGTTTTCTTTGAGAACCGCTTAGAGTCAAAGGTTCCATGAATCAAAGATAGATAATAGATACTTAGATAAAAAAGTAGCACAGTTTCAGAAAAATATAACCAAAATTTGCTAAAACTAAGTAGAACAGTGAGAGAACATAATAAAATTTAACATCCTTTTTGGAAAACTGTATGAAATTTTCCTTCGAGAACCGCTTAGAGTCAAAAGAGGGACAAAAGATACCAGAGGGACAGTCAAAGGTTCCAAGATTCAAAGATAGATAAATACTAAGATAAAAAGGGGAACAGTTTCAGAAAAAAATAACCAACATTTGCTAAAATTAAGTAGAACAGTAAGAGAACATTTAGCTCCCTTACAATTAAAGACTCGCCTAAAAAAGGATCCAAGTGGAAAATCAGCTCAATAAGGTATACACACGCCATACAACTTTTCTTTTTAATTTGTATGATCACAAATAGTTTAATAAGAGGCAACAGTAGTTAACCGATGTCCTAATTTCTTAAATCCATTAAGAAGATACAAATCGAGGTAAACAAAAACAACAAACAAGCACCGAGGGAATTGCATGAAAGTCAACTGGATCGAGACCGCTATGCAAATCCACACGAAAAACTTTACCATCTGTGAAATTACAGACGACTATTTTTGTTTCTAAAGGTCTAAGACCGCGATAACATGAAAACGTATGAAATTAATCATACGCTCAAAACAATTGACAAAATATCACAATTTCTTTGCTTCAGAACTAAACAAATCATCTTTTTTTGTCAGAGGAAATTATTAAAAAAAATGTAAACAAAACTGTTTGTTACCGAAAGTCAAAAACAGCAGAAAAATCCTTGACGTTTATTTGTCTTTGCAGGACATAAAAAGAATAATTCACATTGATCATGACATCTGAAAAGGAAATCAACAGGATATTATGTGTAAAGTCATTCTTCATTCTTGGTGCATGAGAAAAAAGTATCTTTACCAGAGTTAGAGCTATCTAGATGAATATATACCTTTTTAGTTTGAGCATTTTTGATGAAGGTAAATCCACAAAAGCGGTTCGGACGCACCTATAATGTTATAAATGTTATTTTCATTTATTAGCAGTTGGTCAATATCGCTGCTGGTGGACTTTTATTCCCCGAGATATCCTCAGCCCAGTAGTCAATGATTCGCTATGAATATTATATATATCATTCTTTTCATAAATTTTAAGTTATAGAAACTAAGGTCACAATTATCCAATGTAATATTGAACTTTGGATTTTCTATTCAGACTTTTTCTTTTCCAATGCTTCTAAACGATTTATATATGTGTCTGTCTTTATTTAATAAAATTACAAGTAAACGTTATATAAATTACTAAGTAGTTACAAAAAGTGCAACTTCTGTTTACAACACCAACAATGAAAACATGGAGAGTTCAAATTCCTTTTCAGCTTTCGGAGAAAAATAAAAACATACCCAGGTTCTGAAAGCAGCTGCTTCTTTTGCAACTACTTGGCAGTATTACTGTTTTTGATTTCCGTTGATTTATTTTTATTTGCCAAAAGCAACCCCCTGCTAAAATAACGTATTCGATATTTGGTATACACCATGACCATTGCAAATATTTTTTATAGAGAAAGGAAATAGTTTTCATGATAATTGTAGATATATTGCAGCTGCGTTTCAAATTTAAACAAATAATTATTTGAGCGTAGAGTTTGCTTTGAAAATAAGAAAAAAATAATCAAAACAAAGATGAAACCAGATCAGTAGTCAGCACTTCTGTCTTGACATAAATTTTCATTGATATGGTAATAATTACAGATTAATCGTTTACAAAACTTTTCCAAAATACTAATGATTTTCTACACCAAGAATAGATTACCTTAGCTGTATTTAGCAAAACTAGTCGTTATGTTGTGGTCCGCAATGCTCTTCAACTTCTTCCTTTATTTGGTTTTTTAAAATTTTTGATTCGGTGTTACTGATGAGTGTCTTGTAGACGAAACGCGCGTCTGGCGTACACAATTGTTATCCAGGAAGCTATGATGAGTATTTGTATAGGCAACAGCTATTGTAAAGATTTCACTATCTATTTTCTTTTTGACCTAGTCTAATCAAAATGACATGCGAGAAGATTGTAATATGTCATTTTTAGTTATCTTTCATTGTGCACTGACCTCATGTCATTCTCAGATCAAGTGATTTTGTTAGAGATTTTGGATCATTTTTCATAAAATATGTGCATGGTAGGTCACACAGAATGGCAAATGGATAGATTGTCTTTTGTTTATATTCATCACATATATACAATTTGACATTATTTTGTATTAATCAAGTTAACTAGATTAAGGACGCAAAGCCACCTTCCCTCCGGCTTGTAACCGCCGTCCGAAACCCGGTCGTGGCACTCTACTCAATCAAAATGTACTCACCGACAATAACCGAACACCTGGTGGGTCTTTACGGATCCCTCAATACCAGACACCCACCGCCTCACAGCGGCAGGTACTCGTGTCGTTATTTAACTTTAGTGTGTGATAACATTTTGTGAGGAAATTCGATGTATGCTATACCACGGTTCATTTCAATGCACGTTATGACTATACCACTATACCAATCAGAATGAAATTTTTTGCAATGTTTTAAGAAAGATTTTACTTTGTATCCATGTATTATTTGTGAAACATTAAATGTTTTAAAAGGGCGAATTTTCTGTATAAAGTCAATAATTATATAGACTTTTGAAGCCCAAACTTTTTATTGCCTTAAATACGCAAATGAAAGGTCTGAAAACTATACCAATACAGAACGACATTTTTTTGAAATGGTTGACAAATTTTTATTCGTTATTGCAAAAAATGAACTTAAAATATCTGTCACTTTATCCCTACCCAGTTAACCCTATTACTTATTATGATGTGGACCGGTCATTGTTATTGAATCTTACGCAATTTCATTGGATTAAGTTATTATGAGTTTACATCCAAACTAGTTTTTTAATACACGTATACTGATTAAATTAGAACATGCATGAATGTGTACAGTAACTTAAATGACCTTCAAACTGGACACTGGATGAGTCCATTTTATTGATTTTTTTTCAATGAAACTAAAGGTATGAATTGCCACTTCTTATATTTTCACAAAATTTTCCACATATATAGTAGATAAATTATTTTTTAAATAGCCTATTCCGGAGGAAAAAAAGAAAGTTTACAAATCAGACGTTTTATTCTATTAAACAAGTGATTTTTCGAAGAGAAATGCAGAATTACATTTTATTGTTTATCTTCACAAAAAAAAATATTTTTTAGTCTCATTATAATGTTATACATTCCAGCAGCGCCTGCATACGGAGTTTATATCTCCCAGTTGATACGATACTCCAGGGCTTGTATTTCCTATCATGATTTCCTTGATAGAGGGTTGCTGCTCACATGGAAGCTATTACAGCAAGATTTCCCAGTGGTGAAGTTGAAATCATCCCTTCGGAAATTTTACGGACGCCATCACGAGTTGGTTGACCGTTACGGAATATCCGTTTCACAGATGATAGCGGATATGTTCGTAAAGTCGTAACTACAATCCCATCCCCTTTTCCCGAATGTGAACTATCGAATTAGACTTATTACCGGGTTTGTAATAACATGAGCAACACGACGGGTGCCATATTTGGAGCAGGATCTGCTTACCCTTCCGGAGCACCTGAGATCACCCCCAGTTTTTGGTGGGGTTCGTGTTGCTCAGTCTTTAGTTATCTATGTTGTGTTTTGTGTACTATTATTTGTCTGTTTGTCTTTGTCTTTTTTTAGCCATGGCGTTGTCAGTTTATTTTTGACTCATGAGTTTGAATGTCCCTTTGGTATTTTGCGCCCCTCTTTTATTATTACAATTAATCCCAGACAAAACTAGTTAGTAAATAAAGTCAAAATATGTCCGATCTGCCTATTTTTGGACATTAAAATTCAATACGATCGTTTTAAGGTCAATTTCGTCTACCTCACAAAATCTTGTTAGGCACTTTAGATGGGGTTTATCACCATCTTTTGGCTGCATTCTCAAACAACCCGACTCCAAAGACACTCTGAGAAAAGAAGCCAACCAAGAGGACCTAGGCACCCGCACATCGCGCCAATAGACGTCCAAAACACCACGGTTTCCTGTTTTTGTCATTTAGCATGTGGATTATCTATTATGAACATATATGGGAAAGGAGAAGTTTTTCTATAAATATAACTTACATGTCCATTATCTTATTCCCACGCTAATGGATCTTGAACTTTCCTATAAAGTTAGTTACATTCAAGCATTGAGAGGTTAACAGAATAAAGTATGTGGATTTAATAATAGATGCGAGGATTTGTAACACATGGGTCATAAGAGTCAGACTTTGTATTTTTGTGTTCTAGTTAGCACTTAAGACTTAAAACTTAGAATTAAGTGATATTGTCTTCTTTTATTGTGTTACACCAAAAAATCATGTTTGTTCCCTAGCAATGTTCCTTAACGACATGATACTGTCCAAGAAAAGTAAGTGTATATGATCGTATATGTCTCGTATATACATGTGACTGTCTGAAAATATTTTCTGTATGTAATGAAGAATGACAAAGTGAATGTAACTTGTGACTGTCGGGCCAGTGACCACCTCCAAAACTTTTTTTTTCAAACAATTGAAATGACTGTTATTAATTATCGTCAGGATCGCTCAAATAAACATTTAAAAGATAGGATTTATAAATACATGGACACGTAAGGTGCTATATGACTAAAATGGATAAAAGTTCACCTAAGGTTAACATACCCGAAGGAATTGGAATCTTAGTTTCTTAGTAAAATTTCTTAATGTGTCGTCCTTTACACAAATGCGTGAATACTCTAGATGGTTTCCGTCCTTGATAACCTGTCTCGTTACTACTTACGGGCTTCTTACTCCGTTGATATTTCGATTAGCCCGTGTTTAATAAAAATATAATTCGAGCGCCAACTGTACCTAATTCAACTATAACTACGAGGAGAACAACTTTCATTAATTACATAACTTTAAGAGGTTCATGACAATTTCACGATTTTCATTAAATTCGACCCTCTTTTCTTGTCAGTCTGCCGACTTCCTGTATTTTTATAAATTTAAGTTATTTTTGGCAAAAATATTAGCCTAATGCAATTCCATGACACATAGGTCGTTTTCTCCCTAATCCTTTATCAAAGAGAACGATGGTTGACCGACAAAAAAGTTCTCAAACTATCCTCAGGAATTTTTAGTACGAATAAATGCTACTGTTTTCTCTTTTTCTTGTTATTAGATTGCTTGAAATGTTACGACTACTAATCATGAGACAAAACCATATGGTATTTCTATATATTTCACTATGATAATGTCAAATGCAAATTGTAAATGTAATTTGTCCGATAGAAAAGGAAAACATGGTATAGTTTTGTTAATTAATGTCATTTTATATTTTCCTCAGGCTGAAAATTGTGATACATAACAGAATTAATAGAATTAACCGAATGTACATACAGCAACAGAGCTAATCAAAGACACAGAATCTACTGCAAACCAAGGGTTTTCTTGAGTATTTGTTAAACAATGCACTCAAAACTAGAAATTTGGGAAACATTTTACTGTTTCAGGTAAACATGGTAAAAACAAGGGTAAAAGTTGCATACTGTTACTGTAAATATATATCATTTTTCTTCTTCTCAATAAATCCTGATCGTGTTTTAATATATCTAAGGAATGACTGTAATATTCTTTCTGTCTATGCAGAAATAACTTCAAAATGTGGTGCACACTAAATAACCCGCGTAGCTTTCAGCCAATTAGCAGACGTGTTACATAAAAAATTAAATTATATTGTGTTAACCATTGAATGTAAATGTTTTATGACGAAATTCGGAAAAAAACATACTGTGTGCACAAAATATCGAAGAACAAAAAACGTGTGAGGAATAATAAAAACTGTCGAAGAAAAAGATACCCGATTCCAATGACATATTTATGTACTAAATGGATGAACTTTGATATATTTGTATTATAAGATGAATATGAATATTAAATGTTTGTTTAAATAATATACATATATCATTGAACAGATACATGTCTACCCGCTCCTTTGTTTTCATTGTGTACATACCTTGAACCTATTTTTTAATGCGAGGTAAACGTAACTATTTTTACAAAACGACACAACGAAAACATGTAATCAATATATACTGTCCTCAACAAAAATACAATATAAATTTAAGAAGATGTGGTATAATTGTTTACCAGACAACTATCCACCAGAGTTCAAATGACGAAGATTAACTAAAGGCCTAATTTATACAATAAAATTTACGAAAAACAATTATAACAGACATGAACCAACGACAAACACTGACAGGCTCATGACTTGGGAATTGCCCATAGAGAGTGTGGTCTGGTTAAATATATTTGTGAGCGCTCATCCTTCCTTGTGACATGGTTGTTAGAACATACCCAATCTGTTAAAATTCTGATCTATCGTATCTATCTTACTCGCCGAACTCGTATAAACATAACAAGATCGGACATTTAGATTGCAACTGATCAAACATTATATCGTCCCAAGGAATAAGATTAATGAAGTCAAGAATACGACACTGGCAACATGAAATAAGAAAATACAGTGAAATATTGTGTTAAGTAAAAGGCACCTGATTCTAGTGACCCAATTGTATAAATATGGTCGTTAATAGATATTGTGAAATGCTGTTAACATATTTTGATATTTGTTTTAAAATAATATTGTATGATTGTCAACGTACATTCCTGTTTATCTTTTTCTTTGTTCACATACATTTCTCCTTCCTTTTTCTATTAATTTTTACTACAAGTGAAGAAAAAGGAGATATTATTTACAAATATGAGACAGCAATCCTAAGAAACACTAAAAACAAGCAAATAAGAAATCTTAGAATCAGAATAAATGTACTGTCTTTAATGATAACAAAACGATGAGAAAACGCCAAAAGGGCCAGAAAACCAAAAGTACTGAAGTCATACAACACCATGACCAGAAGAAAAACAAACAGCAGAGAAACAACAGTCAACTCAGGAATTCGAATATTGAGCATCATAAATGACACCTAAAACAGGGACTGTATCTATATCCTCCATAAGGGTAAGCAGTTCATGTGCCACTAGTTATATCAGTTGAGTTGCTCATCTCAAGTAAAGACCCGTTGTTGGTGTAATAAAGGAAGAACAGAAGGACAAAATTGTGTTAACGAAAATAAGAAAATATCGATGGTCAACTTTAACACAGATATTCATTAACTGGTAACCAAAAAGGGTTTGGGCCAATAAAACTAACATGTAATAGGTTCAATTTTACCATTCAGAGCTCTAAGTGCTATAGCTTCCTTGTGGAAAGCTATCATATTTAATCGTTTCACATATGAGATGCATATTCTATATGCAGGTGCTGGCTGCTTCAAATGAATGGTCAGTTTTCAAATTTGAAATTACCTCTTTTGTCGTAAAGCTTGTTATCATATGACAACCTCTGTCAATTTCTGTAATTCTTTGAAGCCGTATTTATACTATATCAGTGGTTTCCTTTATTGTAATTTAAAAGGGACAAATTAAACATAGTCACAAAACTTTGAATTATTTATTTATTGAGAGAACATCGCCTTTATAACAGGAAGTGAAGTTAAAGGATAGTAGTTTTGAATATTTTTAGAAGCCCCAGTATATATTAGAATAAACGAGCAAGCACGGTTGTATAGGAATGCCAGTAACCTGTAGCAACACACGTTCTCTTGATGAAAATGAAAAGCGTTTAGAATGTTTTTCCAACTCTAAATCACTCCAAGTATAGATGAGTTGGGAAAAGATTTAATAAAGTCTTTCATCGATTCATCTTCAAATTTCTTTAAGAAAACATTCATCGAGATATAACCAAAGATACTTTGCCAAAATATAGCTAGGTTGCTGTTTTTAATAACAACTTTCGAGTTATGTTCTTCACCGGAAAAGTTCGTCAATTATGCGCGGCTTTATAACGTCATTTACCAGATAAAGGGAACCGCCTGTATCCCTGCACTATTAAAGTTCATCAAGCGTCTTTGTGATCGTCATTATGCAGGATAAACTAGAAATCATGTTTATTCCGTAAGTACTTAATCACAATTCCTTATTGACAGCAGTGCTGATTATCAAAAATAAGAATTTAATTTGCCTAATAAATCGTGCAATATAGCAGCATATTGTTTTCAACCGCTCGCTAAACATGGGAATGAAGTGACGATACCCATAAACGCACGAATGATGGTCACTAAAACCAAAGTTTTGGCGGAAATGCAACGAACTCGAAAGTGGTTTATTGTGTGAATGTTTTTTGGATAAGAAACCATTTTTACGGTGTTTATTTAATGTAAGTAATGGCGTTGATGGAGTTTTAATTGTAAGTTGTAATTATATGGGAGTAATTTTGAGCTTGCAGCTAACAGATACCGTAACTTGAAGCCATTGTTGAGGTACAAATATGACAGTCACACAATTGTTTACAATAATTTTGTTGTTTAAGGGTAAGTTTGATTCTGTTTCGCGAGGTGGCACCTTAGTGTAATATCTTAGATATATAAACTTTTACATTTATCATTGCTACTATTCAATGACTTTGCAAATTATCTGAATATAGCCATAAATAGTTAAATTTTACTGAACATGTGCATTGCAATATATCTCATTCATGCACATCTCTGATTTCTGTCCGGATATGTCTATACTTTACGAGGGACATTAATTGTCGAAATGCGCATCTGGTGCAGAATATTTGGTACCGTTAATATTATTAGTGACAAGAACAACCCCGCAAGCACAAAGAAACTTAATTTTCTGATTACTTGATATTGATTGAGAAGTACTACCTCCTACAATTGTCATCCAATTCTTATTTTTTCATGCAATAATGCACAATTAATGATTGTCATAAAATATTATCTAATAATAGAGTCAAATTATAACAAAAAAGTTTCCATGGTCTTTTTCTGTTTCAATAAATATATACAAATATGAGTTATGTTATGTGATAATTAGATTTGGTATTATATAATCGATATAATCAATTCGATCAAATTTCTTGTTATATCTCCTCCTACTTGAAGGTAGGAGATAAGAATTGTAGTTGAACTTTTGTTCTGAAAGGTTTTCTTACGTCTTAAAAAGAAAATCAATACTTTCCCAGAGAAGAAGACTTAATTGCCAATTTATTATTAATATTATTGTAGCATAAGTACACATTAAACAGAGTGAGAAAAGTACAAATGTAAGAGGCATTTGAAAATATCTGTAAGGAATGTATATGAAATAGTTACACTTCAGAATATTTGAAATGAATTACAAAATTCGATTCTCATTCGCAATCAACCTCTTTTTGTATAATATAGTCCACAACTGAGCAATGTTTACATGCAGAAAACCCCTGTCTGTAAATTCGTTGTTTTTCAAAAGTGTCAATTGTTCAGAAGTGCAATCGTTGAAGTCGAAATTAACATTAAACGTACAAGTTCATATAGTGAGGGTTTGTAAAAATAATCCGAGATATAAAATATATAGGAATAATCATTTTATTTTTGATACGAGTCGAAGAAACTAGTCGAATGTTAAAAAACTACAGGGATGTATAGAAAAGTTAAGATAACTCTGGCTAGCTATAAAACCAGGTTTGGCATTTTTTTTTTTTTTTTTGACCAGCCTTTCTTAATTATATGCATTTTCTCAATTATTGGTCTTATGATTCTTTTAGTAAAATTGATGTTTAATTTTAAAACGAATAAAATCAAATGGTGTTATGAAAATTATTTGCAACCGTGTTTATTTTCAAAATATGAAATATGATATGTTCATTTCAAAAGAAATAACAACCTAGCCGGATTTTTTTATATATATGTAGTGTCGTCGATTATAAGGGTAGACCATATGTCATTAACGTAAACTAAGGCGACAGTAGTTTACAGATGGTCAGATCTCGTAAATCAATTAAGAAGACACAAATAAAGGTAAAAACAAAACCCGAAGGAATCGCACGAACCTTAAAGAAGCGAGCCGGGTGCGCCGACATAGTATCCGCACTCGGTCAAAATGTCACAATCGGGAATAGGACATAATAGGTTAAATTACAGATCAGACGACTATACTGTTATCTCAAGATCTAAGACCGCAATTAAATGTCGCTAGTAAGTTTCGACACTGACACATCGTATCTCAATAAAAATAAAACACACAATAGATAACCTGCACATTACAACAAACAATAGGTTGACCAACATGATAAAAAGGAAACAGAATATGGAATATAATCTTTTGTTCAAGTAAATAACTAGTCTGTATAAAAAGAAGAACTGCTATTCTAAATAAATGTTCTACATTTTGATATTTTCAGCATAAATCCATACGGTGTAAAATACTTATTTTTTCTAGTTTATTTTCTTAAAAGATGGAAGACAATAAGAGATGTTGTCATAATCAGGATTCTCATATACAGTTATTAACATAAAGAGCAACAAGTATGTGTACTGTTCAGCAAAGGAACCAGAGCGATTCTTAACCTGTTTATCAGTAGAGAACCTAACAGGTGTCTCTATTGATTGGTAGTACATAGTTTGCGTTCATAGAAATGTTAAAAAAAGTATATATGAAATTCTGTTATCTGCTCTTGATTTAAAACTAAGTGTATAAAGTAAACTTCTTTTGTTGTGAGATTAAATTAGTATATTGTGTCTTTGATTGATTGACAGACTATCTTCTTAGCCACGTGAACTTGCTTTTAGCAACATTAAACATTGGTTCCATCTTAATATCATCTTATCGCGTAGTAGGAAATCAAGAAGAACAGAATATTAACCACATTAATACACAACAAGTGCCACAAAATGGACAGGATCTGCTTACCCTTCCTGAGCACCTGATATCAACCCCGGTTTTGGTTGGGTTTGTGTTGCTCAGTCTTTAGTTTTGTAGGATTTTTTATATACTGTTATTTATATTTTGATTGTTTTTCCATGGCATTGATTGTCAGTTTGTTTTCGACTTGTGAGTTTGAATATCCCTTTGGTATCTTTCGCCTCTCGTTTATATTACAGTTGATTTTTGAACAATTGGAACGCGTTGACTGTATAACAATATGTGATATATAGCCACTGACAGTATAGAGTCATATTCCATATCTAACGTTGAGACTAGTTGTTAAAATGTAATCACATCATGTGGTCACCTATCGATAGTCATTTATCGTACAAAATTCTAATAGAATTCATCGTCTTTGTATTTACTTGAGGATAACATTGAATAAGTTATTTCTTTTAATGCTTATTGTTGATAAATTATTATGTTATCAGCTGTTCCCGTTCACCTGAGTGAGTTCGGCTCTCTTCTTTCCAGTTATATAACAAATGTCTTGTCGTTTGTGCATGTGTTGTATTTTAGCGAAAGTTACTTCTCCTCTAATTACCAAACAGTAGCGAATACTTTCACCAATATGTGCATGTATATTAAAAAGTGATTAAATCAGCAATATTTTCCAAATATAGTCCCTAGTGTAAGGTGTTCTCTTAAACTGGCAAGTATGGAGTGTATTGTAACTATTAGTAGCATGTTCCACTGAATGATGGTGTTTGGAAAAGACCATTTATATCTTTCCTTTAAGTTTGTAAGTAATTGTATGGTTTTGTCTTGTTCTGCTGACAGTTGGTTAAACTTTATTTATTATTATTAGTCTTGTATTAAGGCGGCGTTCACCAATTGAAGGTAGTTGTAAGAAATTTAAGATATGTGTATCACTACTGGTGTTATGGTAGGTATTACATATGTATCTAACAGGTCGCCCTGAACCGTTTTTTTTTTGTGTAGTATCTTTCGTGGAGGGTCTCTTCAACAGCAGCTATATTCAAGTTTAAAGATTTAACTAGTGCTCGGTATGCTCTCGACTTGATGTCAGAGTTTTGATATTTTAAGTTCCTTTTAAAATTATTCTAAGGATGTACTCAGTCCCCAGTGTGTTTTAGTAATTGTACCGGATCTGCAGTCAGATAATAAACTGTTATCTGTTGGCCGTATATTTGAATACAACTTGATTTGACTTGACATATTTAAAATGTATATCTAGTTGGCTAAATATCAGTTTAAATGTTTTATTTTGTTTCTATTTATACCAAATTTGCTCAAAACTTATCCAAGCACTGTCTGTCAGATGTTCGTATGTTTAACCTGTTATATTTTATTAATAACATGAGACAGTGTAGATACATCGAGTTTAACAAGCATTAATAGTCATTCTTTACATATTTGAATTAATGTACGATTTTCTTTTTGCACAAAAGACCTTAAGGTTCGCTGCTCTGTTTCAAAATAACAAGCTTTTAAAAGACTGTTCTAAAATGATGGTATATAAATAAAGTAATTAAAAAGCTGAAAAAATGAAGTGTCCGTGTGCTTGTTTTCGAGATATAAGCCATTGTCGGAAATGATTCTCTCTAGATTTTCCATACTTTTAACATTGGCCGCTTTTTGTTTCAAATACTATGAAAAATAACAAGGATTTTATAAGATTTTCAAATATGGCTTTTAAAACTATATGTAATAAAATTATGAAAAGAAAAGTAGGGTTATTGGGCAAAATTTTATAATTGCAATACATGGATAAAACCAGAGGATTCCGAAAATCTGGCAAAATTCAAAACAAAAGGAGCAAACATCCTTAAAGTTTAAATTTGCAGCCAGTTATGAAATAACGTCACAAAAATATACTATGGATTTTTTTTGTATTTAAAGCGACCATTGTGTTATTAATAGAAAAACTTAGAAACTAGCTAAACAGGTAATTTATAAATCTATACCATGATATTCCTCTACAAATGTATATTTGGGTGCGTCTTGTAATATTGTCGGAGTTTAACAAGAATTTTCCGATTGGATTATTTGGGCAACAAACATGAAACGATAGACTTACACATGTATAGAGATGTACATGTTTTGAATTATCGATGAATGATACATGTAATGAGGATTTTCTCAATATACATTTAAGTATAATTGATTTATAATTAAGACAAGTATTCTTCAAGCATTGACAGCAAAAGATTGTTTCAGTTTAAAAAAAATGAGAAAAAAACTCTTCATTCAAATTAATTTTAGAACGAAAATAAATGTGTATCATATGATTTTGATTTGATAATAAAATTTGTGCCAGCAAACTTTACTTTTAACCAGACATTTGTCAAATGACAAACCTTTACAAAATAATGCTTATCATCTATGATAAATATTAAATTTAAGTCGGAGACAGTATGAGTCATGAATATGACAAATGTTTTCCATTCGTTTGATGTGTTTGAGCTTTTGATTTTGCCATTTGATAAGGGAATTTTCGTTTTGAATTTTCCTTGGAGTTCGGTATTTTGTTATTTTAATTTTACTCCGCTTACTGTTATGAACCAGCTTGGCGTTGATTTTCAAAACCCGATTTCTACTTACTATAACGGTAGTTGATAAATTGACCATATTTGTATTCTGTTTTCACTTGTAATATTAGGGTAATGTATTTTATGAACTTTGAAAGAGTTGGTCTGACTTTGTTTCATTACAAAAAATAGATACCAGTATCTTGTCTTAGGGAGGGATAAATCGTACTTTGTAAAAAATTCTGATTCTAACAAAAAAAAAAAAAAAAAAAACTCAAATGAGACTGGTATTATCAAGATGCTTGATTTCTTAATTGAGAGCATATTTGTTATTTTTGGAATACATGTTTTCAACAAACAATTGGCATTCCCATAAGAACCAACTTTGTTCCTCTTCTTGCCGACTTTTCCATTATTCATACGAGGCTGACTCCATACGGAAGCTTCTTAGGAAGAATGAATAACAGATATCTTTATCCTTTAACTTCACGTTCCGTAATATAGATGATGTCTTCTCACCCGAGTAAGTTAGGCTCTCACCAGTTATGTAACAAATATTTGTCGTTTGCGCATGCGTTGTATTTAGCAAAAGAATTTCTCCTCTAATTGCGAGAAAAGTGGCGAATAATTTAACCAATATGTAGATATAGGAAGATGTGGTATGAGTGCCAATGAGACAACTCTCCATCCAAGTAACAATTTATAAAAGTAAACCATTATAGGTCAAGGTACGGCCTTCAACACGGAGCATTGGCTCACACCGAACAGCAAGCTATAAAGGGCCCCAAAATTACTAGTGTAAAACCGTTTAAACGGGAAAACCAACGGTCTAATCTATATGAAAACGAGAAACGAGAAACACGTATGAACTACATAAATAGACGACAACGACTGTACATCAGATTCCTGACTTAGGACAGGTGCAAACATTTGCAGCTGGATTAAACGTTTTAATGGTACCAAACCTTCTCCCTTTTCTGACACAATAGTATAACATCACAACATAGAAAGACACACTATAAAATATCAATTGGAAGGCTTAACTTAATCAAAAACGTAAATTAACACACAATGAACGAATAAATTTGATCTGTGATACCTGAATGGAAATACATAGTTAATAAAAATTATAAGGGATAAATAATTATATAAGGTCAAAAGTAAATAAACAGTTTTAATCAAAGTTAAAGTATGATACCACTGCGAAATGTTAAACAATATTTAGAAAATCATCGTTTTTGAAAAAACCTGCGTCATATTAAACACAGGTAAATGAAAATAATTTTGTTGTTAAGTATACTTCTTCTGTGTGTATAAAATCTTCCGTTTAGGAATACCAAGAAATGTCTTTAATATCAATAAAACTAATCAAACACGTGGTATATATGGGGTGAATATCAACAATAAAACTATACAATTATTGCTAGATAAAACTTCCTGTACAGGTGCAAGCATTGATTAGATATGAATTGAAATAATTTTGATGGTCATAGTACGAAGAAGTGAAAATTTGTAGTAATTCCAAATAATCAAAGCTGGTATATAGACAAGATCCATGTTAACATTAAATAACAAAAAGCATTACAAATAGTATCAACAGGTCAAATTAACAAGAAAGTACGATTTGAGAGTACTCGCAGTTACTGACAGCTAGTTAAAAGCCAAAACAATTAATAATAAAAATCATGTATCAGAGACTGAAATCAACTAAAACACATCCAAGGGATTTAGTATTTTAACGTCATGAACAGTCGAAGAAGAAATGACTTGTGCAATGCCAAAATAAATGTATCGACAGGTAGTAGGATAGTTAGGAGTGACTTCTTTATAGATAAAATGAACGTGTGTATGTCTCTATACATCTCGTTTGAAAATAAAATACAAATTTAGTTATGTTTTAATTTGCTAATGACAAAATCGATATTAGTGCCAATGTAAACTATATTTAGAGATCTAATTACAACATTGGTACTATAATCCTTACTAATAAGTTTGTTTAAAGGTTCGATGAGTTTACACGGATCACATAGTGATTTCCGCGCTTTAAGTACAATATTACCGTAAAATTTAGGATGTGAAATACCATTTTAAAGTTACAATTTTCAGGTTCAGCCAAATTTACTAATTAAATCTTTGTATCTATGAAAGAATTTATTAAAAGTTTTAAGTAATTTATGGTAACGAAATCCCTGACTTAATAATTTACCAATGATGCATTGATTACGTTCGTTAAAATCTATGACATCACTACACACACGGGCATACCGAACGAGTTGGGATATATAAACACCGTATGATGGAGCAAAGGCACATCACCGTCTAAAAAGGAAAATTAATAATAGGGAATGAAAAATCGTCTCTTTTGTCGTAAATTTTAGTATGGAGTTTCCTTTAGAAATTGAAATGTTTAAATCTAGAAAAGGACAACTGCTGCTGTTTATGTTAGATTTAGTTAAAGTAAGTTTTTGGGTAAATTTCGGTAGTATATTTAGAGAACTCTGGATTATTTAACGAAAAATATCATCCAGATAACGGTAGAAATTGTTGAATGTATCAACCAAATGTAACAATGATGTGTCTTTACTGAGTTTGGTCATAAAGTGGGATTCGCAGCAATACAGGAATAAATCTTCTATTAAAGGGTCGCAGTTAGTGCCCATAGGAATACCTACTACCTGACGATACACTTTATCGCCGAAACGTACATATATGTTATCTAGGAGAAAATTTAAAGCTTCAATCATATCCTCATATTTCCAGTAAGTGTATCTAAGATTCTTTCCTTTTCGTTACAGAAAAAGGCTTTAAACGAGTTTCAGCAAATAAATTTACAATGAGATTTTCGAAAGACCATTTTATTAAATATAAAACTTTTTCTTAATTAGATTGTGTGGAAGTGTAGTGTAGAGAGTAGTGCATGTATATTACAAAAGAGATTAAATCAACAATATTTACCAAATTTAGCATCTATATCTAGTGTAAGGTGTTTCCTAAGCTGGCAAGTGTGGAATGTACTGTAGCTATTAGTAGCATGTTCCTCTGAATGATGGTGTTTTGAAAAAAACATGTACTATATTTTCCTTTGAAGTTCGTATACGTTTGTAAGTATTTGTGAAGTTTGGTCTTGTTCTGCTGTCAGTTGGTAACAGTATTTCAGATAGTATGGCAATGAAGATGTGTATATTTATTACATATTAATAGTCTTGTTATAAGGCCCATCAATTGTAGGTAGTTGTAAGTTATTTATGAAATGTGAAACACAACTGGTGTTATCAGGAGAAATTAGGGACATCAGGAGAAATTAATGTATGTGCCAGATGAAAATTGATGTGATAAGTTTTAAGTTACAGTTTTGCTATTATTTTGGAAATGTGAAAATTTTACACAAATTTGCTTCCCATTGGCCAAGAAATGGGATTTTGTATGGCAATTTACCACTAATGTATTCAAATAAAATCATATATGGTTGTTTTCTTGCAGCAACTTACAGACTTAAAAGGGTGAAGGTTTGGTACCATTAAAACGTTTAAACCCGCTGCATTTGTTTGCACCTGTCCTAAGTCAGGAATCTGATGTTCAGTAGTTGTCGTTTGTTGATGTGGTTCATAAGTGTTTCTCGTTTCTCGTTTTATATAGATTAGACCGTTGGTTTTCCCGTTTGAATGGTTTACACTAGTAAATTTTGGGGCCCTTTATAACTTACTGTTCGGTGTGAGCCTACGTGTTGAAGACCGTACTTTGACCTATAATGGTTAACATTTATAAATTTTGACTTGGATGGAGTTGTCTCATTGGCACTCATACCACATCTTCTTATATCTATTTATGAAGACTTATATTAAACTCATACTTTTCCACGTACAACTCAGTCAAACATAAGTTGCAAAGTGGGATTGTCAGAGTGTGGACATTTTGCTGTGGCACCGAGGAAATTTGGCAAAATTGAACAACACCCACTTTTCAAACCTAGTTTAAAACAAACCACAAATTCAATATCCATGAAATTTGGTGTAGTACATATATGGATAGTATTTAACAAAATTAAAAAAATTGGAATCAATCTCGTCCTAAAAATCCAATATGGACGTCCAAAATGGCCGACGAGGGAAATTTTATTTAACAAAATAATCAAAATAATCATGTGAAGATTTATTAACCGAAAACATCAGGAACAGCATATCCATGTAGTTATCAGGAAATTTGAGGACAGTATTGATATGAACCATGATACAAAATCCAATATGGCCGTCCAAGATGGCTGCTGGTGGCAGTTTTCACTCAACAAAATGAGAATTTTTACTGAAAATGATTTTTTCCTAAAATAAATGATCTTTTTTCCACAACACTTTAGGAATAGCTTATATCCATGTAGATATTAGGAAATTTGAGGACAGTATTGATATGAACCATGATACAAAATCCAATATAGCCGTCCAAGTTTTCACTTAACAAAATGATAATTTTTACTGAAAATTGATTTTTCCACAACACTTTAGGAACAGCTTATATCCATGTAGATATTAGGAAAGTTGAGGACAGTATTGATGTATACAAAATGCAATATGGCCGTCCAAGATGGCTGCTGGTGGCAGTTTTCAATCATTTTTCCCATTAAATAAATGATCCATTTTCCAAAATTCAGGAACAGCATTTCTATGGAGATGTTAGGATATTGATAGACAGTTTTGGTGTTCCATGATGTATATAAATCCAAAACGGCAGCTGCGGATAATTTTCATTTCTATAGGAACGTCTTTTTTTCAAAATTTGTTTTCAAAATTATTGACAACCCAATTCTTTCAGTTTGAAACTTTGTGATCAGTATATATATGCTAGAGTAAGTCAAAATCCAAAGAAATTCAAAATATTTTTAAAACAAAATAAACACAAAAAATAAGGTCAATAAACAATTTATTAAATAAATAAATATTTGACTGCAATTATATGTCATAATAATATGATTATGAAATCTGAAAAGTTAACAACACATGTATGTTCAATTTCAGGTTAATTCAGCAAAGGGTTCAATAAAGTTAATAAACAAAATACAGGTTTTATTCATTAATCATTTTATCAACCCGTTGTTCTTCTGGAACTATCCATAACCTTGCATTTGATATAGGTTCAATGTTTACTTCACAGAGAACACCTGCTAAATGTACTCTCTCACTATCTACCTTTGGAGGCCACTTGTAATTTTTGCCTGATGGGTGTAAAAATTCAAAAAGGCAGTCTCTTTATCTACTAATTCAGAACACCTGCATGGGTACCAACGTTCAGTGAAGGCCACATCATAATATTTATTTACTTGAAATGTCACTTCATCGTTTATTGGATAACTTTGTTTGTTGGCATTTGTGCGCCTTGATTTTTGCTTCTTTTTGTCTTCTTAACATGTACTGTATTTTTGTAACATTATTCAAAGTGACTACTTGTGTTGGTATATTTTCAGTGAAATTGCTCTGAATAATTTTTTAAGTTGTCAAATAGTTGATCTGTGCACAACTGTTTTTGTTGTCTTGAAATTTAATCAAACCTTTAGATAGAATTTTAGAGTTAAGAACTTTGGAGTGAAACAAGATTTGATTTCTGATCAGTTGTCTTTTCTTGGTATTAGTTAAACCTGAAGTTTTGCTGCTGCTTCTTCAACGCTTACCCTTATTCCTTCTTTTTGCTTGTGTCTCAAGTTTGTTGCTATACAGTTGTTTGCATTCTTTTTTCTTTGTTTTGTTCTACCTTTTGTGTTGTAAAGCCAATCTTTTTGTCTAAATTCCGTTTTTTTTTTTTCATTTTACTTCTTCTGACTGCAACTTTTCTTGAAATTTCAAAATATTTCTCTCTTTTTCTCTGGTTTTAAAAATTTGATTGTTTTGTTATTAGAATAATTCATTATATCAGATTTTGCTACTGTGGTTTTGAGGTGCCTCCTTGTCTAATCTGTCCAATGCTGAGAATTAGCTTCCAAAATTCTGTTTGTTTTGGAACAGATTTAAATTCATCAATAAGATGTTGTTCAGGAATGTAATATATACCACCAGGTAACTGGTCTTTCAACTGACGTTTCAGCATTGGACAGATTTCTCTGCAGATTGCCATAAGGGCTTGAATTGTGAGGGCATCAAATTTGTCATAATTTTCAAATAAACAATGATATATTACATCCTTTTAAGGATGTCTGCACCAACTTCCTGAAAATTGGGCCACCTTTTAGTAGTTCACTAGCATTATTGGAAAGCTCATCTAGTTTTCAGTTAAAATTTGCCAATATGCATTCATCTAAAAAACTAATTTTGTCATCTTCTAAAATTCTCCATAATGGTCCACAAATGAGCTTTCCAATGATGCCTAGGGCTCTAAACTCTGACAGTAGTGTTTCATTTTGAATTCTTGCGGCAATTGAACTTATAAGTTTGTTCGCCTTGCTACATCTCCTGGAGGTCAGGTATTTGTTGATGTGCTCTCTATGGTAAATAAAACTGTGCCACCATCAACAAATAGTATGTTGAATCGGTTGTGTAAAAATGTGACCAGGTAATTCTTTTCATTGATAGATCCAGGTAGTCATTAAAATCTAGCGCATCACCTGACTTTTGGCATCCAGACATTGAAATAAAGGCCTTACAGATTTCATATATCATGTTATTTGCACCCGAATTGATTTCAAACATACTATTAGTTGTTATGTTGTTCTGTGTTTCAAATTTCTGTAAACATTTTAATGCTGCAGAGGCCATATTAGGCAGCACATGCAAGCCACAAAGAGACCATTGACAGAAACAGCAGATTTCCATTCTTGTTCTGTAATATTTTCATCAATAACAGCAAGTTGTTAAGCCTCCAGTTACTTTTTGTAACTTTTATTTACAATATGACGGTCTGTCATAATATTTTTAACGCTTATCAAAATCTGCTTAATTTTTTGCTTTTCTTTAATGTTTTCAGAAAGGATTCTGCTAGTTCTGAAAACGTCTCTTTGTTGCCTGCATGTAGCTATCTGCATCAACTGATGGCAAAACCTGGTGACTCAAAGAGTATAAGCCTTCCTCCGTAGAAATTTAGAAGCCAGCATACTCAGTGAATTTTTTTGTGCCATCAAGGTGTAGGCAGTTGTTGGTATGTTTAAGCATAGCTTCAGCTGCTTGTGCCTGGGAAAGAACACGCGCTTCAATAGCCATAATTGGTAGTCTGTCAACTTCTATATTTAATTGATTATTTAGAACGGATCGCACTATTACTTCACACCTATCAATGGCTACACCATTGCCCACTAAGTCCATATATACTTGCCTAATTTCATTTTGTACCTCCCCACTAAACATTTCTAATTTTTCTATTTTATTATCATCTGCCATTGCTTGTAAACCTTCAACCTGCTTCTGTAAATAATTTATTTCTTTTCATAATTCTTACTGTCAGTTTTGACTCATCTGCGTTTTTTTTACTGACTGATACTTACCTTTGTAATAGCTTTTCATTTTCAATGCTTGTGTGTGTTTTGTTTTAGATTGACACAATTTACCCTTAAAGCTTCCAACTCCTTTTCTAGCTTATTGTTTTCATTTAACATCATTGTAATTCTGTCATTCAAAATTGTGCCTTGAGTTTTAACCTGATTTTGTAAATTTTGACTTTGCTTTTACACCTTTTAAGCCTTTTGTTTACATTTCTTGGGTTCAAAGAGACAATTTCTCTTTAAATCATTTATAGCATTACACTTATATTTAATTTCATTTTCAGTTTCTGATAGTCTCCCATCTGCCCTCTAAGGTTGCATTGTCCAAAGTTAACTGTTCCACTTCATCAGTAGCATCTATAGGGAGGCATAAGTTTGAACCAGCTCAACTCTCATTTTTCTCATTTTATGCAACTGTTTCCAAATTTTGTTTCGTTGATTTAAAATGAGTCGTTGGATGATGATACTGGCCACTCATTAAAGTAGACAGATCTTCACCAGCACCTGGAGAACCACTTGTTCTATAATCATGGAACTTCTTGTGAATGTTGTTCCATTGGAGGCGAATAGATTCAACAGAAACAGATGCGCGTAGAAGGGTATTCACCCAGTATTCTGCATGTGTCCATGGCAGGTTCTTGTAACACAATAATCTCCTCAAAAAGAGGACATCTGCCACAGACAATGACACGGGGTGATCAATTGGCAATATATTCCTATCCACAAGACATTCAGAAGTAATACCATATTTTTTGAAAATAAATGGCAATTCCTGACCAGGATCCTTCTGCAAATCTTTGATGAAAGCAAATTTATCTCCACCACTTTCTAAATATTTTCTCACTTTCCTAGTCTGACAAGTTGCTAATTTTTTTTAGGGATAACTAAAGTATCATCAATTTTGTTTAATATACAAGGCAAATTCTGTTGGACATTTTCCCCTTAGCTATAAGTCTATCAACAAGTAAACTGTATATATGGTATGTTACATCCAGAGCTGGTAAAGGTGAATCACAGTGTAAGTTGTCAAGTATTTCGAGAACTGCTGAATCCCTATCGTCCACTAAAAAAAAAAAAAAAAAAAAAAAACACACACAAAGTACTACATTTTCAAATTTAAATTTGGGATAGTTGTGTTAATTTGAAATCTGTCAATTCATTTAAAAGATAAATTGGCTTTGAAATATATAAAATTATACCCCAAATTATTTAACTATTTTTCTCACGAATACATTAAACTTTAAATTAAAATTTGGTTGTAGAAAATTTAAGTAATAAAATTGAGAATGGAAATGGGGAATATGTCCATGAGACAACAACCCGACCAAAGAGCAGACAACAGCCGAAGGCCACCAATTGGTCTTCAAACGCAGCGAGGAAACCCGCACCCGGAGGTGGTCCTCAGCTGGCCCCTAAATAAAATTGTGAACTAGTTCAGTGTATGCTTTTGCATATCTAAATAGAGGTGAAAACCTTAAAATAATTGATATACAAGTACCTTTAAATTATTATCCTCATTTTAAAATTTATTATAAGTGTCATTTATATCTTCTACATATCTCTGTAATCACATAATGAATAAAAAATCATAGAAAATAAAATATGAAAATATACTTCCTGATATAATAACTGAACAAACTTCAAACAACAAACAGAACTTCAAATAACCAGCCACTGAAATATTAAATTAGATAAAATACATATGTCAACTTATAAATGCATAAATAAATATTAGGCTTTATACAATAAATATATGTGTCAAGGGTTTCAATGTTGCAGTAATTAGGTAAACTCTTTGCTACCCTCCCATTATAGTAGCATTAGTGAGGTGAGGATCCAACCATTTTAAAGGGGTTCCAACACATGCTATTCATATAAAAGGAGTTTAACAATCATGTGACGTATATGTCGTTAAAAGCCCTAATTTTTACAGTGTTTGTCCTGATACAAAACCAATAGTTGCCAAACAAAAATGGGGCTTGGTGCAACTCTCACATCCCCACCCCCAACATCCTCCTGGATCTACTCTGTTTGTATTTCATTACTATAAACTTCAATTAATATTTAGGGTGGTCATATAATATAGCATAATATACAAATTTGACAGGTACATACTAAAGGACACATATATATTTTTATTTTGACCTACATTAAAAATGTAAAATCAATTAACAACGTAAAGAAGATGAAATCATTCTGGCACTCAACTGTTAAAACTAAAAGATGATGCTCTTTATTTTTATCTCATGAATTCTTAAAATTATTTGGTAATAGGAGAAAATATAATCCCGAATTGATTTCACAACCACTTACTTTCCAATGCATTGCGTTACTATAAATATCTCAGATTTTCCGTATTTACCTGTGCAGTTAAGGTAAACAAAGTCAAAGGTCACGTTACTTCCAAAAGAATATGTTATACTTACAAATTAATAAAAATTAAATTACCTCAAAACAACTTTTGAATCAGAAACAGAAGTCTGCAAATCAGAGTACTGGAAATATTACGTAAAACCGAGATGCATCGTTGTAAAGAATCACGATCACATTCACTGAATGACGTTGTTGGTTTGGGCCGCCATTACGCTGTTCGATAACAATAGATAATGGGGTCAATCAACTTGTTTGACAGAAAAAAAAAAAGTGAGCCAGGCGGTATATCTTCTTTAAACTTTACCGCTCGTTGAACACCTACTCCCATCCCTTGACGCACAAGTATCGGACATCTTAACACCTTTACGTAAAAATGTTGAAATAATGAGTGATAAATTAACAAAATCCGAAGCAAAATGTGAAGAACTGGAGTGGAAAAACTATGACCTTGAACAATACACTCGCAGACAATCAATTCGTATAGCCGGTATCCCCGAAAATTTTTTCGAAAGTACCGATGATGAAGTACTTAAATTTTCTAATGATGTGCTTTATTCTCAGTTAGAACCTGGTGAAATAGACAGATCTCACAGAGTAGGTCCTCCGCGATCTAATGATAGTAACCAAAAGCCTCGTGAAATTATTGTTAGGTTTGTGTCGTACAAAAGCAGACAAAAACTCTTAAAATGTAAAAAAACAATGCATGAATTCAATAAGAGCAATGGTACTAACTACCTGATGTACGAAGACCTCACACGCATGCGATCTGAACTTGCCTATAATGCACGTTGGCTAAAAAACAACAACTACATTAAAGAAACCTGGACTTTTGATGGGAAAGTTTTTATTAAAATGCCAGACGACCGCATTTTTTTGTGCACTAGACCATCAGATTTTCCGACGGCATTCCAACAACATCTACCTATCAATAATAAACCTTCCAAACCAGATAATAACAACAAAGGCAAACGACCATCCAGTTATGCTAAAGCGGTTAAAACATTAAACAGTCATCGAAGTCACCATCAGTACCAATACCATCACAAATGTCTCTGTCGAGAATCCAAGAGGATACATCTGTTAAATCACCATCTGCTTCTAAAGTAGATACAGAACAAACCATAGGCACAGGGGATACCTCTAACAGTTCGTAATCGAAAATTCGATTAATAAATATGTGCTGGTTAACAATATTATTATCTTATTTGTAAACAAAAACATGTGTTTAAAAGCACGTCTTTCTATTTATAGTTGAACTAAATACTGACAAGGTCACAATGGTCTATCTGACTTCCATATTTAGCAATATAGCTCTAATTATAAGTTACTACTATTGCATATAGCTTTGACTTACTTGAACAATAACACACTTTTTTTGATTTATTTATCTTATATATTAGTATTTGTATATATGTTACATTTGATGAGAATGATACCTTTTGTATAATTTTGGTGCATTGCAACCTATGTTTCAGTACTTTAGTTGTTGGGTCTTATGTTTATATATTTGTTTACTTCCGGAAAATGAGGACACTACCAAATATTCATTTAATTTTGACACATACGATTAAATCATGATCACTATTAAGTGTATGAACATTATTGGTAAGTGTCCTCAACATTTAACTGTATCAATCACCTTAAGTGTTATATAATGTATAAACTTATCTTCCTGTTTTTGTCAGCAGAAACGTTATTATCAACTTATATTTTCACATATCTTGTCAATGCTACTTGTACGGTATGGTATTGAGCGGAACCCAGGTCCATATCGCTCAACTGATTTACGTAATATTAAAATTGTTCACAATAATTCATGCATAATAATAAATATATACCAACTAAAGTTGTTACTATACGTCCAGCCGACAAACCATTCATGAATTCCACTATCCGTAGGAAAATGAGACAAAGAAATAGAATTCATTACAAAGCAAAAATACTAATAATTGTATCCATTGGCAAAATTTAGAGAATTACGTAATGCGGTGGTTGATTTGGTCAGAAAATCTAAAGAGCAATATAAACTAAAACTTACAAAGGAAATTACTGACAAAAATATACCACCAGGAAAGTGGTGGAGGATTGTAAAATCTATTTCTAAATTATCAAAGTCTCGTGAACCTACACCTTTTCTTAAATCTGAAGGTCAAATATTTTTACATCCAGCAAATAAAGCTGAACTCTTAAACACTCATTTTCAAATATTTCTAAAATTGATATTGAGCCTGAACTTCCAAATAATGTACCAGACCCACCATTTAAAATGGAGGAAATAATTATCACAGAAGAAGAAGTTCTCGATCAATTAATAAACCTAAATTGTAATAAACCTTCTGGCCCTGATGGTGTTTTACCTAGAATTTTGAAAGAAATTAAATCTGGTATTGTCAAACCACTTACTTTGTTATTCAATTTTTCACTGAAACTCAAAAAGGTTCCATGTGCATGGAAAATTTCCCATGTCACTCCTGTTTTTAAGGGAAAGGGAAGCTGTCATGATCCTGTTAATTACCGACCTATTTCACTTACAAGTATCATATCAAAATTATGGAGAAAATTTTGTTCAAACATTTATTTAATTACATGAAAGATCACAATTTATTATGTAAATTTCAATCTGGTTTTCAACCAGGTGATAGTACAGTAAATCAACTAGCAGAAATATATAATACTATTATTTCCAATCTTGATCAAGGAAAAGATATACGCTTTATTTTTTGTGATATTTCTAAAGCTTTCGACAAAGTTTGGCATGATGGTTTAATCTATAAATTGAAAGTTTTTGGTATTCATAGTAATTTAATTGATTGGATTGGAGACTACCTAGGTGACAGATGCCAGAAAGTTGTTTTGGATGGGTTTTATTCATCTCAAAAAGGTATCAGTGCAGGGGTACCCCAAGGCTCAGTACTGGGTCCCTTCCTTTTTTTAAATTATATAAACGACATTGTGGAAAATATGAGTAATCATATTAGATTATTTGCAGATGACACCTCTTTATATGCCATTATTGATGATGACTATGATACTGTTTCTAAGTCATTGACTGATGATCTTGGGAGAATAAAAACATGGGCTGAAAACTGGGCTGTTACATTTAATCCCTCCAAAACAGAAACCCTTTTATTTTCTAGAAAAGACATAAATCCTCCTTCTTTATATTTTGGTATTGGTGGAGATCAAATAAAGAAGTTAAAATCACTGTCACCTAGGTCTCACCTTTGAGAGTAAGGCTAGTTGGAAATTACATATAAATGCAATTCACAAAAAGCATGTTCTAGATTAAATTTATTAAGACAAGTAAAATATAGTTTGGATCGAAATGTACTTATTACAATTTATACAGCATTTATTCGCCCTATTCTAGAATATGCAAACATTATATGGGATAATTGTACTTTACAAGAAGCTAACTTATTGGAAAGTGTTCAAATTGAAGCTGCTCGTATTATTACTGGTCTCCGACGTACAACTTCTCTTAAAAATTATACACTGAATTAGGTCTTGAAAAATTATCAGACAGAAGGAAGAAGCATAAACTGACTACATTTTATAAAATAAAAATGGATTCTCTCCAAGTTATATGATAGATTTATTAGAATCTAGTCTTCCCACACAAAATGATTACAATCTTAGGAGTGATTCTCAGAATTATACCATCCCAAGTTGCAGAACAGTTTCATATTATAGAAGTTTCATACCATCTGTTGTTAAACTCTGGAATGAATTAGATACTAATGTAAAAATGCTTTGTCGATTAACCAGTTCAAATCTGTCCTTGATAAAATATATAAACCAGAGACTCCTCCTAAATATTTTTGTTCTGGTATAAGAAAATTTAATATTATTCATTGTCAATTGCGAAATGAAGCAAGTAATTTAAATTCGCACTTGTTTCATGATTTTTGATTGAAGAACCTTCCTGTCCTAAATGTTTATATCAATGTGAAGACAATCAACATTATTTTTTGTTTGTCCATCATACACTTTAAACAGAATAATACTCCTTGATAAACTGTCTACTTATGAAGTTGATATTGATTTAAAGTTATTACTATTTGGTGATCAATCCATGAGTATTGAAGACAATATTCAGATAGTTAAGGCTGTTCATGAATACATAAAAATTCAGAGAGATTTGTATAATGAAATATATATTTTAGTCCAAAACTAAATAAACTTTTACTTTGTATGTCTGTATTTTATTTTATATTCAAGTTCTTAGGCCCCAACCGGCTGAAAAATAATTAAAATTAAAATTGAAACAAAAATTAAAAATAAACGACAATATATTGTAATTGATATTATAAAAATTAAAAACAAATAAATGCACCTCTATTTTTCTATATCATTCAAACCATCTTTTGTATATCTTTAGTTTCTTAAATCTATATTTTCTTATTAACATTCTAAATTCTTTTTATATTATTATGATTCTTTAATGTATCAATATGGTTATTACTCATTGTCGTTATTCTTCAGGTGCGATAAATTAGGAAAATAAGTACATGATATCAAACATGTTGTTTTGAAAATGAGTTATTAAAATTATAATATTGAACAGCTGACTGGAGACTGTTTAATTTAAGGTAAGGCCTCTAAATTAATGCTGGAGTTTATTAACCAAATATTTTTTTTTTTTTTTTTTTTTTTTCTGAGTTAACTACATGTATTTGAAGCATTCTTAGAATATTCATACTTTTTATCTCGAATTAACTATTTGAAGCATCATTCCAGTCAGCTATGAGGTATTTCTGGAAAATTAATTCTGTGTTGCCATTATGTTCGTGTATGTGTTGCTTTGTTTGAATGTAATATATTGTACCTTGTTTTATGGAGAGGGCTTACATAGGCTATGCCTGTTGCCCAATCCAATTCAATTTATTTGAATAAAATACTGTTTAAACTAAACTGAACTAAACTAAACTTTACCGGAACAACAAAAAACATTTAAATATTATGCAGATTGGATTTTCAAATTTTTAACTTACTATTGATATTTTTTTCAAAGTTGTTATCAAGAAAATTATTTTGAGAGTTCGTTCTTGAACCCTGGTTGTAAAGAAAATTATATTTTTAGAACCAGGGGAACATCCGCCGTTCATTGGTTGTTATTTTAAAGACGTAATTTGATTGGCTCACCGTTTCTTTTCATTGCGATCACGCGTGTACCAAATTATTTCGGTACCGTTGCACTTCCAAGGGAAGTACAGATTCACGAACGTTAGAGTTTATTGACGACGTTCTCGATAATTAAACAGAACAACTCAGCAAGTGAATTCAAAATAGAACAGTAGGGAATAAGGAATTTAATGCTGTAATTTTTATTTTATTAAAACACACAATCAGATAGAAATTAAGACATGAAAGAAAAGTGTCAGCTCGTAAAAACGGCTGTTCCAATGCATGACGTCGTGACGTTGGAGTCCCTAGTTATTATAGTAACTACAAATATATCTAACTGGTCGCCTTTGAACCATTTCTATTGTTTTTGTGTATCATCTTTCGTGTGAAGGTCTCTTCAACGGCAGCTATATTCAAGTTTATAGATTAAACCCTTGCTTGGTATGCTTTGGATTTTATGTCAGAGTTTTGATATTTTAAGTTTCTTTCAAATAATTCTTATGGTGTATTCAGTTGCGAGTGTTTTAGTAATTATACATGTACTGATCTGTAGTCAGATAATAAACTAGCTGTTATTGGCCAGATATCTGAATACAATTTGATTTGACTTGACATATTTAAAAATGTATATCCAGTTGGCTACATATTAGTTTAAATGTTTATTTTGTTTCGGTTTATATCAAATTTGTTCAAAACTTGTCTAAGTACTGTCTGTCAGATATATGTAAGTTAGACCTGTTATTTTTATTCATTACATGGGACAGTGTAAATACATTGAGTTTAACAAGCATTGATAGTGATTCTTTACATATTTGCATTAATGTACGTTTTTCTTTTACACAAAAGTTAAATCACAGAAATACTGAGGAAAATTCAAAACGGAAAGTCCCTAATCAAATGGCAAAATCAAAAGCACAAACACATCAAACGAATGGACAACAACTGTCATATTCCTGACTTGGTACAGGCATTTTCTTATATAGAAAATGGTGGATTGAACCTGGTTTTATAGCGCTAAACCTCTCACTTTTATGACAGTCGCATTAAATTCCATTATATTGACAACGATGCGTGAATAAAACAAACAGACATAATAGGTAAAATGTCAAAATAGGGGTACAGCAGTCAACACCGTGTCACAATCTTAATCACAACAAAAACAAACAAATATTTAACAAAGAAGCACAAAAAAGCATATATCACATTTAACAACCTCGTTTATTGCTTACTTATTTTTGTATTTTATTTATGTATGCCAAATCAACCCATAAAGGATCGAGGATTTTAAGCACTGGGACCGAATCGTAATTTTAACATTTTAAACTCTGGCGTAGAATCGCGTGTTTGACGTCAGAATGTAAACGTCACACAGGTAGAGATATAAAATAATTTTGTCATTCAAAGTATGAAAAAATTATAATAGAACAATAACACAATGGCGGGATGTTTAAAGTACAGAGACACGTCATATGTATCAAAGAAACATAAAAAGTCACACGGACAAAGCACACAAGTAAAAATGAAAAATAATACAAACAACACAATGACGGGATGCATAAGTACAGAGCCACGTCAAATGTATATCACAAAAAGCAGACCAAACAGTAAAAGTAATATTTATAAAGACAATTGAAAGAAGACCTTCAAACTTGCAGTTAGTTATGAAATATCGTCACTAAAATATTCTGAGGAATTTTGTGTATTTAAAGCGACCATTTTGTGATCAATAGAGCAACATGGAAAATAGCTAAACAGGTAAACTGTAAATCCTTACCATGATATGCCTCTATAAATGTATATTTGGATGTGTCTCGAAAACTCGTAATTTAACAAGTACTGTCTGATCGTATATAGTCAGGCAACAGCCATGAACATATAAAAGTAAACATGTATAGAGATGTACTTTTCATAAATTACATTTAGGTATAAATGATTTATAATTAGGACAAGTATTCTTCATGCATCGACAGCAAAACATTGTTTCAGCAGACCTCAAGTTAGTTAAAAAAATAGAGAAAAACTCTTAGCTCTGTAATGTTTATTGATCGCTATGGTAACAAATGAGTAGAATCTTATTGTAGCAATACATGCTTTACGCTGGAGAAAACGTTGTGTAGATTTAAACGTTTGGCGGGAAAGTCAGTGGCCGGGTCGAAGGTTATAGGGTGTTTGTGAGCGATTATCGTGTTTAGTAAGAGGAACATTAAGGAACACCCTATCCAGGAAATATTGTATTCGCCCTATAGTATATAAGCGGGTGAGAAATACACGTCGGGTTCTGTCAATGTTCTTATAAAGAAGACCAGTTTATACACAGTAGTACGTTACTTAGATATAAGCTACATATAAGAGCTATAACATTGGAGGACAACTTGTACCAGGTACAAGTTGGTCTAATATAGCAATTGGCAGAGCAGACTGTCCCATTCGGAGGACAGACTGCACCAGCCCGCACTGTCTGGTAGTGACGTACTATCCCACTCGGAGGACAGGCTGTACCAGCCCGCACTATCTGGTAGTGACAGACTGTCCCACTCTGAGGACAGACTGTACCAGTCGGCACTGTCTTGTAGTAACAGACCGTCCCATTTGGAGGACAGGCTTTTAAATGGTATAATACTTGTATATATTGTTGTTCATTGTTACTTTATATCGACAAAGAGTCAGTGTGTAAATTTTAGTTCGTTGAACATAACATATATAGATAGATTTTGGTATCGCCGTATTTTGTGTATGGACAGCTTGAAACCAAGTATTAACTGGAACGAATCGTTTAAGATATAAACACTTTACTGGTCACACGTTACAGTTGAAATAGATTTTAAAACGAAAGTAAATGTAAATCATATGATTATTGATAAATCATCACTGGTAGTAAGAATTTGTACCAGTAAACTTTGCTTTAAACCAGACTTATGTCACATGACAAACCTTTACGAAATAACGCTTATCATCTATGATGAATATTGAATTTAAGTCAGAGACAGTATAATGGAAGGTAGGCGTGTACTGTGCAATAATTCTTGTTTACTATTATGTTTTATGAACATTTATTTACTAAGCTAACTAGGAGATGCTCCGCTTACTGTTATGAACCAGCTCGGCGTAGATTTTAAACCCGATTTCTATTTATTATAACGGTTGTTGATAAATTGACCATATTTCTATTCTGGTATACACTTGTAATATTAAGGTGATGTATTTTATGAACTTTGAAAGAGTTGGTCCTGCTTTGTTTCATAAAAAGAATGGCAAACGTAGATTCAAGTATCTTGTCTTAGGAAGGATAATTCATACATTGTACAAAATCATTCTGATTCTAACAAAACACTCTCTGAAACTAAAATTATATCCTAGATCATTTACACTTATGCCTCGAACTTTTAAGAGTTTATATTATAACTCTGTACTATCCCTCCTTCACTTTTGGTTTCCTCAGAATTAAATTTGGCCGCTATCCATGTGTTTTTATACTGGTAAAATTCCCAAGTTGTGTCTCTATGGGATAAAAGATAAAGATCATATACGGGAACCCGTAGGTAAAAAAAAAATATATATGAATATTAAATATCTCCCTAAAAAACGTGGTTTGTGAAACAGCTGTATTTAGATGATGTCTTTTAAGTACATAAGTTTGGCGACTATGTTGAACACATCTATCCAATCGAACTTGAAATAAAGGATACAACAGATACAGTTAAGTCTGCTTTATATCTTGACTTACCTCTTAAATTGATAATGATGGTCGGTGGAGAAAAAATTAGGACAAAAGAGATGATTGAAACTTCCCAATTGTGAACTTTTAATTTCTATGTAGCAACATTTCAGAAGTGCCTGCATATGGAATATATCTCCCAGTTTATACGATATACCAGAGCTTGCGTTTCCTATCATGAGTTCCTTGATAAAGTGTTGCTGCTTACATGACAGCTATTAAACCAAGAGTTCCAAGTGGTGAAGTTGAAACCATCCTTCGAAAATTTTACGGTCACCATCACGATTTACTTGACCGTTATGGAATATCTTTTCACTGACGACGGATGTGTTTCAATTGTCTTTACCATAATGCCGTCCTCTTTTCCTCAAATGTGACCTACCGAATGAGACTTATCACGGATTTGTACTTACATGAGCAATACGACAGGTGCCACATGTGGAGCAGGATATGCGTACCGTTCCAGAGCACCGGTTTTGGTGGGGTTCGTGTTGCTTAGTCTTTAGTTTTCCATGTTGTGATTTTTAGATTGCTTTTATGAAAGTTTTCATTTTTGCCATGACATTGTCAGTTTGTTTTCGACTTATGAGTCTGAATATCCCTTTGGTATATTTCTCCTCTCTTGAATATGTAAAACTTCATTGATTATTTGGTTTTTGATTATCTAAAATAAATTACATGTGATTTACAGAAATCAAACTGCTAAGATATTTGAGGTTAATTCTGATACCGGAGAACAATTGTCGGCTCTTTTAGTTAAATTCGGTTGTTCTTTCAGTATAATGCTTTATCGTACTACGGGATTATAGCTTAATTTTATTAGCTTTCATTTAACTGGTACTTAAAGGTTGTCAGTATTAGGTTTTGGTGCAAAGTGATTGATACAGACTGATCGTAGCATAAACTTTTTGTTTTAGTTTTAGATTACACTATGGCACAACAGGAACGAGAAAACTTCTACAGAAATTCAACTGTAATTGTCGAGCATGGAAAACAATCGCTATTAGCAGTTCTAGACTGTGATTTGTCACACACAAATATGACCTTTGAAAATTTCATTAGCAACCATCAGCATGATATTTATCATCTTTGTTATAGCAAAATACCCTGCTGCCAATGTCCTGGTGGACGTTTTGTACCAGCAAATAAAATAGTATTCTGTATCCAGGCCAACTGGATATATTGGTGGACACAAACGGGTCGACCCTGAATGGACATAATCCAAATACATCTCGGACGTCTCAATATTGTTGTCGTCCTGCAAAACAAATATTTGTCAACTTTAAATCTAGATATCATCTTACTACCCTGCTTACTAATAAACTTTGCCAAAACTGCCGAATAAATTATATCCTAAGGCAAGATGTAGAAGATTTAGTTCACACTGTATGGCCATGCAAAGTAAGCAAACTAACCGATTCTGACTACGCAAAATACAAAACTGATGTAGACTGTATTTTCTCCGGATTGCTCGATTCTGTAACATTGAGAATGAGTTGAGGCAAAAACTAAATGCTTCGCGGAGACCATTGGATGAATCTATTCTCCTGCAATACCAAAATACATTGATTGAGCAAAGTTTATGCGAAAAGAACATTGAAGAGGTATCATTATAAAAGGATATGTATTTATATATAACATTATACTGCAAATGGTGATTAAACATAAATGAATATACCACACCTGTAGGTTAACTAATTCAGAGAAATTTTTCACATTTGATGAAATATTTGGAAAACAGTTGATTAGATTTGTAAAGGATATGAAACTGTCTAGAAATGAGACTATATAACAATTTATATACTCTGAACATAAATAATCTTTATTAGTACAATATGCACTTTACTTTAGCAGGCTTAATATAGAACAATATACTAACAATTGTTTATATGCTCGTCCTTTGCTCACATGGGGATAGTTTTCTCATTGGCAAACATATCTCTATTTCGAATTTCAGAACGGTTGATAGCTCAAAATATTATATCATAACTGTTTATTAGTGAAAATAGTATGTAGCCATTCATTTAGAAATCTTTGTATATTTTTGTTGGGTTGCTGTCTCATAGTTGAATACCCAATAACTCGTTTTTGTTTTATATATGATTCATATACTAGTAATAATTTATCTTTAAAATGAAGTTATAATATACATTGTGCCTTTTAAATAGCTAGATAAAATGATAAAAGAATAATTACACTTTAGAAAGTTGATGAATTGCAACAACAATTGAATCTTCAATAGGAAAGACTGCATTGTCGTACGGACATAATTGAAGGAAAATTCTGCGAAGTTAGTAAGTTTATTATGGGGAGGCAGAAAATGCCTTAGGGAAACTGATTACTTATAAGACGAAGAGATACCAACAAAATCATGGCAAACATCTACGATAAGTGAAACAACTGTATAAAATACTGCATAGAAACTGAATACTGAGCATCATGAACAGCAACAAAAGATGAGGATGATATCAGGTGCTAATGAATGGTAAACATATTTAAAGTATGCGATTAAAGTAAATGATCAGTAATAGATTGATGCTGATCATATGTGTTTTACAATTTTCCATAAACTTTCGCAACTTTGAACGTAAACTGAAAATGAAAAAACTAAATTTTCTAAAATATTAGTGCATAAATATTCTCGATGCAGTTGCGTTATTCAAATAAATCTTAAGAAAATCATTTTCAATAGAAGAAATTTATCTCCAATAGGAATAGGTCCATGTTTGGTTTGGGTATACTGTTTAGTCCTTTTTTAGTTTTGGATTTACAAATATTTAAGCCTCGAGCATCACATTTGTTATCGAAATGCTTATCTGGTCCAGTAAATTGGTACCGTAAATGTTCATTATACTACTAGGTCAATACCTCTGCTGATGGGCTGTAAGTGCCAATTAAGTATCACCAGTCCAGTAGCCCAAGACATGTACGGGCATCAAATTATGAAACTGTTTTACTGATATTTGCTGAAATTTAATGAATGTATCTCTCTCAGATATAGTTCAGATTTCTTAAGTTAATCTCTACCTTTTAGTTCTTTTCGGTTAGATCAGCTCTTCAATGTATTTACAAAGTTTTGAGTTTTACATATTTTGGACTCAAGAATCACTGAAGAGACATTAATTGACGAATATACTTGTAAAGATCTAAGACCGCGAAAACATGTTGCTTGTGAGATGAGACACCGACACATCGTATCGATCATCATATTCCGTGATGGTGACTGTAAAACTAACGTTGTGTCGATTTCAGTCGTTTTTCCTTCAAACTATGTTGGAGAAATTTTGTGTAAGAAGCACACCCTGTAAGTTACGTCCGTATAATGTCAACATGCACGAACTGAAACAGAGGGTATGTTGCTGCTGAGAAATGGAAAGTTTATAATTAAAGTGAAAGTTAAAATCATCATGTTGATCAAGATCAAGATATGAAGCAGTACTACTTTCGTAGGTATCCTCAATCTCAAATTCAATGCAATTTCGGAGATGTAAGCACTCATTGAAATATGGATTATTGCGTGACAGGACATTATCAGTATATCTTTTAAATCTTAAATCTTAAAATGAATTTGACTATTCTTTTAAACCCCTTTTGCTCCTGAGACTTCTAACGTTCCTACGTCTCTGGATTTCAAATGTTTGATTTGAGCGTTCCTGATGAAGATAAATCCAGAAATGAGCTTCTGATAAATGAAATTTATTAGTGTTATTTTTATTTACAGTATATGTTATATCTCAATGTTGATTTTTTCGTTCGTACTTTGTTTGAACTGTTAACTATATTTTATTTTGTAAATCAGTGTGTGAATTAAGACAACCTTTTAATGTACAATTCAACATGTGCTCTTTAAACTTCAATTCAAAATTTCGAATATTTTTTTAAACTAAAATTTTCTACAATTATTGGTAAAAAAAGTGGCGGAAAATACCAAAGGGACAATAAAAATCCATTAGTCGAAGAGAAACGACAACAGCATAGCAATTAACTAAAATCGGCGAAAAAGGTCTTTAAAACACTACATTCAAAACATGGGACTGAGCAACACGGATCTAATGAAAACCGGATGTGATCGCAGGTGCTTTGGAAGTGTATGCAGGTACTGCTCAACATGTGGTACCTTTCGTGTTGATTATGGTAAGTTAAAATTCAGTGATAAGTTTCATTGATAAATAATCAATATATTATATAATGGGTTAATTTTTAGCTCAACTAGCCAAAAGGGCCAGTGTAAGTTTTTTCATCACTTGGCGTCCGTCGTCCGTCGTCGGACCGTTGACTTGTACAAAATTTCTGCTCTAAAACTACTATGCCAAAAATAACCAAATTTGGCCACAATAATCATTGTGGTCTCTAGTTTTATAATCGTGTCTTATGAATTCACCTGGCAAACAACATGGACCACATGGCTTGAAATAGAACATGGAGGTAAAATTGAGGTTTTGCGTATTATTTTGAAAACTGCTAAAGAAAGAATACATCTGACAGTGACAAAATGTTCAAAATGTTGAGATCTACCTACTGTCTATTACATCAAAACTGTCAGGCGACATATTATAGGAACTATTGCTCTAAAATGCCTAGTTTTACATTTGTTTGCGTTTTGCTTATTAACCTACAAAGTATAACAGATATAGAGAAATTTTGAAGGTGAAAATAATCTGCAAGACAAGATCTACAAATAAGTTCTTATGGCCAAAATCATCCTTTGTCAGCTCCTTATTAAAATTATTGCCCTTTAATGATAATTATTACCGATTTTTTGCGTTTTGCCATTCATCTGGAAAACTTTAATCGATAGAAAGAATATATAAAATAGTAAATATGATCAATAAAACAAGATTTATAAATATGTCGACATATCTGAAGTTGTCAGTTCTCTTGTTTTGAAATTATTGCCATGTAATGAGTATTTTACCAACTTCTGTTGCTTTTCCTCTATAATCTTGGAAACTATAATATATAGATTGAAATAATGAATAGTAAAATGATCCACAAGACAAGAACAGATCTACAAATAAGTCGAGATTGCTGAAATGATTTGTCAACTCTTGACAGTTGTTAGTGTCATTAAATGACAATTTTACCATTGTTTGCGTTGTTGTCTATTATCTTGATAACTGTAATAGATAGGTAGAAACTTTAAAAGCAAAATGATCAGCAAAACAGTTCTGCGATAAGGCCGAAAAATAATATCGTCAGTTGTCTTCTTATAGGAGTTTTACCCGTAAATGACAATAAATGTTTACCCTTTTTTGTTTTGGGTAAAAAAATATAGAAAATAAACAGAAGCTGAAAACAGAAAAAAAAACGACCTGCAATACAAGGTCAACAAAATAAAGATTTAAGTCATGAAATATATTCTAGTCTACAATGTTTGAGAGTGTCCATTGTTGAAGATGCACATAGACCTAGGTGAGCGACACAAGCTCTTTAGAGCATCTTGTTTCATTTAATCTCTTACTTCCAGCACATACTGAAGCATGCTTGTTAGAACACTCACAAGATGACACATACATTGTAACAGAAGATGTAAAACATGTTGCAACATCCTGGAAAAATACAAGACAATGATAATCTAAGCGAAAGTAGGAGGTGAAAATCTAAAACCTGTCTTCAGATAGCTACGATGTACCAAGATAAATCGTATACACCAATGTTATTTGTAAACGGTGAAATATTGAAAATAAGGATTTAATTACTTTTGAGGATCAGAATATTGTAATTGTAGAAGATTTATTTGGTAGATCAAACATTGAATTCAATGAAGATCTACACACGGGTATACTTGATATTCTTTATTCTTTTATTAAAACTAAATCTTGTAAATAAATATTTATAACAAAGAAATAAACCGGAAATTCAATGAAAAGTACAACTTTTTGACAAAAAGTTTGTATCAATTTGGACAAAAACCGGAGTGTTCACAGTAAAGAGTTAATTTTGTTAAAATATATGAATACACATGGTATATCGTTATGCAAATGTACGCGATTGGATAGTCTCTATTCCTTTTCACCACCTGTAGTACTTAAAATATGCATAATGCAAGTTGTTGAAACAACCGATAACACAATGCAGATTTGTCTTTCCTTATTTAATGATATATGTAAGGAAAATAGGAACTGCAAATAGGTTTTCCACAAGCTTGCCATATTATTTTGTAGCAACAAAATTTTAACAAAACAGGGAATAACATATTTTGAGCATGCATCCAAATCTTTAGTAATTGAAATGATGAATTTAAAAACAAAGGGTTTTGGTGATGTGCTGATACAATACCAATACTGCGTTTTAGTATATGCTGAAATTAAAGGTTCAATTGATGTAAATAATATTGATGAAAATGTTTTCAAAATATAATATCATACTTTGAAAGTAATAAGATTAAAATGTCTCTCTTTCTCTAAAAGAAGCTGTTTGTAGATTAGAAGGACTTACATCACCAAAACGTTTTCAATATCAGATCGAGGTAAATTCAAGCGATCAAAACTTTGTTACGTTTTACGGCATAACACCTTGCAAAAGGCTATATTAGTATCATATGGGGATGACGCCGATGTTTTGCCATTCTGTGACTTTGTCTTTTGTATGAATACATTAGACCAAAAAGGTATGAACATTCTCTCGATGAACAGATGGTTTTCCTTTTCTGTGATTATAAGCATATTGCAACAAAACTTGTGAGCATGCTTTCAACTGATAATATTACGTTTACAATTGTTGGGTGTTATTTAGAACTTGTGGCTTTGCTGCATAGACTTCTTCTTTCAAAATCTAACAGATGTCAAACCAAATGAGTACGCATGTCTTGTAAATGTTTCGACAAGTTTTGGAAAGAAACTAGCTTTGGTTTACTTTCATCCGAATTTATGTAAAGAAATCATGAAACATGTCAGATTGACAGCTTTTCGTGCCTTCTGTAGACAAATAGGTTGGACTGAAAATGATACAAACTTCGTAGAAAAGAGACAGATCTTTTGATGAAAAACTTTATTCTATCATTGATACTAGCAGTATAAACGAAAACTGTCAAGAATCAGAAGAGGACAAAAGTGGGTTTCACTACTTTTTAATTTGTTTAAAAGCACCTGTAGTAGATATGATGTTGGTAATAACGTGTTTGAAAAGAGAGGCGAAAGATACCAGAGGGACATAAGACATATCACACAAAACACAACATAGAAAACTAGACTGAACGAACCGCACAAAAACTTGGGGTGATCTCAGGTGCTCTGGAAGGGTAAGCAGATCCTGTTCCATATGCGGCACCCGTCGTGTTGCTCATGTTAGTACAAACCCGGTTATAAGTCGTATTCGGTAGGTCACATTCGGAAAAAGGGACGGGATTTTAGTTAATGAAAATCTCATAAGAAAAGGTTTTTAATATTGTAGGATCCTTATTTAAACATTTAGAAGATAATGCACAGAAAATCAATTCAATACATGTAAAGGAATTTTAGATGGACTTATAGATGGAGGAAAGCGATCAAGTATTGTATCACAATTTAAATGATAATTCTTTGAAAAAGTACTTTTCAAGCATGGTAGTATTCCAACAATTTTGCAATTGTGTATACCGTTAACTTCCTCTATATTAAATCCGAATTTAATAAAAGTTGACGATAGGACGATAGGTTACTTACAGGTAAACTATCTGCCCACTTAGAATCTTCGTGTGAAATGGAGTTTGGTTTGAACACGAGACTACCAGCAGTCGGTAGAGAAGCTGGTGCATACTGGGATAACGATTATTTGAAAAAGTATATTAATCTCATAGTCCAGTTCATTTTAGAACATGGTATGAGATCAAACAATGACAAATTCGTCCGAATGATGTATAAACAATTCGTATCAGAAAAGATGGAGAAAGTGTAAATAATGATTCAGAAAGCAGTTTTGATGATGGACAGAACGAAGATGAAGTTGGAAATGATTGGGCTGCTAAATATACAAAGTAGTTTTGATGATTATCCAGGCGATGAAATATAGGAAGATGAAAATGAGGAAATTATTCACATTAGATTGAGAAATGGATTCGTGAAAAAGTATACAGGAGACTAACCCTATTTTCTACGTTGGAACGACTTGCGCTCGTCTGTTTCTTTTTTGTTTGATTTAGGGCCTTATTTGAGGGTTGGTACGATTACAAAATCTACACGCATGGCATTACTTCAAATTAAATTTAACTCTCTTTATAACTTCTGTAGCAAATGAACATAAATTGTGATCAAGGATCGTAAGATTCTGATAATTGTGATTATTATTTTTTAAGTGAGTAATGACTATATATGCGCCATTCGACTGTATGCATTATAGTTTTACATTTTCCATTTATTTCTACATGCATTGTATGTTGCAATATGTCTTTTCGACGTAAAAAGTAAGTTTGAATTTTCTGTTATTCAAGCACTGAAAACGGCATTTTGAAACTGTACTGTTGATGAAGTTCCGAATTTGAAATTACTTCAATGAAGTGAAACTAAAACATTTTTATACGTTATTTCATAAGACAATGTCAATTGTAACAGTTAACATTGTCATGTTACTAGGTTGACTAGAAGAAAGGAATGGCGGTTCTTGTAAACTTTTCAATATTGCCTCATACTCTATGTTTTTGGACTGAGTAAGAATCTTTTCGTCACCTATTCGGGAAAGTCATGTTACAGCCTGTCATTAGCCCTTTGACTCTTACTCAATTAGCATGAAACTTATTTATACTTTTACCATCGTTGAATGTCTGTAAATGTGTAGATAAAGGTTTTATTCAAACAAGAATTTCCTCAAAATTTACAAGATTGGTCAATACGTATCTGGTAAAAGAATAATTTTAGCACCATATTTGATATGCTGCAATGTGAATTTCATGTTACATGTAAAACATCACCTTGAGTGTGTGTATATCAAACCATTTTTTATCTTTTAATTAAACACGAGTTGTGAAGTCTGACAAAAGTTATTTATAGTCAACTGCAAGTATTATCGAACCAGTGTTCAGTTATTTAAAAATATAATTGAAAATATAAACGTATTAGTTTTAAATAACCCCAATTATATAGTTACATGTATTGTCATTTTTAATATGTCAATATAACATAACATATAAGTAAAGGATTATAAACTGATATGGGTGTTTAAAATGTGTTTTACGATAATGGTCTTCTTACATGTATATGTTTAAATTCCTAATTTATGATTTTTTTATTTGTATTTTTCTGAAAATAAATATTAAAAAAAATTCTTAATGTTTCTTCAGTTAATATAAACTGTTCAGACAGAAATCACACTAGATATTTGAACTTAGATAAGAATTTATATTGAGTACGTAAACATGACACAAAATTACTATATGCACTTGCCAAATTCAAAAGCAAAGGAACGACGAATTTTGTTCAGCTCATATAAAGACACAAGTTGGACCGTCGTGTTGCTGATAACGGTAATAAGTTTCATTCTGTATTGTAACAATCGAGGAAAAAATGAATTCGGTATTGTATAAACGACAATATATGTGTCAACCAAAACATAAAATCGTCTATGTAAGCATCAATCTTATATCAAGAAAGTCATGATACACAAACCTTAGAATATTGTATCAACTGGGAGATATATGGGTTAATATTTCCAATGCCCTCGAAATGAGAAACACAGTCAACTATAAATAGAAATACACAAACCTGTATGCAATGGTGTTGGACATGATGCATTTTTAGTAATTGACTGAGCTAAACCTTTTATGCCTTGTTGAAGAGCAGAACACAGTACAATAAAACGTTGGAGTAATTACATGTTTATAAATAATTGAATTGTCAGATAATTCAATTGTGTGTAAATATGTAATTTTACCTGCCTGAGCTGCATCATATGGGGACTTTCGGGTTTCTCAATTTGCGATAAAACGAATCACACCTGGACCCTGAACATTTAACTAAATGTGTGGAAAATGTGTTAGTTTCGCAACGAGCCATCAAACATGTCCAAGATTATGATATGGATATAGGAACTGCTACAATTGTCTCTACCTGATATGAATGGGCATATTAACCCATATGAAGGCGCGACTGTAATGTTGCTACAGAGAAATGGAAACTTCACAATAGAAAAATTAAAAACATCTCTGTCATGAAGTTTAGGTCTCAACTGACCAATGTTTTAAATTTTTAGATGTATATTAATATATGAAGAAGTCTTTACTGTATCTGTAAATACATTTTGAATTATTCAGTTAGACAAAAATAATTTCGTGCATTCGAAACGCTTTCCGGAATTTACTTCCATCAGGAAGGCTTAAATACAAACAAAATGAAAGCCGTTTATGTATAAATCTGTACAAGCGTTAAAATGTATATGACCACATCACTGGCAAGAAAGCTTAAACCCCAAAATATTTTAAAGACATTACTGTATAAAACCGTAGAAACGTTGGGAGGTATATAACCAAAAGGACCAAGTAGATTCCAACTTCCTCGGGCAAAGTTGACCTTATATGGATTTGGCTATTATTATGGTCACATTCGGTCAAAGAACTGCTCATGTATTCAGGAATTTTTGTTATAATTGTTGAATAACTTGAAGAATCAATTCGTTCTATCACAATAAATCAAAAGCTGTTGTAGTTCATATTACATATAAATAATAAGAAAATGTGGTATGATTGCCAATGAGACAACTCTCTATAAAAGAACAAATGACATTGAAATTTACAACCATAGGTTACTGTTTGTCTTTCAACAATGAACAAAACCCATACCGCACAGTCAACTATAAAAGCCACCCGAAGTGACAAATGTAAAACAATTCAAACCAGAAAACTAACGGCCTGATTTACGTACCTAATAATGACGAAAACAAATATGATATACAACTACAAACCACAACATCTGAATTACATGCTCCTGACTTGGGACAGGCACATACAGAATGTGGCGGGGTTAAATTTGTTTTAAGGCGCAAACCCTCTCCTTACCTTGGACAGTGGTGTAACATTACAACATAAGAACAAACTATAAAAATCAGTTGAATAGGACTTAACTCATCAGATCGACACAAAAATTCTTCTAATAAAACACAGACTGGACTAGGTAGGGTACTTATACATCCCACAACAAAAAGACACCAAGTTCAGACACTGAGAGTACTCGCAGTTACTGACAGCTAGTTTAAAGGCAAAATAACAACTTTTAACAAAAATCATACATCTAAGAATAAAATATAATAAATAGTAGACATACATAAATGGAATAAATATTAATCAGTAAATATCAAACATCCAATTGAATTAGATGTCATACCTACGTATAGTATACACTTATATAAATACAAGGGTAATCAAAATTGAAACAACACATCTAGCGTACGAATTGCACATCAGGACCCAAATGCACCAGGAACGCACACAGCCACAAACACGGTAGGAAACTGTAAAGTAAATAAAAATACACAGCTTCGGCACCTAGAATCTATAACTCAAGCCCATTTTGAATTATTTGAATATTTCTCAATAAGGTCTTGGTACTTTTGATAAACTCTTTGAGAAAAAGGACGAAACTTTTTTGACAAAACCCTGGCTCATCAAATTTTGCTCAGACACCGTTTCACACAGTCTAACATGTCTAAGTCACAGCTGCAAGCTCTTTAATATCGTACGAGTTATGAAATGTATACTTCATACGCGGTTGAAGTTAGTATACAGCTGCTGAGATGACGAAAATTTACAATTTCAAAATTGAAATCGTCTCATTTGTGGTAGCTTCTGGTACTGAGATGACCACTGTTGAATGGTACATATTTAGAAAAGTTATTATTGATGGATATAACATAATTAATATATCTGTAAGTGAAATTTAATGATGAAGCTTCTTTGATCTTCTTGTTTTCACAAATGTCCTATTTGAAATCCACTCCTTTGAAACTAATAGATGGTCGTCTAGGAGATCTAGAGGTGCACAGTAAGTTCCCATAGGAATACCGACAACATTGAAGCCCGAAAAGATCAAGTCTAGGGCTTGCATGATGTTTTCTACCATAATCACCTTCGGAGTGATGATTTAAAATAACGTACCACCGTTCGTTCTTTAATTCATACATAAAGAGGCACATCTGCAGATGTTTCAAAGCTGAATTTGTAAAAGGTATGCCAGGGGAACCCACTATAGCCCCTGTTTGCCATAATCAAATATTTGCTAAGAAATGAAATGTGAACAATTCAAACGAGAAAAAAAAAACCAAAACAAAACAACAGTTTTATTGATGACAAAATATGAAACAAAAAGCTTATATAACAAAGAGAAAACAAATACAACCACTATTGTACAGACTTCTGAGTTGGGACATGCATATACAGAATGTGACGGGTTAGACGTGTTTGTGAGCGTCCAACCCTCCCAAAAATTCCATACATGCAGACATGTTATCATGAGGGAATTATGTAATTTGTCAATGAAAATAAAGTTTTGGCTGGCATTGCTTGTTTATCTTACATCTTAAACAAAAACCTAGCAAAATGGCTAAAAAATTACAGTGGTGTTGTTGTTAAGGTACCTAAATACAAACGTATGTATTAAACCTCAGTTTTATCATTGACTACTACAAAAAGGTAAATGTGTATTTTATTCATAGACTATTTAAGTGCATAATTAGCATTGGACCTTAACTTAAAAGCAACACAACACTTTTACTTTTGTGCTCCATGCCAAAGAACGGCAGTAAATTTCATCATCAGGAATCAAATAATAAAATGTGATGACATTCTTTTATATTTTATGCCAATCATATTATAAAGTAACTGATTCCGATGTTTTAAAGCCTTTTCAATTATTTCCATATTTTTGTACAATACATACAAAACGAGAAATTAATCTGAAACATCAATGGGTTTTAATGCTGCTGAGTGCTTGAATTGACAGATCGAAAATAGTATTCATAAAATTATACATTTCTGGTTGCGTTTCTTATTGATAACAATATCATCACAGACTTTTCAGATAGTTGGTACATCTTTTGTACGGACTTTGGTATAACCAAAAATAGCAGAATGCAGTTCTCACACTCAAATTCATTTCTGTCTAGTACTAGTAGCTATCCTTTTTCATTGGATAAAATACCAAGTCTATCAAGTTTCTTTCTATCGAATATAGTTTTCAAGAGAATAAAAAAACATGAAATATTTGTATAATTGGGGATACAAAATCCTATAAAGAGTCAATTACCAATTTATATATAAAAAGAAGATGTGGTATAATTGCCAATGTGACAACTCTCCACAAGAGACCAAATGACTCCGAAATTAACAACTATAGATCACCGTACGAACTTGTCGTTTACAGTTATTTCTAAATGAAAGTGTCTAACAATTTTAATCAACAAACGCAATCGGTAGATTTGTTACATTCTAAACCGTTTTTCCTCTACGTGCAACTGTTTTCACGGAATTAGACATTGCTTCCATGTTAGTCGTATGTTCTTTTTCAGCCATATAGGCCATATTGATAGTTTGGTGGAATCATCAGCCACATTTCACCCAAAGAAACTCTAAGCATGATTGGGTCTGCTTGTTTTGATTTTTAATTGGCAAAGTAGTTTCTTTGTAGCAGACGACGACTGACGACGACGGACTATGATAAACGCCACGTACTTACGAAAGCTCAATCTACACAAGCGATTTGTGTCAGGTGAGCAATATCAACAAACGTCCTTGGTCAACCAGGGTTAGTCGTAGTAAAGTTCCTTGGCTCGAAACTGGTTTTCATACATTATCAGTGATAAGAAAGTTCACTTTATGGACTATACACGACACATTTGTTGATTGTTAAAACATACATGACATTATTATTCTTATTGTTGCATTTTTCAGAACCTATGCCTTAGCTGTTGATTCGCCTACAGAATCCACAAATTTTCAGCATGAAATTCTATCTGAAATTAATAAAATTAAGTTGGAAATGACAGTCTTAAAAGTGGAAAATAATGCTTTGCGGAAAGAAATAAGACAGTTAACGAAAAAGACAAGAAACGATTGGTACCAATCCAGCGTGAGTATTTCTAAATGATCAACACTTTAGTTGCTTTCTAGCATATGTTTATTTTATATGGACAAAAGTTCAACATGGAAGACGTGTATCGGTATAAGTTAGAATGTAGAGGTTCCGCTTAAGTGTCTGCTAAAATCTGCGACATCAATCTGCTTAAAATCAACAATTTAATTGATATTTACGAACACTTCTTAAACTGAAGACAATGGCCTTCGTGGTTCCATAATGCATGGTTGATTGATCATTGGTCTTTAACGCAATTTTCAGGATTAATGGCTTTTCGCGGCGGTCAGTTTTATAAGTGGAGGAAGACGGTTTGTTATACTCCGAGTAATGAGTAAAGTTTAATGACCGAGAGCTTTGGTATGAAAACTATAATAAACGGGGAAAATGAGGACTGATTTAAAGTTAAAGTTACAAGTAGAGATAACAAAGCATTATCAAAACAACAAAAAATCGGTTAATCAAGTTTAAGGCTATAAATACTGTATGAAATTTAAAAAAGAATAATAACTTGAATATTATTGTTATTTACTAAGAAAGCATTATACACACAAACTAAAATCAGTTAATTTGGTTTGAATCCCAGCACATGTGCATGTTCAAATTTTATGTAGTCAGTCAATTCTTAGTTACGCTGAAATAAAACAATAGTTGTTAAATGTACATATATGAATGTTATGAACAGTACTTCATTGTTACAAGAGATAAATAGTATCTTTTTCGGCTCACCTCGGCCTCTTCTTGATTAAAAACAACAAACTCTAAATACCGGCATAATAATCTTCTACTAAAAGTCAGAAGAGCATTATCAAAGGAACAAACTAAGTTAAGAATATTGATAGGTTATGGAAGTAATTTTCGAGATATTCAATTTTTTTAAAATGGCTGGAAAAGGCTGACTCGGACTTTACCTTATATTTGCATTGGTATTATTTGGGTCTCAAATCGAAAGAAAAGAAATCTAGAATCTGCTTAAATTTTGGTAAATGACCTTTTATGAGCTACTGAAGTCTTATATGAAAAGAAAATGGGTGATATGGTGCAAAATATTTTACCCTGTATAGTAAGAAAAAAACCAAGGAGTCCGACAGAAATTCCTAAACCTCGCATAAGTACATACTTAAATACCGAGGTCCAATTTATTAATCAAAAATTAAAAATCAAACTTTTTCATCTGAGCGTCACTGGTTCGTCTTGTGTGGACGAGACGCACGGCTGGCGTATTAAATTTTAAACCTAGTACCTTTTGTTAGCTATTATTCGTGTGTTTCTTTGTCCTATATGTTCTCCCATTTATGTGTATTGTAGTCATGTCATGTAATGTTGTCATTTTAATGTTATATTTAACATTGCCATAAAAGCGGAGGTTTGGCATGCCACAAAACCAGGTTCAACCAACCATTTTTTCTTAAAATGTCCTGTACCAAGTCAGGAAAATGGCCATTGTTATATTATAGTTCGTTTCTGTGTGTGTTACATTTTAATGTTGTGTTTTGTTGTGTCGTTGTTCTCCTTTTATATTTGATGCGTTTCCCCAGTTTTAGTTTGTAACCCGGATTTGTTTTATCTCTATCGATTTATGAGTTTCGAACAGCGGTATACTACTGTTGCCTTTATTTATATATAACTTATACATGACAGTGGTGTTGATTTAATATTACACCATTCTAACCCTTATACTTCCGCATAATTAATAATACCATTAGCATAATGAGCAAGTTCCTGGCCGAATCCTATACCGATAGCAATTGTATATGTCTCGTGTAGTTTCCGGTTGTAAGAAAACAAGGACGGGTTCAAACAGTAAGATTTTGAAAGCAGAGAAAAATGTAGACCTTATAATCAGCATGACTTTATCAGATGACAATACGAATACTAAAAGTCCAGACTAAAAAATAAGGCGTAGGTACTTAAATTCAGTTAGACCAGTTTATTGTAAAATGCCGTATTTTTTCTGACCTTTAGCTGGCCTTTTGTTTTTTGTTGTTGTTGAGTTGTTGTTTCATTTGCGTTTCTCCAACATTCCGTTGTATCTATATTTAACCAGACGTTTTAAATTTGTCGATTTTATTTCAGCAATTCAATGCACAGTTGACAAAACATCTCTTTTCTATGATGACCAAATAATTCGTTATGATGCATTAAATACAAACCTAGCCAATGGATATGACAAGAATACCGGAATATTTCATCCTCCCACACCAGGATACTCTGCTTTGTTGTCAACTTTCTCACAATGCCAAACAAGTTTATAGACTGAAGTCTTATAAATAATGGAAAATGGTAAATGGAATTTATGCTGCATCCAATTCAGGCTATTTTGGACCAGGTTCAAATATGATGGTAGTCTGTTTGGAAGCTGGAGATAGGGTTTGGGTTAAAATAAATCAGGAATACCACAGTTCAGGCAATGTTCTAGATCGTGGTTTAAACACATTTGCCGGATTTCTACTGTATCCTGCAGTTTAAAACATCATTTACAGTTGGAACAGTTGTTAATCATTATTAAAGAATGATGTCAAAAGTCATATGAAACAAATTTCATGTACATATGATGTTAAATAGATTATTAAACCAATTTATGCATATCTACTTGACTTAGTCTTATGTGCACGTTTATTTAAATTATTAATTTCTTCCAAATATATAATTGACAAAAATGTTTTATTCGGTGATTATTGATCGAAAACATTTGTTGCTAATTAACTTACGGTTTCGTTTATCGAAGTTTATCGATTGTGACCTTGGTAAACAATAAACACAAAATCATGGATATCGTTTATGATAAGTGATTAGATTATGATAGAACAATATTTATTTGTGTTAATTGATTTTTTCCACGCGTTCTCTTAAACTTTTTCGTAAAGGTTGTGTAATGATTTGGTGCATTAAATATTCTTTCTATATTTTCATTCGTCACGGTTTCTCTTTACACTTGCGTTGTGCACCCACATTTTATCGATTGGTGTCATGGCTTGGTATCACAATTCAGTAGCAGTACATTTCGGTAGATTTTAATAAAATAAGGGATTTTCTTTTAAAAGAAAGGTCACATTTTGTTTAGGGGCCAGCTGAAGCTCACTTCCGGTTGCGGATTTTCTCGCTGTGTTGAAGACCCATTAGTGGCCTTGGGATTTTTCTGCTCTTTGGTCGGGTTGTTGTCTCTTTGACACATTCCTTATTTCAATTCTCAATTTTATCTACTCGATTTTTTTATAGTAAAACAAAGCCATTCGAGTATATAAAATTATTCATCTTTTCGTTAAACTTAAATATACCATTAGACATATCTGACGGGTAAAATTATGTTTTAATCTCATATGAACTAAAATCATTAAATGTAGGCTGAATGGGTAACCAATACACGATGATATCTTGTTTTGCGTGTTACAAAATGTACATGTTTCTGTTTATCGGTAATTGTTTATGTTGAATTTTTATCTTTGTTCCTTCTAAGGCGATTAGTGTCATTGAATTGCAGTCTCATTGCACACATAACGTAAACCTCCCATCTTTAATTGGTTTTACATCGAAAACTGAAAACATTAAAATCCTGAAATTGTCATCATAGCCTCATGTCAGTGTATCGATATTTGCTTTATATCAAATATTTGAACTAGTTCATGAAGATATTTTATCTTGTAAAGCTAAGTTTGTAACCCCTCAACCTGTATCTATTTAACCTGTCTAGTATCGGCCATTTTGGTCTTTTTGCTCCCTCACATTTTATATTGCTGGTATTCAAAAACTTCGGTTTCAATTTTACCTGACGAATGTTATTCCAGACCTACCTTTTGTTCATACGGAAATAATATCATGTTTTGTTTGATAGAATATACATATATAACTTTGTTAAACAGATTGTGATCAATTTCATGAACGGAATTTATTGAAAACAAATATAATAACACAACACATTTAGCCCTTTGTTTGTATTTAATTGGTATTTGGTAAAATTTAGAATAAAATATTGAAGCCATTGAAGCAATGACTCCTCATAATAAATTTGAAGTCATAACTGAAAGATTTAAAATCACGATCATGATTTGATTGATGTTAAATACATGTATATGTTTAACATATGATAAAAGCGAGAATGGTAACGGGAATGTGCCAAAGAGAAACAACCCGTCCAAAGAACAAAAAAAAACAGCCCAAGGCCACCAATGGTTTTCAACGCAGCGAGAAAATCCAACACCTGGCTTCAATTTAACTGTAAACAATAAGGTATACTAGTTTAACGAAATCGACGACCCACTAAACTCCGAAACATTCAAATGAACAAAAATAAAACACACATGAATGACGAAGTCTAGAAGTTCCTGATTTTGGGACAGATGCAAAATGTGACGGGGTTAAAAATGTTTTGTGAGATCTGAACCCTCCCGCGATAACTCTAGCCAATAGTGAATAAACAAACAGACCGCAAAACGCACTGTTAAACTCAGTTTATAAGAAGTCCGAGTTCGATGTTAGAAAAGGTTACAGAAGAAACTAAGCAAAATGACAACATGAATTATGAAAGGACTACTAGCAGTTACTGACATGCCAGCTCCAGACCTCCATTAAACCGATCGAAAGATTATGTCTTCATCATATAAACGCATGGATATGTTCTAAAATCGTAGCCATAATCATATCCTCCTTCCTTGTGTCATCCAAAATTCTACTTAATATCTATAATTGTAATGAGCATCACGACGGGTGTCGTAGAGGCTCAAAACCGCTTATCCATGAACAATTGTGGTCACCCTAGTTTGGTTTTAAAAGGGTTCTTTTGTTTTTCCTTAATATACAGTTTTGTATTTTGTGCTATTTTATTTTCAATATCCTTATTGTTTCTACCTGTACCAGTGTTGTCTATCTTCTATCTTGAAATACTGTTTATGTGTGGTCAAGGAGTAGAGTGAGGAATGTACATGTGCCAATATTGTATGATTTGGTGATGCCATAGAGTAAGACAATAGAGATTTACCAGACTGGTATACTAAGTATTTTTGTAATTTTATTAAAATAACATGGTGTTGATAATGTAACTTAATCAGTTTGTTGGATGTCACTAGAGGAGCAGCAACTGTTTACCTTAAAGGAGTTCCTGAATCACCTTGTTTTCGGATGTTTTCGTGTTGTTGATTGAGATTTATATGTATGACTATGTTATAGGGATATACATTAATGTAGATATACTTATATGTTATTGATGCAATTATGAAGTTTACTTAGGGATTGAGATATTTTTTTTTGTATTGTGGGGCTGTTGTCCTAACTACGCATTTTATTTATTCTAATTTATTTGCTTAATAATATGTACAATACAAAAGTAAACAGTGGTAGTTCCATCCATCATTGATTCTTTAAAGCCTTCACTACTGCATTAAGGCTTGTTTGCCTTCACTATTGAATTTAGGCTTCTCTTATGTTTGGGTTCAATGGAAAGCAAGGGTTGTGCCCAAAATGAACATGACAATACAATAATTAAGTACTTGCATCCCACGGCTATAAAACTATGGTTACCGACAAACTTTCCCATAAGAAGTTAATTGAACCCATGCTTCAGCTAGAAGATTGTGTTTTGCTGTGCGGGATATAAAAATATGCATATGAATTTAAGACGTCTCATGAAAAGAGAATGAAACGTTCTATGTACTTAAAGTAACCCTTGCAAGACATTTAAGAAGTCTTTTGCAAAATAATTCCTTTGCCCTCATAAAAAATATCACTAATTTTAGCTCACCTTGGTCGTTGGCCAAGTGAGCTTATCTCAGCACTTGGCGTCTGTCATCCGTCGTCCATCGTCATCCTCGTCGTCTGTTTACCTTTACGAACATCTTCTTCTCCGAAACTTCTAGTCAAATTTAACAAAACTGACCACAATCATTATTGAGGTATCTAGTTTGAAAAATGTTTGCAATGATCTCGCCTGCCTACCGATATAGCCGACATGGCTAAATTAGAACAAAGGGTTAAATGCAAGTTTTGACTTTTATTGTGAAAAGTGTTTTAAAGAGAAAATGTGACTAGGACAAAAAGTTCAGAATGTTGAGCTCTACCAGTGTGTGTATATATGTCAAAACTGAAAAGCGACTTTTTGAGTTATTGTCCTTAAATGACAAATTTTACCATTTATTTTATTTGTGCCTATCATCTTGAAAAATATAACAGATAGAGAGAAACGTTTAATAGCAAAATGATCAGCAAGACAAATTCTACAAATAAGTCTGATAGTCGAAATCGTCAGTCGATTCCTTATTAGAGTTATTGTCCGTTGATGATAATTTTATTATTTTTTTGCGTTTTGCCTTCTATCTCAAAAATCATAATAGATCACAGATAGAAATTTATATCTAAATCTTCACGTATTTGTGTCAGGTTAATGTCTACTTCTTCATACATATAACAATCATCTTATTTTTTCTGTATCATCATATGTCGTTGGACACGTTATTTGACTCTCAATTACTGTCGATGAATCTTGTCTAACTGATATCGCCGAAATTTTAAGAAGTCCATGAATTTTTAAAGTCGGCGGGGTTTTATTGTTAGTCCCAAACTAAGGGAATATTTGTACTGAATCTTATCAAATTATTTTGAATCTAAAAACAAAATATATGCAAAATATTTAACAGTGAAAGTTAAAACAGATATTTCATATTTTTGGAGAGTTTTTTTTAGTGTATCGTAAATTATACCATAGTTTTTGTTGACCCCTCCCCGGTAACCTTATTCGACCTTGAGGTTGAGGCAGGGTCTTTCAACAACAACGATGGTATAATTTCCGATACACTGAAATAATATCCAAAACTATGAAATATCTTTAACTCTCAAAAACAATTATGTGTAGAATTACAAAATGTACATATATTTTTGTTGTTGAAAATTTTACATTCCACCCTGTAACATTAAAATGATAAGATAAACTTGTAAGATTGTATATATAAGAAATCGAAAGTAAACTGTAAAATCAGTCACGAAGTATCTAATTCACTATTATTGCATGTGTATGTGTATTGATCTGCAGTAATTGGCATGCCATTTTAATTAGATTTTATTTGACTTGATATATCAAAATCTATGTCTAATTGCCAACATGGCAATAACATGTATTTCGGTTTTGTTTTTACCTAAGTTTTTAAATCGTGACGAATTATAGTCTGTCCGATATAAATATCTATTATATGCACCGCTAATGCAGTGTAAATATATAGTATTTGTTATGATTCTTTATATATATATGAATTACTGACCGTATTTAAATACACACAAAGACATTTTGAAGTGTAGCCAGGTATAAAATTGCGTCATTGAAATATACTGTGGTATATTTGTGTATTGGGAACGGCTTTTTTTGTGGCAGACGAATCAGGTAAGGTGTGAATCTATGCTGTTAAATATCTCTGCAAAAATATTACGGCTTGTTGTTATAAAGTATTCGTAGTTTGAAAAAAATACCGAAATAATTGGACAACATACTAATAACGAGCCCAGTATAAAATGTGCATTTATTTAATTCAAGATGGATACTGACTTTAATATAATTATTTTGTTTAGAATTTAAATCATATAAGAACATAATACACATACTAACGTTACCCAGTCGACCAACCCAGACCCTGTCCTTTAAGATTTCATGCGATTCCTTTCTGTTTAACATTTTATATGTATAAAACGTAGCATTTTTATCGATTGATTAGTATGCCACATTAAAATTAGCGGTACAAAGTGACTGATACAAACTGATATTTATATGTATAATTTCAGATTTGATTATGGCTCAAAAGGAACGAGAAAACTTCTACAGAAATTCAACTGTAATTGTCGACCATGGAAAGGAATCGCTGTCAGCAGTTCTTGACAATGATTTGTCAAACACAAATATGACCTTTGAAGATTTTATCAACACACATCAGCATGATATATATCATCTTTGCTACAATAAATTCTCCTGCTGCCAATGTTCTGGTGGACGATTTGTGCCAGCAAATCAAAGTAGGATTCTATATCCAGACCAACTTGATATATTGCTGGACAAAAGTGGGTCAACCCTGCATGGACACAATCCAAATCTATCTCGAACGTCTCAACATTGTTGTCGTCCAGCAAAATCATCCTTGTCATATACTAATCTAGATATCACCTTACTACGCTGCTTGTTGATCAATTTTGCTCAAAACTGCCGAACAAGTTCTACCCTAAGGCAAGACATAGAAGATCTGGTTAAATGTAGAAACAAACTGTATGGCCATGTACAGGAGGCAAGACTTACCGATGCTGACTATACAAAGTACAAAACTGAGGTAGAAGGTATTATTCTCCGAATTGCTCGATTCTGCAATATTGAGAATGAGATGAAGCAAAAACTAACTGATGTTTCTCAGAGATCTTTGGATGAGACTATACATTTGTACTTATACAGTACCAAAATACATTGATTCAACAGAGTTTATACGACAAGAATATTGAAGAGGTAGCATTAAAAGTCATTTATTCATACTAAATGTACACCTTTATATTACAATTAATGAAAAAATATGATATTTTGCTAATGTAAAAACATCGTAATATAATTGAAGAAGCAGCGAAGAAACCTTTGTATAGTCGTTAAAGTTATCAAAGGAATCAGGCGTTTAATTTAATACACCAGACGCGCGTTTCGTCTAAATAAGACTCATCAGTGACGTTCAGATCAAAGTAATAATAAAGCCAAACAAATGCAAAATTTAACAGCATTGAGGACCACAAAAGTTGTGCCAAATAAGGCTAAGGTTATCTATGTCTGGGATGAAAATAAATCCTTAGTATTTCGAAAAATTCATACTTTTGTAAACAGGAAATTTATAAAATGACCAGACGGTAAACCTTATTGTGGACTTAAAACAACATGTACCTCTATTAGTAACAGCAGCTCAATTTTGAAATGTGATACACATAATATGGTATGCTAAAACTGCACCAAAATATACATGTTTACTCTACTTTAGAAATTCAATTAAGATGTCTTCAACAAACATCATCTTTAACATGTTTTTCAAATTCGTATGTACTTTGTATATGAATTATCTATTTTACATAAAACAAGTAAAAAAAAAAAAAAATATTTAATTACATTTTAGAAAGTTGATAAATTGCAACAACATCTGACCGCACAAGATAAAAGATTAGATTGTCGTATGGGTATTATCGAAAGCAAAGTCAGTGAAGTGGGTATGTTTATGAGAAAACCATATACAATTAAAGACCAAATGTTCTGTATAGTAATTAGAAGATGATTACCAGATCTGTTTCTAAAACTTTTTTTCACTTTTGGAAAGTTAAGTTTAACTGAAAACTGAAAACATATTTTCTGAAGTATGAAGCATCCTTGTACAGGTCCATTATTTATAAGGGATAATTTGTATTAAAATGATTAATCAAACCTGGTTCATCACTTTCTGCTCAGTCACGGTTAATGTTTAATACATTCTGAGTAGCAGCTACAAGCTCTTGAATACTATAGACGCAACTGTCTCGCTCCCATTGAATTTCCTGCTGTTGCCTCATATTTTGTTTAATACCTTAATTCGTATTTTTGTAACCGATTTATAGGAAATTGAACGGTAACCTAAGTTTATACAGAATTTTGTGCATTTACTCGTATATTATGTGTGTCATTTAATTCAAATAAGATGATGGTTTTTATATATATTTTGCATATAAGAAAGACCTAAACATGTTTAACTGTACTAGAAAGGTACATGTACAATCTGTGAGACAGTTACCCATTTCGAGGTTCACATATAGTCTGTATTAATAGGTATATGTAAATACAAAAGACATATCCATATACAATGTGACAAGCGCTAATACACCTCTTTTCTGACAAAGCTTTGAAATCACGTAACGTTTTTAAATGTAGAACAGAAAACGGAAAAGTATTTCTACAATCTATTAATTATGGAACTGATGTTCATCCAAACTTATATGTGGTATAGCTGATTTAAATGACAGTTCCTTAGCTTTGTTAATATTATTGCAATAAAAGACAATTATGTCCTTTATTTATTTTAAAGCGTCAAGAACTGTGACAGTAGGCTTGAAATCATACCAAAGTCCTTGACATCGTCTGGTCATTGCCCTAAGAACAATACGAAACTCGCAATGAATACAATTATTTGAAAAGGAGTGGTTTATTTGCAGTAGGTATAGTGGATTGTGTTTAGAAGTGTAGAAAATATATATACAAAGGTTTTAATTTTTCTTTGACTATTTATGACGTCTTTACACTAAATCCATTGGATCTTTGATGCGTAATGATTGATATATATATATGTATCTTTTAGCTTTTATTGGCTTTGAACGAGCTGTCAGTAACTGCCAGTACTCTCAGATCTGTACTTAGTTGATTTTTTGTTGTTGGGATGTACAATACCCGGCTACGTCCACTATGTGTTTTGTTAGATCTTTTTATCGGAATCCATCTGATGAGTTAAGCCTTTTCAACTGATTTTTATAGTTCGTTCTTATGTTGTATTGTTTCACCACTGTCCTATGTAAGTGGGAGGTTTTGGGTCCATTATGCAGTAAAGTTTGAATTGTTTTACATTTGTCATTTCATGGCCTTCTATAGCTGATTATGTGCTATGGGTTAGGCTTATTGTTAAATGCCTCATGGTGACCTATAGTTCTTAATTTCTAGGCCATTTTGATCTCTTGTGAAAAGTTGTCTTATTGGCAATCATACCACATCTTTTTTTTTATATTAGTGTCTTCTCTATGTTATTTTATTGGTACAGGACACAGGAAAAGAAACATTATAGGTAAGTTTTTGCTCTATATATAACATTTTAACAACATTAACGGTACCCTTTTCCGCACAAGATGCGCATTTTGATAGTAAATATCTCTTTAATGATGCTCGAGCCAAAATTGTTTTTAAATCAAAAGCTGGTTAAAAATCATGAGTTTGTTTTTTTTTTTTTTTTTTTTTTTTTTTTTTTTTGTTCTTCAATGTGTTGTGCTGAATCACCACTTTCCAAGGTTAGGGGTGTTTTAAGCGCTTACAGACATGTTTGACGCCGCCAATTCTTTACGTGGCTGTCAGAAGTTTGGAGCACGTAGTTCAGTGATTGTCTTTGTTTCAATTCTGTCATATGTGTTTACTGTAAATTGTTTTGTAATGAATTAAGTCGTAAATTTTCTAAATTGAATAGTATAATTTTTGTTTATGTCAGGGCCTTTAATAGCCTACTTTTGATGTGGATTTTTCTTGTTGCTGAAAGACGTACGGTTTAATTGCAAACATCCACTTTTTTAACTTTGGTGGATTAAAGTCATATTGGCAATCATACAATGTACCACATCCCTATTTTGAATTATAAACAAAGAGGACAAAAGAATAGCCAAAGTCGGAGTATGTACATACATAGTATGTGACAAATTTGATGTGACGGCATCGTAACTAAAACGTAAAATAATCATCTTTTCCGACAGACAGCTGGTCTGCAAGTTACACTATTTACTTGCCACCGTACATCACGTACTGTGTTACAACCCTTTATAACGCAGACGAGGAAAGGCACTACATGTGTTCGACAAACGAAAACTATATTTTATAAAGCTTAGTTGGTCGTGTGGTCTAGGGTGCTGGACTCATTATGATGGTGATGCCACGATATCGCAGAATCCCGCCTAGGAAAGAAAACAAATGCATACACAAATTTGCAGATCTCTCATTGTTGGACTAAATTTGAGACGATATACATATGTGCATTATATAAAACAATTGTATTTAGATAACCAAATGCATTTGAAAAGTATTCAACACATTTATAAAATGTACGTTGTTACTATATTTGTACTTGTTGGCTAATTTTTAATCGCCTATTTGTAAGGGTAGAGCTGCAATTGTTTATGTTTTATTCTTTAGATATTCTTTCATAACACCTTATTCGATAACGTTTTTTCTTCGAGAGTGTATATTTTGAATTCAGAGATATGTTTAATTGTATTGGTTTTAATAACAAAATATATATCATATGTATAAAGTAACAAGTGCGCTATTATTAGCTATGGAATTCAATTTAATAAATTGGCAATATAAAAAAGTTTAATGATGTTAAGTGGTTTTCGTTTTGGCCATGATGATGTCCCCCTATTTTGTATTTTCTCTCGTTTTACAAATAATTGTAAATCCTATATTATGTATTGGCATAGTTACTAATTTAAATAGTCAAATTTATTTTTGAACTTTCGTTTTCCTACCTTTAGTGACTCTTTAATCTTGCAATATTATAAACACATTAGACTTTTTACACTTTACACAAAGATTACTCCCTATTTCGAAGTAAAAGACAAATTGAAAGAGTTGGGACTGCTTTGTTTCATTAGAAAAAATAGCCAACGTTGATACAAATACTTTGTAAAAGTGAGGGACAAATCATACTTGTCAGTTGGTCTTTTTTTTTTTTTTTTTTTTTTTGCCATGGCATTATCAGTTTTTTAGACTTAAAGATTTAAATGTGCCTCTGATATCTTTTGTCTCCCTTTTCAGTGCAAACGGAAGCTCAATTATTGGAACACTCTGAAGATGACACGTATGTGATAACAGAAGATGTAGAACTGTGTTGCCAAATCCTAGAAAAGTACAATGCACTGGTGATAATGTCCAAAGCAGGAGGTGGAAAATCCAAAACCTGTCTTCAGATAGCTATTAAATATCAGGCTAAATTGTATACATCGATGTTATTTGTAAACGATGAAATAACAAGAAATAGAGATCTTATTAATTTTGATGATAATAATATTGTAATAGTAGAAGATTTATTTGGTCGATCGAACGTTGAATTCAATGAAGATCTACATAGGGTATACTTGATGTTCTGTATTCTTGTATGAAAACAGAATCTTGTAAATCAAAATTGATAATAACTATACGAGGCAACGACGAAATAAATCGCAAATTTATTGGTAAGCATGGAATTTTGAAAAGACATTCTTATCAATTTGGACAAAATAAGAAGTCGGCAAAGTAAAAAATAATTTTGTCAAAACATATGAAGGAACATGATATACGTTTATGTAATTGTGGGGAAGGATATTTGGTGAAACATTAAATCATTCCGAAATAATTAAACGATGCAGTTCAACAGTTGTTGAAACAAGCAATAACTCAATGCAGCTTTGTGTTTTATTAATCAAAATATATGTCAGGGAAGATATGAAATACAAATAGGTTTCCCACAAGCTTGTCATTTATTTTGTAGAAACAAAAAAAAAAATAACAAAACAGGGAAAAACATATTTTACACATACATCCCAATCATTAGTTGATGAAATGGATAAATTAAAAATTGAAGGTTTTGATAAGAAACTTGCACAATATCAATATTGCATTTTAGTATATACTGCAATGAAAACTGTATTTGCTTATGATGATTTTGACGAAAACTGCTTTCATGAGATATTGTCATCAGTTTATGATGAACACATTAATATCAAAAGGTCTTTACTTAAGGCCGCTGTTCTTGTGTTAGAAGGGACTTACATTAGCCAAAAACAGCAATATGGAATAGAGAGCTATTAAAGCGTCCGAAAGAGTCTGTGCATTATGTTCTACAGCATAACACCATTCAAGAGGCTGTACTAATATCATATGGTGATGACGCCGATGTTTTAACATTCTGTGATTTTAGTTTTTTGCAAGAATACATAAGACCCAAAGGCTATATAGATGAGCTAAGTGACAGCATGGTTATTTTGTATACGGATTACGAACTTCTTGTCAAAAGACTTAAGAGCGAACTTTTAATCAATGATAACTCGTGTACATTTGTTGGAATGTACTTACAGGTTGTAGCGTTGCTGCATAGACGCGATGAAATAATTCAATTTTTCTTTCAAAATATAAAAGATGTTAAACCCGAACAGTACACACGTCTTGTAAATGGTTTAACAAATTTTGGAAAAACGCAGATTTTGTTGTGTTTCATCCAAAACTGTTCAAAGATTTAATGATTCATTTCAGTGTGAAAGTATTTCTTGAATTTTGCAGACCAATCGAATGGGCAGATACGACTGAAAGTTTAGTACAAATGGAGACTGATATGATGATTGAAAAACTTTATTTAATGGTTGCTTTGGGCAAACCGAATGCAAATGAACTAAAACCTAAAAGAACGAAAACAAATGTCATTCAATTTATTCTCTTTTTCCTTTTCCGGAAAAACGAATGAGCATTATGCTCTTGGTAATTATGTTTTCCAAAATCTTATAGACAAAGGATTTCTGAGTATTGTGAACAGCCTATTAACAAAATTGAAACAAAATGAAAAACAATCGGTCCAATTAATATCATGGATTTTTAGATGGACTTTTATATGAAGGAAAGCGATCAACTATTGTTTCACAATTCAAAGATTTTTTTGAGGCAGTGTTATTTAAATATGGCAGCATTCCAGCAATTTTGCAATTGTGTAGACCATTAACAGCTACATTAAGTCAAAATATAATACAAGTTGATGATAGGTTACTCATAGGTAAGCTCTGTGCTTACCTCGAAGACATAAGCAGAGTAACTTCATATTTGCATACAGCTGTTCCCAGAGAAAATGATACGTACTTTGTCTACTTGGATTTCAATTACATTCATGGATTCTATATAAATGATATTGCCAAATTTATTTTCGAGCATGGTGTTAAATTATACAATGACAAATTCGTCAGAACAATGTATGATCAACTAGTATCAGACAAAGAACAGACGAGCGATGGTGAAGAAAGTGTGAATGATTTCGAGAGTACCTCTGATGATGGAAAGAATAGAGACGAATGTGAGGAAAATGCCATCCCTAATAGTCAAAAGATAATATTCGATGATTATCCAGATGACGAAATAACGGTGAATGAAAATGGGAAGATTGTTCAAATCAAGGTGGATGTTGGCTTTGTTAAAGAGTGTACATCGAGAATTCACTCTCAATCCATACTATACCGCTCGACAGATTGTTGGTAGATTTTTATGCCCTTTTAATGCATTAACTGAGAAATGGTTATTTAGTGGAAATTCAACATGTAAACGTATGGCAATATTGCATTCTAAATTTGAAAAGCTTTTGGAGGCCATGATGCATACTTAAATTTTTCCTGGCAATTGTTTTGTTATGTTTTTGTGAAAGTTTTGATAGCGAAAGATTTGAAATTTTCATTTAAAATTGAGACATCAACATATTTTAATTCCAATTTAAATTCTTTGTCTGTATATAATTTTCACCTTGATATCTAAAATGTGAATTATTAGTAAACATATTAACAATATTTTACCATGCATTATACAGTTGTGTCAAGTTTTGAAATATAAAAGTAATGGGCTTCATTAAATAGTTTCAAGTCGAAAACTTGAAAATCAAGAACTTTAATCATATTGTCCCTGGACTAATCACCCTGTTGTCACATCAATACTTTTCCTTGAGAAAAGCACTGGTTTTGAAAGCTTAGTAACATACATATGAAGCATATTCAATTTCGTACACTGAATGAATATTTTTTCATAACTCTAGAAGCTACATGTCTTCGCAAGACTTCATTTTGTGTACTGAAACATTCGGTCATTTTGTATTTAATTTATACCATTTTTTTATATTTTAATTAGATGACTATATATTTTACTGTTAATACTGGCTTAAGCATTATATCGAACATATTGACACATTTTCCATCGAACATGTATAAAACTAAGTATCTCATTATATTAGATATGATATGTAACGACTTTATTGAATATTTTGTATATAATTACAATAGCAACATATAAATACAAATCATATTGCCAAATTCTTTTGTTATTATATAATTCGTCTTACTTTGAATATTTCAGTTAATGAATAGTTTTGTCCATAAAATTATGGTAAGCTGGTTTGCTTGATAAAAAAAAAAAAAAAAAAAAAAAAAAAAGACGGGCAATCAAATAAAAAGTAAATTTTACATTTACAATTTTATGAACAACACTTAGCACGTTGTGCGTTCGAAACACATTTCTGGATTTACCTTCATCAAGAACGCTCCAAACCGATCGCGAATATTTGAAAGCCACGGATGTATAAGAACCGAAACGATTAAGAGCTTTATGACGGAAACGGAAAATTCAGCAGTGCTATTAGATATGAACAGCACAGTCGAAATGCAATTGGTATTTACGTGTTCAAAAATCTGACAGCTAAAGGTTTTCTTGATATTGTATTAACATTATTCACATAAGAATAAGAATGCGATGAAAATAGTCCGAAATATATAAAAGAATTCTTAGATGGACTTTAAGATGAAGGAAAACAATCAAGTGTTGTTTCACAATTCAAAGATTTTTGAAGCGTTTTTGTTTATATATGGAAGTATACGAACCATTTTCTACATGTAGACGCATACCCGCTACTACATCAAGTCATAATTCGAGTAGACGATAGATTACTTACAGGATTACAGGTAAACTATCTGCCTACCTAGAATCGTCACCTGGGCAAAGGTCAGTTTCAAAATATTAACACCAACCGAATCTCGAGAAGATGCCTATAATGTTTACTGGGATCAATATAACTTTGAACTGAAGTGTATTGATGATATTAATAAAATTTATCTCAGAACATGGTGTTTATTCAAATGATGACAAATTTGTTCGATTTATGTATGAGCAGCTTGTGTCCGACAAAGAAAAACATGGTGATGGTGAAGAGAGTGTACATGACGAATCCAAAAGTACTTCTGATGATGAAAGAAATGTCGATGAAGATGGAGAGCATTCTTTAAGAAATTGTGAAAAATAGTTTTCGATAAATTTAGAGTGAATGAAAATGGGGCAATCGTTTATAGTAGGGTAAAATTTGGATTCGTTAAAAAGTATACAGCGAGACTCCTTTTTAGAACCACTTATTATCGTCTGTTTGAGTTTTGTCTCAATTGAAATTTCTATAGTTTCAATCTAGATCATGTACTCGCATGTCAATATTCAAATCAAAATTTGAGTCGGCTAACGATTGCACGGATCCAGATCGAAAAGTTCTGATGATTCTTATGAATCAGAAGATTTTATTGTTATGCCTTAAGTGATTAGTGAATGTATAACCGGCATTCAACTTCAAACCGAATACTAGTAGCTTTTATGTAAAATTTGAAGACTGGATAATGTATGTTCAAACTTTGTATAAAACATGAAACACGACCTACATGTACAAGCAATCTATAGAGGATCACCCTAATTTATTTTAACTTACAAGAACTGAAACTAAAGTAATCTTATACATTTAACCTTTCAACATCAGAATCTAATAATTTCAGATTTTTAATAATTTTGTACCAAGAAAGGACATTGTAGTTCTTAACTTGCGATGTCTTTATGTTGAATTATTTCTTCACAATTCGTTGCCTTCATGTTAACTGTCTGCAATCAAACCGTTAATTGTCTTTTTTCAATTGTATAAACCTATCACAAATCGTAAGTCACAGAAAAAGGATAAATCCGTGGCAAAAAAAAAAAAAAAAACGAAGAAAAGACCAATAGACAATCAAAAGTCTACAAAATACAACATAGAAAACTGAAGACAGTTGTAATTACATTAGATGAAGTCCGTAAAGTATAAACCAATAATATTCAAAAATTAAAACAAAGTTATATCTTTATTATTAGACAAATATTTTGCCATTAGATGATTTCTATATCTGATCAGTCTAGTAACAATATATATTCTCCAAACCTATGATTGATTACTATTAGTAGTGGTTGTAAATGAATATTACAAACCTTTGGAACAATGCGTGCCTTACTTTATAAAGGCTGTCATACACCGAATTATAAAACGAAGGGACATGGTGTGTTAGGGGACAACCATTTGATATCCTAGGGAAGGATGGGGGTGAGGGGTGGGGAGAGCAGGAGAATTTGTTTTGGATCGGTTATTTTTTTTGTGGACTAAAAGGACAGATTATTTATTTTCTGCACTGTTGAAGAATGATTTTCATTTTCGTTAAAACAAGGAACTGATTATTCATTTTCACAATTTCACAATTATATTTATAATATTTGAAAACACACAATTATATTTATAATATTTGAAAACACACAATTTTTAATTCATTTTATTCTTAAATAAATATTACATGTATAGTAAAGTCATTATGTACCATTTAATCAGAATTAATCATCATCTTCTGGAAGTGAATTTCTGAATTCCAAACTGCATATATTGCATCCGTACAAGGTATTAAAGTTGGGCTGTAACTAGCCTGTTTTAAAAGTAATAACAAACATATTTGCCGAGCGGAACGAGGCGAAAAAATCGGGAAGTGTCTGGGGCCGCTGAAGACCCCGAGAAGCTTTAGAAAATGACGCAAAATCGTGCATTCTGCGCGTTTCCCAGACCCTTTCTTACTCTGAAACGCAAGTTCTGTTTTAATTATTTTTCGACAATACATTGTATTTTGGTCTCAAAGCAAAATATATACATTCAGTGTAAGACTTTTAGTTTTAGGGACAACATCAAAAGACCAATATGTAGGATTGAGCAAAAATGTAATTCACATAGTTAAGTATGTGGCTGCGTTTATTTTGTTTATTTTTTTGGAAAAGGGGGTGTTTCGGCTTGCAGAATACTTGTCAATAATGTGTTTTTTTATTCAAATTAAGTTAAGCGGGGCTGATTACCATTGATATAACTATGTCAAGTAAGTTTTATAACACATTTCAAATACATGTACAACTTGATGTAATTCCTAACTGGGATACAATTTAAAGTAGTTTGTAAAATTTGATAAAAGGTCATTAAATAAAGAGGGACGAAAGATACCAGAGGGACAGTCAAACTCATAGATTGAAAATAAACTGACAACGCCATGGCTAAAAATAAAAGACAAACAGACAAATAATAGTACAGAAGACACAACATAGAAAACTAAAACTAAGCAACACGAACCCCACCAAAACTGGGGTGATCTAAGGTTCTGCGGAAGGGTAAGCAGATCCTGCTCCACATGTGGCACCCGTCGTAAAATATAACTCAAGTTTAAAACAAAATTACTAAATTACACATGGAATGCAACACTAAGAGAATAAAGAAGGGCAATCAATGAACAAAAGACAAACCAGGAAACAGATAAAACACAGAACGACAAACAATAGACAAATAACACTGAAAACTAAAAATAAATAAGAAACATGGATCACGAATAACAGGAGCTACGTCAGAGGGTGAACCGAACTTGCTTCTTGCAAGACATTCGCCGTGAAAATTCACAATTTGATATGAAGACAAGCTTTTGTTTTAAAATTTCCAACATGGGGCATTTGCCTCAATGTAGTTACGGCCCTGTAATAAAAGTGAGGTTAATGTTCATGAGACAATATAACTCAAGTTTAATGAAACCCATTTCAGACATTTCAAATACATTAATATTTATATTATTAAAAGATTTGGGAAGTTTTTCCCGAAAAAATATGAAAAAGACGAATTTTGGAAGAATTTGGTGCCATCTCAGACTTTAAAATAGCATTTATAAAATGGCTTAAAAGACCTGCTGAGTTACTTATTTTCAATACATTGTAAGTCAGGTTATTTATTTTAAACTACCACAGAACAAACAATTCAATTTTGTTATTATCAAGGCTGAGTTATTTATTTTCAAAATCCTCCTGCCCCCGAAGAAAATATCAAATGGTCGTCTCCTTTATTCATGGTATACAATTTCCATATGCATGTGTTTAACTCAAACCAAATGAACTACGCTTTCATGCCACTGTTAATTCAAAGACATGGTAAGGATTTAAACACTGAGCAAACGATCATATCTCACTGAAAGTTGAAAAGTGCACTTTGCACAATTTAGAGTGAATATACTGTTATATCTCAACTACGCATTACAATTTTTCTAAAACATACAGAAATTGTCAATATACTCAAATTGACAGCTTTAAAGGGCAAAGAAATTTAACAAATACGATCAAAGTTTGACCGACAACATTAGGTGCAGAAAATCACTGCACCTAATGTTGTCGGTCAAACTTTAGGTGCAGTGATTTTCAAAATACAAAATGTGAAATATGGATGGGCTGCAAAACATTTTTAATATCAAGGAAAAGTTGATTTACGTAGATGAGAAGTTATCTAAAGAAAAATATTCGATAAAATATATTTACAGGAGTTTGCGATATTATTGATCTATTCAATTTCAACCATTAGAAATAAACATTTATCAGAATATAGGCCAGGAAAACCAAACGACATCTACAGTTAACTTTATTAAACTTAAAAGGGACTATAGATACCAAAGGAGCAATGCAAATCATAACTCGATAAACCCATCACAAAAGTAGTAGAACAACAAAACTCTAGATCTTTATAAAAACACCAAGATTAAGTAACACGAATTTGACATAAAATAGCTTTCAATAAATGGCTAGAAAATAACGTTCGAGATGCAATTAAATACACACTTAGCAGCGACTCCACATAGAGAACATTTCATTCTTATCTCATTTACTTATGACATAAGTGGTCTCAGTTGAAGAGGAATATATGTATTGATACATATATATTAGTCTTAGATACATGGTATTTTTATAAGTTGTTATTGGCTTTGAATTAGGTTTTATTAACTGCGAAAACTCTTTGTGTCTTTAGTCCTTTTATAATTGTGTTTTGTGTCTTTTGTTTCGATCTGATGAATCATGCTTTTTCATCTGATTGCTATAGTTTGTTCTTATGTTGTACTGTTACAAAACTGTTGGGCGCCTGCAAACCCGCTATACTCTATATATTATACTTTTATTGTTTTGTTCATAAATCAGGCTGCTATAGTTTCACGTTCAACAGAATTGAGGCGGTATGCTTTTACAAAAAATAAATTTTGAAATTATATTAAGTGGTTAAATATTTAAATTAATGGATTAAATTGCTATTTAGTTTATACTGCAACCATGCTATTTGTAAGGATAAATTTATCGACTATCAAAATAGTTGTGATATAACAGGTATTAAGTCCACTAAGAATTGTTTATAACGAAGAAAATGTTTCCGTAAACTTTAATTTAAGTCGTTTACGGAGATTAATGTTAATGGATTTATTTCTGTTATACAATTTGTCTGCACTCGACAAGAAATAGGATAGGATTGCTAGGAAACCACTCATTCCACCTGCTGCTAATGCTCATAGAAATATGGTTTATATTCCGTAACAATGTATGGTTATTCCGTTTTTTTTGAAACGTTTATAATGGTGTAATAAAAAATTAACGAGTTTACGATTTCTATGTTTAATAATTTCAATAATAAGAGCAACGAGAAATAAAAGGTACAGATTATTGAGATGAATTCAAGGGAAAACTATCAAGAAAAACAATAGTAAAAACTAGAAACATATTCGATTTATCATCTACAGTAAAGACATATTTTTGGAAAAAGAAGTGTTGCCGTAACTTCAGGGTACGTTTAACAATTCCTTTTAAATATATGTTTTAGTTTGTTTTGATAAATCAAACAGGGTTGTCACGCATTACATTATTAATAGAGGCATGTAGATAACGATCTTCCGGATAAGCTGCTTTGATTTGTTGAGTAAGGGACAAAATTTTGATACCACACATGTGCAGATATGTTGAGTTGACATTAAGACAATTTGAGCTGATAACCCTCAAAACTGTTAGTTATTTTATGGACAACGTCTGATACCAAACCCCCCCACACACACACACGTCGACAGTAGACAGTTATCATATATGTACTTTGAAGTTAAAAGAAAAGTATGACCAAATTTACTGATCTGTAGTCAGATACTATATTTGACCGAGTATTTGAAATACAATTCAATTTGAAGGACGGATGGCTGTTTAGCGTCCATTGGCAAATTGAATAAGTATTCAGGGCGAAAACATGATAATGGGATATTAATATAAATCGGCAATATCTATGCACTTATTTGTAAACTAACTGGATAAACCGACGACAAAATAGTTACGTCACAAATTCACGTGATTTCTTCTATATCTTGATATGGCAGTTTGACAGATGTTTGTATGTTCACACTGTTTATATGGGCACCGTCTCGTAAGACAGTGTACATGGAGTTTAACATGCATTTAAATATTGATTTTTTTCATATTTGAATTAATCACTGATTTTCTTTACACACAAACATTATCTTTAAATACAGCAAGATATAAACTATGTCACCTTTAATATTCTATGGTATCTATGTTTATTACAAGGGACCATTTTATGAATAACAAAACAACACGGAAACAGCTAAAGAGGTGATATGTTAATCAATACTATGAAATCTGTACAAATGTTTAATTGGGTGTGAATCATAAATTGTTCACAGTTCCAATGGAAGCTTATTATCCGGAATAATATGACAATATAGATAGAAAACTATAGCAGTATACATATTTGCGTGTATCAAATAACAGATGAATACAACAACTGTAAGTAATGAGGATTTTTAGGATATACGTTTAAGTATATTTTTGAAATTGAATAAAACAAATCTTCGTGTATAGACAACAAAACAATTTTTTAAATATGTTTCAGCAGATCTCCTTCTCCAAATATAGAGGCAAGGTGGGGAACAGATCTTTCATTGAATATACGGGCGTTGTCTCTAGGAACAAATAAATAAGAAAGGAGAATGTCATGAAGCCTCGTAACTCGCAGGTCAATGCAACATGTTTTCTCTAATGAACTATTGTAATGACCTGACCATTAAGTGGGCTCAAACAGAAAAGACTACCAGGTGCTGATACTTTAATCAAGAACCAATCTAACAAATGGTGAAAAGCTGAAAATGCAAAATGAAATAGTTAATACAATTTTAAAATGTGTTGAATTAATGTTATAATGTATGAAATGTCAAATGTATATAATAGCACAGTCCATTGATGCGAAATAAAGCTTCAATTATAAAGGTGAAATTTCAGTACATCACAGACGTTTGTCCTTAAATGTTCTCCAGTTCTGTGATGACCTTGCAGTTCAGTTCGAGATACGTGTAAGAAAGGGAACAGGTAACGATGATAACGATATTTTGATGATCTTATGTAAAGCAAAATTCTATCCGGATGAAATATCATCCGGCGGAAAACATGTTACAAATTATGCTGTTAGTTTTTTCCGGAGGAAAATATTTCACTGTGAGATATTTTCCATTGCCGTGAAATTGCTTCTGGGAAGTTAAATATTGGATAGCTGATAAAAATAACTGAAACCTTGCAAATACTATGGACTTATAATAGTGTATTTAAATATAAACTAGATTAGTGAATAAAAAACAAATAAATGTATTATAATTGGAAATAATTTCACAGATTATAATAAAATGATATCCTGAAATAATAAAGTAAATATCATTCTTTTAAAAGACAATTATCATGAAACATATGAAACAAAACCAGAAGTAATTTCACAGATCTTAATTGTGAAATAATATCATAATCAATTAGAAAGTAAAAGGTAAGTGAACTACAGGTGAAAATGAGTTGTTTTCAGATCTCAGTACAAATAAAAAGTAAAGGTAGAAATATAGTTGCATTACTACAGTAAACAGTAATGGAGGAATCTGAGTACGATGATATTTTTAACTATCTAAATACACAAGAATATCGAATTGAAGCAAGTGAAATTCAAAAGAAAAATAAGAAACAAAGTGACGGATTTATGATAAAAAAGACAACTTTATTATATCAAAGACTCATCTGAAAGACTTGTTATTCAAAAGACAAAAGAACAGCATTATTACCTTATGCCATGTTGAAAGTGGTTGCCATTTAGGCAGAAATAAGACTATTAGCAAAATATCGGACCGCTATTATTGGTTAGGTATTGTTAAAGACGTTACTCAGTTTTTGAAAAATGTCAGGAATGCCAACATGAAAACAAAAGACCATGAAAACTTGTCATGAAATGATACCTGTACCAGTGCCTTATAAAAGAATATGGTGTAAAATTGGGGTAGATTTGATTGGTTCATTTCTTCAGAGTGAGAAAAGACCATTGCCGTCTGCTGGTTATAAGTAAGTCATATATAAGTAATACTATATAAATGCTGTATGAGATAAATAAAAATACCAATGGAAAATAGAATATAAAAGTCATAAATATGTGTTTCAAAACATACTAAAATAGTTTGTGCAATGGTATATGATGCACAACAATTGAACATGTATGTGAGCGATAATACATGTATGTATTGGACTCGTGCCCAAAAAAAATCTATACTCAGCAATAAATAGTTACACCAATTACCTCGCATCTAAAAATGATGGGTTAATGTAACAAGAATTTGTCAAAGCATTTAATAATGGTATTTTTTTTTTTTTTAGTTTTGAACCCCAATAGAAAATGATCATTAGTTTAATATAGGCAGGGTGGTCAATTTTTTTTTTTTTTTGGATAAGAAAAGGGTGTATCTTTTCACAAAAATATTTCCCAAAATTAGTTCGTTTTTATTTTTAATTTACATTACCCCGAATTAGGAGAATTGAATTTGAAAACTTTAAATAGGCATGACTAAATATGCATAGACAGTTACATACCAAGGATTATCTTATTTTCTTGTTTTTACAAGAAATTCAGAACGAATGGACAGGGTTCAATTTTTTCTAAATCACTATAATAAATAGCGTCTAAAATTAAATATACATTTTATAGATTTGGAGTTTATAGTGAAATAGTATCTGATTGTGGTGGTGAACTTTCCAACAAAATTTTGAACGAACTGTTGACAAAAATGGCATAAAACACATCACCACGTCACAATATCATCCACAGGGTAATGGATTAGTCGAGAAATTCAATTCCACATTGAAAAGCATGATCAATAAAACAGTTAAGGAAGATGGACAGAACTGGCATGAATATATAAATAAAACTTTATTTGCATACAGAACGTCTGTTCACGACAGTATTAAAATAACACCATTTGATGCCATGTATGTTAGAAAACCAACCATACCGAATGAAATGATGTATGGTTTAACAAGTAATGCTAAAATCTTAGAAATATCTTCGGATGATGTAGCAGGAGAAGTAAACCAGTTGAAAGAAAAGAATATGAACAGGAACAAATGATGCTGGTGAACACTAAAGAAGCACAGGAGAAGCAAAAATGAATATGATAGGCGCAGAAACGTAATGATCAAAACACATGAAATTTGAGAAAAGTTTATTGTTAGAAAAACTTAAGACGTTAACACGGAAAATTGTATTCTACTGTGGAAAGGGCAATTACAAACTAAAAGACATGAATTCAAATAAAGTGTTAGGATCATACAACCAAACATCACTAAAACAGTTTTATCATGATGACCAGAAAGAAGAAGAAGATCATGTTGACAGTGATAAAAGCCATCAATCAACTGATTGTTAAAATGAATAAGTCTTATCAGAGAATGTAGCAGACTTTGAAGGTAACAGTTTCTCAACGTCATTTGATCTACACAAAAGTAATTGTGACATTAAAGTAACAAGTCCGGATACTGCAGATAATGAAGAAATACCATGTGGACAAGTGAAATTTTCGTCATTTTCAGAGGAAACTACAATGCCAAATTTTGACATTGACATATTGATATCTGTTTATCCGATGATGATGATAATGATGATCACAGTACCGATACCAAAAAGCAGAAGAAAAAGGACCAGAGAAGGCACAAAGGAAACGAAAGTTTAAACAATCTAGTATTTATAAATACTATTAAATATTGAACATTTAAATAATGTTTGATTTTACATACATTTCATAATATGTGTTTATTTCATTTGATAACAAAATGGTTCATTTTGTGTATGTGTTTATTTAATTTACTAAATTTTGAATTTAATTAATGTGTTCATTTCATTTGATAAATAAATGGTTCATTTTGGTGTATGTGTTTATTTAATTTACAAAATTTTGAATTTAATAAATGTGTTCATTTATTAAAAGAACAGTTTAATTTGTAATGTAGTTGGTGATAATGTGACAAATCATAACACAACAATATATAGGAACAAAACAATTTCAACAGCTGGATAGTATTTACCTGTGAAATATTTTGCAACATACAATGAATAAACCTTTCTACCCCTTTTAGAAATATATTATTGCATGTTCCTTATTAAAAATTCAGAAGGAGCATACTAGAATGCAGCAGCCTTCTAAACGATATTCCTGAAACATCCTTTGTAAATTGACTAAAGTCCTTGGAATTTATGTTACATTTATTTTGATGACCGCTACTAATATAATCGAATCCTAAAATTGCCTTGTGTTTTTATGAATTGCTTGTTCCCATAGACACGATACTGTGTAATTTACGGAGTCGGAGAAGCATTTAAACTGATTATTTATTTTTAGATAAAAATATACATGTGAATCATTTGCCAGTGGAATGCAGACAGGCAATAAACCAAAAGTAAAATAACAAAATTACTGAACTCTAAGGAAAATTTCCGTATGTAGAAAATGATGGAGCTAAATCTCTGACTTGTATGACAGTTGTATAAAATTCCATCATATCGACAACAATGTGTGAACAAAACAAACAGACATAATAGGTAAAATGTCAAAGCGAATTAATCAATCTGAAATATGCGTTTTCCTTTTACATTGTGAAAACTGTCAATCAATCAATCAAATCAGTCAACAAAACAATCAACAATCAACCAAGCCAATATCCAGTTAATCAACCATTCAATCGTTTAACGAATGAAATTTGTAAACTTTTATTTAATGATTAACCAACTTACCAATAACCATGTTTGAAAAGCGGAAACTTAAAAATTTCACTCATTGTATTCATTAGCAGCAATATCAGAGGGAAAAAACTATAAGTGTAACGTTTATATCAATAATTAGATTCGTACTTTTGCCATGATAATCCCTATTTAAATATAAAACTCTTGACTCTAGCCATTTTATTGTCAACGGGAGCAATTTCTTTAACATGTCTAATGGAACAAAGTCGCTATATTTCTATTCTACTGATAGCAGGTTTATGTTTTCACAAACTTTGAATGTATCAAACATGATATATCCATTACATTGAAATAATCTTTATGTAACCTATAATACACACTGAATATCATAAAACTAGTATTCTTTACGGTTCATTTTATCATCAAATAGATCCAACTATCTACATCTTTCTCGTGTTTCGATACGACATGTAATATTGCTACGCACTAACATCCTATTATTTTATATTTCAGGTACTAATCTTAAAACCCTGTCGACGCACCAAGGCTTACTCCTTTTGAGTCACGCGATTCTTTTGGTTTTCATTTGCTGATAAATTTATGGTACAACTATGTAGTGGTACAGGGACTGATATTTGATTATGGCTCAAAAGGAACGAGAACACTTCTACAGAACGAAATTCAACTGTTATAGTCGACCATGGAAAGGAATCACTGTCAGCAGTTCTTGACAATGATTTGTCAAACACAACAATTTCCTTTGAAGATTTCATTAACAAACATCAGCATGATATTTATCATCTTTGTTACAACAAAATTCCCTGTTGCCAATGTCCGGGGACGTTTCGTAACAGCAAATCAAAACAGGATTCTGTATCCAGACCAACTTGATATATATGCTGGACACAAGCGGGTCGACCCTGCCTGCACACAATCATAATCAATCTCGAACGACTCAACATTGTTGTCGTCCGGCAAAGCAATCTTCGTCTATATCTGATCTAGACATTACCCTTCTACGCTGCTTACTAATAAACTTTGCCAAAATTGCCGAACAAATCATATCCTTAGGCAAGATGTAGAAGATCTGGTTAAATGTAGAAACAGACTGCATGGCCATGCACAGGAGGCAAGACTTACCGATGCTGTTTATACAAAGTACAAAACAGAGGTAGAAGATAATATTCTCCGAATTGCTCGATACTGCAATATTGAGAACGAAATGCAGCAAAAACTAAATGATGCTTCTCAGAGACCTTTGGATGAGACTATACTTATGCAGTACCAAAATGCATTGATGCAGCAGAGTTTTTACGACAGGAATATTGACGAGGTATCATTAAAAAGATAAACTTATCTTATTTAAGCGTGTTTGTTTTGGCTTTGAGAACAAACTGAAATCCAGTTGAATAAAACAGCCAACGAACATTCTGTTTAAGTAGACATTTGACAATCACCCTAATTGTTCATGTGGACAGAGAAAATCATGCACCTTTATTCGTTACAACGGCTTCTTTTCATATATGAAACACATAATTTAGTACCGGTGAAACTACACCAAAATATACATTCCATCTTATACATATATATAAGAAGATGTGGTATGAGGCCAATAAGACAACTCTCCATCAAAGTTACAATTTGTAAAAGTAAACTATTATAGGTCAAAGTACGGCCTTCAACACGGAGCCTTGGCTCACACCGAACAGCAAGCCATAAAGAGCCCTAAAAATGATTAATGTAAAACCATCCAAACAGGAAAACCAACGGTCTAATCTATATAAAAACTAGAAACGAGAAACATTTATGAACCACATCAACAAAGGGTCACAACCACTAAAAATCAGGTTCCTGACTTATACATGTATACTTTACTATAGAAATATTCAATTTAGATGTCTTCTACAGAAATCACGTCTTACTTTTTTCCAAGTTCTTATGTACTTAGTAGATGAATTATCTATTTCACATATTTCAAGTGAGATTAAAACAAATATTTTATCAAATTTTAGAAAGTTGATATATTGCAACAACATCTGACCGCACAAGATGAAAGAATGGATTACCGTCTGGTCATAATCGAAGGAAAGTCAGCGATGTGGGTAAGCACATAAGAGAAGCATACAATTTATCTGAATGCTCAATAATTAAGCAATCTTTAACAGCTCTGTTTCGAAGACTTTTCATACACTTTTGGAATGTTCAATTTATCTAAAATTATCTTTGTAGATATAAGTAATCCTTGTAAAGGTCCATAATTTGTAGAGAATGTTTTGTATTAACAGAATTAATTTTAAAATAAACCAATCGATGTATTTTCATAAACAAAAATACCAGTAAGTATCAGATTATCTACATTAATATTAATTTTGTTTTACGAATTTGAAAAATCAAGAGCTAAAATAAGAGAAGGATGTCTTAATTTTATATATTTGCCTTTTTTATAGACTACAGATAGAGAAATATCATTGGTAAGTTAAACATTTTTTTTAAACAATTATATCATCTTTATTGCACTAAGTAAAAGTAAATATCATTGGTAAGTTAAACATATACATACAGCCTTAGTGATGAATTAAACTGGAAAACTTTTCTAACCTTTATTTTGATTTGTAATTACTTCATTTGTTTGGGAAGTTTAACATACACGTATATCCAAGTCAGGTACTTTTTTAATAATAACTAATATATCTGTATTTTGTTTACTGTTGACACTCGCCTGTAATTTCGATAGTTTATACATAACACATATTTAAGATTAAAGTTTTATTATTAAAATATTAAACATACTAAATCTAAACATAATATTAAAATAAACTGTAACATAACAGAACATATCTTTCTACAATGGATGACTAACATAATAATACATTATTGGCTTTCTTGGGGCTACTCATTAACTTAAAGAATTTGACTTGATAAATTTTTAAAACTTATCAAAATATGAGAAAAATAAATATTTAAAACTAATCAAAATATGAGAAAATAATTTTTAAAACGATTAGTAAAAATGTTCCTGGGGCGATCCCGGCAGGAATGAACTTATTGCTCCTGGGCGATCCCAGCGGAGTAAAAATACTACCTTAAAATACCTATTTGTTCCTCGGCAGGAATGAACCTAATTCCTGGGGCGATCCCCAGGAATGAATCTAATTACTCCTGGGCGATCCCAGTGCAGTAAAAACACTACCTTAAAATACCTATTTGTTCCTCGACAGGAATTAACCTATCTGATGTATTATTGAATTGGCGGAGTATGATTCCCTGGAATTAAAAAGGCCAAATGAAATGAGTTCATAAAATGACAGAGTAAAAGCATTCAAGAAATAATAATGGTAACAAATACAAAAGTAAAAATAAACTATATTAGTTACATCCACAATACAATACATTTCAAAATGACACATTTTCTGTTGTGCTTTAGAAATATCCCTCTTATCAGCTTTTTATATATCTGATATAATAGTCCGATCACCATCTACCGAGTGTCTGTATGATATGATCTTCAACTCCCGCCGCTGCAGCTGAAGTAGCGGCACCAATTCTGAACGAGTGACCACAGAACTTACTTTCCTATAACCCAGACGGATTAAAAGCTGTCTTAAGTAGTTAATGAAAATGTCCCTGGATAATGGCCTACTTAAATCAAATTCACTTTCAACAAATAAAGGAAAGTTTGCTAAAGCTCCCATCTGTAAGCGATACTTCAAGTACTTGTTCATAATATGCACTGGTCCAAAAATATCATTTTCATTTATAGTTATATCTACTCCTACTCGAAAAGGACCAGTCTTAGATATTCTTAGTTTTAACACAAATTGATCATGTAGTAGGCTGATCTCAACATCATCAATTATTACGCAGTTCAGATAATCATCCTTAGTTTTGCAAGTGAACTCTCCACATCGAAGAAAACCAAAAATGCTGCCAAAAGGCACACTGCAGCATAAGATCAATGAAAAGTGAGAAAACACCTGTTGATAACAAGATGCATAATCGTTTTAACACATCTGAAGTAATGGGCAATCTGTTCCTAGAAATATTGAGTTGTGATTTCTTAATACCCTGCATGATATAAGGAAGTCATTATGTTCCTGCTGTAGGGTAATTATGACCTGAACGCAAGTAATGGTATAGTATACCGGCTATGTACATTTTGATTGTATCATGCTGCAACTTTTTACTATTCTTACAGCGTGTTGCAAAGAAAATCAAATGGTCCTCTGCCATTATAGGTAAACAATTCAGGGAGCACTGTATCCTGCTCATATTAATAAATGTTACAAAACTCTGCAAGGCTGATCTATAAGTTTGTTTTGTTCTCCGACATAAAGATAAGTCCCATCAATTACGTGCTTATTGTTCTAAAACATCAATATGTGGGAAGGCAAGAGGCAAGGCACTGGCTTTTCTTCTGCTTCTGGTGCTAGTATTCTGAATTTCTGCATCTGGTAACGAGAAAGAGAGTCCGCAATATTATTGTTAATTCCAGGAATATGTTGAGCATGAATAATAAAATGGTGTGTAGCAGCATGAAAAGTCAACTGTTTGATAAGCTTCATGATACTCTTAACTTTAGACATGCCTTTGGAAATAATGTCAACTGTAGTCATATTGTCGCAATGGAACAAAATACGCTTTCTGTTCCAGTTATGACCCCACAAAACACAAGCTAGGACTTTGGGGTAAAGTTAAAAAAACGCCATAGATGTTTGCTCGTCTATAACTTCTGTAGGAAAATCGCCCTGAAACCACTGATTTTTGTAAAACCTGCAAATGAAGTAAGTGTAGCATCAGTATAAAGTTCCATATCAGCAGCTTCCGTTATATTGTCGTTAATGAAAAAGATACACCATTCCATTTTTTTAAAATAACAACCACATATCCAAATCTAATCTACAGTCAAGATTTAATTGCATTCGGTGGTGAAATTTCTTTACCTTGGTTTATAAAGCTATAAGATGTGACACAAAGGATCGTCCATGCAAAATAACTCTTGAAGCAAAATGCATGTGCCCTAAAAGACTTAGGATTTCTTTTTTCGTACAATGTTTGAGGTTGCGAAACGTCTCAATAAATTCACAAATCCTGTAAACTTTTTCTAAAGGCAGTCGGGCTTCCATCAGTTCCGAATCTAAAAATATACCTAGGTAATCAATAACTTTACAAGGCCCCACTGTCTTTTTAGCTGATAGAGGAATTCTAATGAATCAAATATAGACAACAAAGTTTCTTTGGTCTGAACTGCATCAGCGCTCTGTGGCTGTAATACTAAAAATCATCTAATAAATGAAGAATGTTCATTATACTGTAATTGTTAGTAGCTATCCAGCACACTGCTTGCGAAAGATTGTCAAATATTTTGGACTTGAACGTGAGCCAAAACTAATTGTTTGAAAAGTAATATTTGTTGTTCCATTTAATACTATGAAAATGCCATAAATGAGGAGACATTGGAATTATTTTAAACGCATCGGTTATATCGGTTTTGATAAGCCATGCCCTTGTCCTAATTTTTTATGATATTAACTGCATCATCAATTTTAATTTAGTGTAAAGAAAATCCTCCTTATCTATTAACTCGTTTAAACTAGGATTTAGTTCATCATCATGTGGCTCTGATAGATCTATTATGAGTCGTTTCTTTTTGAGTACTTGCCTTCAGCTACTCCAATTGGATTAATACGAAAGTGTTTATACGGTATAATGTCAAAAGTTCCACACAAGTAACCTTTCTGAATTTCAGTATCAATTAAATTGGCGACACACACTGGCTGTGAAATTGCTGAAAGTAAGTTTTTGCATTCTATAGAAAAGTCAGGCAAACTTCTTAATCCGGTATGGAAACCATGTTTTAAACCATGAATCAATTAATCAGTAAATGTTAAATCGGGGTGTTTGATCAATTCATATTATAATATGTGTACGTTGATCGGTGTGTATAGTGTAATTTTGTGTCCTATTTATCACTTCCTGAACTGTTGCGCCCCATTTTGTGGGGCCCTTCCTCGGTTTTTTTACCCAAGGCAGTCATTTTGTGAGTGGTCCTTCTAACATAATAGACATATGTGAAGATTGTTACACTTTACATATTTTCAACCTCTTTCCTATTATAATTGTTGCATACTTCTCTACCATTATAATATACTCTTGATCTACCATATGTATCAGACTTATTGCCTTTAGTGCTTGGATAGTTGAGCTTACCAATAGTACTTTCCTTATGAACTAACGAGGGACAACATCATGATAGATGAAGTGTGCTATGACAATGTTCACAGGTGCTAGGCCTAAGATTAGCAAAATGTCATAAAATAACGAATTGTTTCACACGGACCAATCAACCATGATATTATTATAAGTTAAATGTGCCGCAGCTTGTACAGAAAACTGCCTCTGATACTCATCAAATCCCTGCCACCATACCTAGTGGCCATATCCACTATATCTCTTTCATAAAGGTTAGGTTCATTCCGCCTCTGGGTATATACTGAACACATTACGTTTTTGTAAATGCTAAATGCCTGAACAAATTCCCTATTGTCAAGGATCTATTCAATCTGGGATCCGGTTTATTGGGATACGGAAACTGTTCAATGTTATCACTGCACAGGCCAACGTAAAAGGTATTAACATGGATGCAAGATTAACGTCCCTACCTGCTGTTATATTGTGTCTAAGTTGAGGCAAAATAGTTTCCACCAAACAGGTGCGTATATATCCTATGGTATTACGATCATTGACTTCCCGAGCCTGGGCTTCACTTCCTGCAGCGGCGGTAGGAACATGCCTGTTCAAAGACGATGTCTGAAAGCATTGAAGAGCCAACTCAATGGAATAGTTCCTGTAGAACTGGGAGCTGTGATTGGTACTGAAGTAGCAGGAGTAATGTTTGGAATTGTATGCCTGCCGTCGGCAGAAGTATTTAAAACTGGAGAACTTGAGGGTACGGGCGGACTTGTAATGATACTGTCATTTTGCGGAATATTGTTTGACAAAACAGTTACTTTATTATTCAAAGAAATAACATTCTGCTGTAGATTTTGAACATTGGACGAAAGTTTAGACACTAGATCTACTAAAATTGCCGTTCTATCTCCATTGTTATTGTTTACATTTTGCGGTGCATTGTGGGATCGCGCACTAGTCTCTTGTGATGTAACTAACATGCTGTCATGGCCGCCGCTTATGTCCTCGACACTCGAAGGTTTCAATAATCGAACTAAAGCCATTCTCCTAGCGTTAGTTGGGAATTTAATGTTCTTTGTTCTCAGCTCTGCACGGAGTTTAGTTAAAGTCCAGTTTTCTAAAAGTTCTGGATCATAAGGAGCAAGTCTCTGTTTACCTGGGCGTTTAGGACCCATATTGCACACACTTGGAAAATAGATAATCAATACTCAATCAAATGAACAGTATCCAATCACTATTTCAAAGAAACGTATATCCATGTCAATTAATTGTTAACATTGCGATATTAGATAGATTTTTGAACTATATGGTTCGATAACAGTAAATAATAGCTGATTGTAATTGCATCTGATACATCGATGCGTTCTCTCAATTTCATCAACAATACTCTAACCCCCCTCTAGGGCACTATTCCTAATAAGCTAAAAATAAATGTTATGTAATTGCCTAAGAATAGACTGAGATAACTGCCTGCTGAAATCGTTGATAACAGATGCATTGTATTGTGTATAAACTATAATTTAATAAATCAAATTTCCTTATAATCAAAATGTTGAAATTAAAATGACAATGTTTTATCATGTAAACTGTGCGAAACATTAAAAGTTGATAAACCACGACCTATTGTACGGGGCCAAATAATCTACCTGGAAATAAGAAATGCAAATGGTTATAAAACTGCATACCAAATACCATTTACTTATCATACGTGGTTCCCATCTAACTAAAATAAACACAAAATTTAGCGAAAAAACTGATTATATAAACTATGCGAAATATTCGAAGTTAATGATTCGTTTGGAGGAAGAGCGCCATATAATCTCGCAGGAAATTATACTTGCAAATGCATAACAAGTATTATTAACTTAACATTAGTGGTTCATCGACTGTTTTTTACTTTTGGTAGGGTTGTTGTCTCTTTGACACATTCCCTATTTCCATTCTCTGTTTTATAATCATAAACTTTAACATGTGAAAACTAAACACATATCTAATCAATATACCATTACCGAGAGGAAGGACCAAAAATCTCCACAGAAATGAAACTACATACCAAATATCACTGACTACCACTAGTGGTTCCCCATAAACTGACCTAATACCAAACTAATACATTGTAAATATCGTCGCCGTAACATCACTCCTTGCTATCGCCCTTTTACTTCGTCGAGGCGAAACAAAACAGTTGGTAAACTATCAATTACAGTTGAGAAAATAGATAAAGAGGAAAATAAAACAAACACAAAACTTTAATGTTACAACTTATCAAATCAATATTTATATTAATATTTGTCTTTATTGTTTTGGGAAAGATTGAAATACCTAAACATCCCAAGTTCAGTATTTTGTTCGAAACATCACGAACTAATAGAAAAGGATATACAGCCCTCATCTTATTTATACAGTACATAACTTTTTTTTTCTTCAAATTATAACTTATCTATATTTGTAAATACAAAATCTACTTTCGAATTGAAATATAAATGATCTGGATTTTTATTGAACACACATTCATTTTAGTAGGAGTGTGTATTATGCCTTCTGTAAAATTTAGTGTTAGCTCGTCACAACATCAATTCTTCCTTAATTGTTTATGTCGTTGCTGATTAAAATGTAGTCTTAAATACAACTGCCAATTTGCACTATAGGAAGGAATAATGTCACCTAAACAGTTTGGGTTTGCTTTAAGTAACAGCAACCGTACTGGAATACAGTTTTGTATATTTTGATGTGCTTGTCATTGAAGCTTTGTCACTTTTGAAATTGAATATTAAGCAAAGATTTGTGATGGTCAATGCAAACGTAATCATTAATTTCTAATCCTAATAAAATACAAAATCAATTTTATACCGAGAAAGACAATATTTAGAGATTATGAAATTGTAAAGATCTACTCTAAATGGAGGCTAGAAAATTCTAAAGGGATATTCAAACTTATAATTCGAAAACAAACTTGCTATGCCTTGACAAAAAATATCCTAAAATGACCTTAATACAAGTAACAGTATACAAAATAACATCATAGGCAAAACTAGAGACTGAGCAACACTAACCCATCAAAATCGTGGGTGATCTCAGATGCTCTGGAATAAGAAACAGAAACTGTTCCACTTACGACATCCGTTGTGTTACTCCTATACAATACGTTGATAAGTTATATCAAGTGATTATGTATCACAACATATAATTTCTAATTGACTGTTATCTAACCCTAAGACATCACCAAATTTATACCATATGATTTCTAACACCTGAAACTTGACCGAATGTAAAACTTAGAAATAGAAACACGTATGTCATAACTAAGCATAGACAAGAATATAACCAGTGTTAACAATACAGACATTGAAAATTAAACCGCCCAAATAACAACACTTAAACAAATACAATAGCAACACCAACCCTTTTAAATAAAATAAGGGTAAGCATATCCTGCTCAATATGTGGTACACATCTTGCTGTTTATGTAAGTACAAAACCGATGATAAGTCTTATTCTGTGGGTCATATTCGAGGCGTACAGTGGTCTGTGATTTTACTGATTGTGTTCTATTCCCAATCGTGACAGTTGTACTGAGTGGGAATTTGAAAGGTGGTTGGTGCATGCATATAATGATACGTATGCCCGGTCTCGTTCCTTTTGAAGTAACTGTTTATAAAGACATTCAATCGGGGAGGTTTTATTTGTCGCTCCAAGCATGCTAGTATTTTGAACCTGTGAAATAAAATTGTTTTCTTTCAATATAAGTGCAATTGTTTGATCATTATTTTCAGCGATAGCTTTATAATTGTTTTATTTTATTTTAATTTCGTACTTCCAGAACAAGTTGAAGCCTGTATATCGAAACACTCAAAAGATGACACCTATGTTATAACAGAGGATGTAAAACTGTGTTGCGAAATTCTAGAAAGATACAATGCACTGGTAATCTTTGCCAAAGCAGGAGGCGGAAAATCTAAAATAAGTCTTCAAATAGCTATGATGTACCAAGAAAAACTGTATACACCAATGTTATTTGTAAACGATGAAGTAGTAAGAAAGAGAGAGCTTATTGATTTTAATGAAAATAATATTGTAATAGTAGAAGATTTATTTGGTAGATCTAACATTGATTTCAATGAAAATTTACATAGAGGTGTACTTGATGTTTTTCATTCTTGTATCAAAAGTGAATCTTGCAAATTAAAATTGATAATGACAATACGGGCGACGAAGAAATTAATCGAAAATTAATCGAAAAGCACAGAATTTTCGAAAAGAAATTATCATTAATTTGGAAAAAGTAGGAGTTGGCATTGTAATATGTCAATTTTGTCAAAACATATGAATAAGCATGGTATATCCCTATGTGAATGTAAGCAGATTAATATGATTGGAACATTACCTAACATTACCCAACTATGGTTGTAAGGAAATGCAGTGCGGACGTTTTTGAAATGAACGATAACTCAATGAAGATTTGCTTTTCATTTTTATGATGTATGTTGTGGAAATTATGAAATACAAATAGGATTTCCACAGGCTTGTCATTTATTTTGTAGCAACAAAAATTTAACAAAACAGGGAATGGCATATTTTAGACATACATCCCAATCATTAGTCGATGAAATGAATCATTTGAAAATACAAGGTTTTGATAATAAGCAGATACAGTACCAATATTGTGTATTAGTATATACGGCAATGAAAAAGTCAATTGATTTTGATGATATTGATGAAAATTTTTTTCAAAATATATTATCATCCGTGTATGATGAAAGTCAAAAATCAAAATGTCTTTACTTAAAGTAGCTGTTATTGCGTTAGAAGGAACATACTTGAGGAAAAATTCACCTCTTCCGGCAAGAAAGGAATACAAGCGCCTAAGAGTTTCTGAAATGCATGTTCTACAGCATTACACAATTCAAGAGGCTACCTTGGCATCATATGGCGATGATATCGATGTTTTAACATTTTGCGACTTAAGTTTTTATGGAATACATTAGACCAAATGGCTACACAGATCAAGTCAGCGACAACATGGTTTTGCTTTTCACTGATTATGAACCCCTCGCCAAAGACTTATTAGCATGCTTTCAATTGATGACAAAGCATGGATTGCAGTTGGGTTATATTTACAGGTTGTAGCGCTGCTGAATAGACATGATAAACTCATCCAGTATTTCTTTCAAAATATAGAATATGTTAAATCAGAACATTACGCATGTCTTATAAATGGTTTAACAAATTTTGGAAAAACGCAGATTTTGTCTTGTTTCATCCAAAATTGTGCTCAGAATTAATGGTTCATTCCGGATTGACAGTTTTCCTTGCTTTTGCAGACCTATAGGTTGGGTGGACAAGGATCGGAATTTCGTAGAAATACAGACAGAATTATTGTGGAAAAACTTTATTTTATTGTTGGTTTTATCGAACCTAATGAAAATGGCAAAGAATCAAAAGAAAAGGACAGCGAATGTTACGGCTCTTTTCTTTTCGGAAATTGCGTATGGTCGATATGCAATTGGTAATTACGTGTTCGAAAATCTCATTGCTAAAGGTTTTCCTGATATTGTAGTAACATTATTCACAAATTTGAAACAAAATGCAGTGAGAATAAGTCCGAGAGATATAAAGGAATTCATAGATGGACTTTTAGATGAAGGAAGCGATCAAGTATTGTATCACAATTCAGAGATTTTTGAAGCATTGCTATTCAAATATGGAAGTATTCCAACCATTTTGCAACTGTGTAGACCCTAACCGCTTCTATATCAAGCCCAAATATTATAAAGGTAGACGATAGATTACTTACAGGTAAACTCTCTGCCTACCTAGAATCGTTAGCTGGGCATATGGCAGTTTTAAAATGTTAACACGAGCTGAATCTAGAGAAGATGCATATATTGTTTACTGGGATGACTATTACTTTGAAATGAAGTGTATTGATGATATTGCAAAATTTATTGCAGAACACGGTTTTAATTCAAACAATGAAAAATTCGTTCGATTGATGTATGAACAGCTAGTGTCCGACGAAGAAGAAACAAGTCATGATGATGAACCCGAAAGTACTTCTCATGGTGAAAAGAATGGAGATGAAGATGAAGAACATGCTTTCAGAAATTGTAAAAAGTAGTTTTCGATGACTATCCAGAGGATGAATTAAGAGTGGATGAAAAGGGAAATTGTTTATAGTAGGTTTTCGGTTGGCCTTGTTAAAAAGTATACAGCGAGACTCCTCTTTTAGAACAACTTATAGTCGCCTGCTAAAGTTTTTGTCTCATTTGACATTGCATTGGGTTCCATGTACATCATGTAAACGCATGTCAATATTGCAATCAAAATTTGAGTCGCTTCACTACTGCACAGATCCGGATCTAGAGGAATCAGGTTCTGATGATTCTTATGATTCAGATGATTTTATTGTGATAACTTAAGTGATTAATGAATGTATAAACGGTATTCAACTTCAAATCCAATACTAGTATCTTTTATGTAAAACTTTGCAGACTAGATCAAAAGTAAAATAGCACAAATACCGAACTCAAAGGAAAATTCAAAACGGAAAGTTCCTTAACAAATGGCAAAAAGTGAGTTCAAACTTGCTTTGTATTTAATATTAAACACGTCCTACATGCAAACTAAAGAGAATCATCCGAATTCATTTTAAATTAAAAGAACTAAAGCTTAAGTCATTTTATACCTGAAGCCTTTCAACAGCGTCTATTGAGCTCTTGTTACCATTTCTAATAGTTTCACATATTTTATATTTTTTACCAAGAAAGGACATTGTAGTCTTAAACTGTTGATGTCTTTATGTTAAATTATCTTAACAATTCGTGTTTGTCATGTTTACTGCCTGCAATCAAACCGTTGTATTTCTCTTTTTTTCAATTGTATATATACCTATTACAAATCATAAGTCAAAGAAAACTGATAACGCCGTGCCAAGAAACGAAAATCGACGAAAAGACAAACAGTCTACAAAAGAGGGACGAAAGATACCAGAGGGACAGTCAAACTCATAGATCGAAATCAAACTGACAACGCCATGGCCAAAAATAAAAAGACAAACAAACAAATAATAGTACAGAAGACACAAAATAGAAAACTAAAGACTAAGCAACAAGAACCCCACCAAAACTGGGGATGACACAAATCACAACATAGAAAACATTAGACTGTACATTACGTTAGGTGGAGTCTGTTGAGTATAAAACAAAAATGTTTAAAAGTGAAAGTTATCTTTATTATTAGACATATACTTGGCTGTTATTCTCTATATTTGATCCGTCTTGTTACAATGCACATTCTCAAAACCTATGATTGATTTCTATTAGTAGTTGGTTGTTGTAAATGAATATTACAAACCTTTGATACAATGCGTGTCTTACTTTCTAAAGGCTGGCATACATCGAATAATAAAACGAAGGGACATGGTGTGTAAATTTATAGTATACAATTTCCGTATGTACTTTTCAAACTCAAACCAAATAAACTACGCTTTATCGGCATTGTTAATTCAAAGACACGGTGCGGTTTTCAACACTGAGCAAACGATCACATCTCACTGACAGTTGAAAACGGCTCTAAGCACAATTTAGAGTGACAATATTGTTATATCTGAACTACGCAGTACAAATTTATTGAAACACACAGAAATTTGTCAATATACTCAAATTGAAAGCTGTAAAGGGCAAAGAAATAAAACAAATACGATCATAGTTTGCCCGACAACATTACGTGTAGACAATCACGGGTTACAGATGGGTGCGGTCCTAACCTTGACAAAAGTTAACTTGGAGCAGACTTGTTGACTGCTTTCTAAGTTAACTTGAGAATTTTAAGCAGACAAGCAAGTTAACTTCGTCGTTGGTGGACCAGACCTACGGTCTGCTTTTTAGGACTGCTGCAGACCTATCGACAGGTCTGCTCCAGACCAGACCTGTGGACAAGTCTGCTTTTGACCAGTCCTGAAGACAGGTCTGCCCCAGACCAGACCTGTGGACAGGTCTGCTCCTGACCAGACCTGTGGACAGGTCTGCTACTGACCAGACCTGTGGACAAGTCTGCTACTGACCAGACCTGATGACAGGTCTGCTTATGACAGATTATTATACTAACGGGACTGGAAACCGTTACACCAATCAGTGTAATCATACTCAACATCACGGTCGTTAGAACGAGACTTTACCTGCGCGAGATTTATCAATACGCCATATTGTTTTGACAGTGACAGCGTGTCTTGATCGTATAATCTTTGTAATTTGTTTTATTTTTATAGTTATTCGAAATGATAATCCTTAATGTAAACACGATTTCTTTAATGATAAAAGATATCTCGATCTTTGACAGTTGTTATTAATCACCAAATCCCGGCTTAAGTGTAAAAATGACATCTAAATGTTGAATTTTTTCAGAATGATAATAGCGTCGGGACGCTGGGAAAACAAGTATGATTCATTAAATTTCTTAAAACTGTTGATTGAAAAGAGATAAGCGAGTTCGGTTTGTTGTAAAATCATATTTATAGGTTATAGGTTGGATTGACCTATTTTTATTGTAACTTTTAAAGTGAAAAGTGGAATATAAATCTCATTCTCATTACAAACGGAAACCACATGCAGGGTTCAAATAAATTATACTGTTCCTATAAAATTGCTTACTCCTATTTATATGTGCAATATTTGTATTAAAATCAGGATGTTTTTGCTTAGTAATGGTCTTCGGGTGGCATAAGCATATGACTTCGTGAAAATATGTTCAATAAGTTCCACAATCAGAACTACAAAAGTAGGCCCTTTCACTGCCATTGCTGCCATATTGAAATTTATGTGTAAACACGAAATTTAGAAAAGTTCAAAACAATGTGGCTATATTTTTATTAGACCCCGGGTAACTTTTGTTATAGGGATTAATTATGAACTGAAATTGCCAACATTGTTTTTATTGCACATTTATTGTTTTTATTAGGATTAATTATGATCTGTTAACTTTCGGCGACACGTTGTTTTCTTAGCGGTCAAGTAAAGCGCCGGCATTTCGACTATATTTGTTTTATTTTCAACACTAATATATTGACTACTTATTAATAATTTTCGTTAACAATAAGAAAAGTATTTATCTTTCAAAACTTCTTCTTCCAAGAACTTGTCCCAGTTTTAACCGGCATTAGTTTATTCCAGTGTGAAAACATTTATTTCAAGTAAATATATTTAATTTGTTAAAATAGTTTTATTATTCATATATGTTTTTTTTTTTTCAATTTCAAATCCACCAATTTTAACGGTATTCTATAAGCTGACTTGTTCGCCGAAATCTATTGTTTACATGTACCGAAGGCTAATTAACCACGTGGCACGATAAGCTGTCAATCAAAACAAAAATCAATAATCCGCTATCGGGACAATGAAATCTCAACAGATCGATCAGTTTCCAGTCCCGTTAGTATAATAGTCCCAGCTATATAGCTACTAGATTATACATATCAACAAAATTCTTTTTTGTTATTTGATATATTCTTATATACATAAAACAATGGCTATACAAACACATAGAGCTATCAAAAGGAAATGAAGTTTTTTTTATTAGAAGGCGGATAGAAAGGTTATCCAACGCATCGGAACAATATTCTTATATCATGGGATATCAACATCATTGTCGACGTTGCTTCGTTCCCCGTTTTTACCTGTCTCTTCCTAAATTTTACTTTATGCATTTATACATGCATGGATATTTCATTGTTATTCAACTTATTTGCATTGGATTTACTATTCTATTTTCCGCAGAATATTCTAACGAAAATTGTACAGTGTCCGGATACGTACGGTGTGGTAAAACTATCAACAATCTCGTCAAATTCGTCAGATTTGTCGAGAGATTTGTCTTGCCGATTAATTGATATACATGATATAGAGACGGTAAATCACATGGGAGATAACTCCGTTTGACATCGTTTAATATGTCCGGAACTTCTCGGTAATTTTCTTCAACTTCATTTTGAAAAGGGGAATACACTACGTTGAAATGTGTCAATACTATTACATTTTATGTTCGGGATCTTTCGGATCGTTAGTATAAATCATTACGGAAAGCGTAAAATCATCCTTGAGGGCACCAGTTTTGAAAATAAGAAACCACATGTAATTGGAGCGTCAAATTTTGAAAAACTTGTATAAGGAACTGAAATACGCAAATGTAAGTATGAAATTATTCAAAATTATTCATTTTCTATATAGACACTTTATTTTTATCACTTTAACCCCGTATATATAATTAAAGTGATATATTTGAAACCTGGTAAAATCAAAAATAATTGCCTCGTTTTCGATTCAATATGGCAGCGCCCAGTTGAAAGGAATAACAAAATGTAAACAAAGCTTTTAATAAGGAAACTTTACCGCTGAGTAACTTATCAGGTGGTGAATGATAACAAATTAAAAAAGAAAAAAGTAACATTATTTAACTATCATATACCTTTTCATATAATGTGATACTGACCGAATTGAAAACAATTGGGAAATTTGCATGATAAATAAAGTTATCTGACTTTTGCATGCTTATTGCTATGATTAATAGTATGAATAAGTATGATAATGATGCTATGCCACTGTGTCTTTTCATGGTTATAACATTACCTGTTCAATCAATCTGAAATCCATTTTATTTCAATTGCAGTTTTTAAATATAAATCAATGCAGTCTCCGACTCAAAGTCAAGATTTCGACACTGTGAAAAGACACACGTCACAGAGAAGTATTGGAACACAAACTCAAACACAGACCAGAAGTACTCAAACTTGTAATAATCATGTTGAGGAGATACCTGAGATTATTTTAAACCAAGCGGTAAATATAATTGACTATTTTGATTGTGAGATCTGTAGAGATGACCTGAGAGTCACACATCAGTTTCTTAGAGACATTTTGCCTAACAAAATTCTAATTCTAAAAGATCGACTTCTCATATATTTAAAAAAATATAATTTGTCTAATTGGAAATTTGACCTTACTATTAAATTGTCTGAATATATTAAAAATAAAATATCTAACATACTGAAAGATCTATGGAAAGATAACAAGATCGAGGAACATCAATATTTAACGCTGATGAAAGCGTTGAAGAGAGCATGTGGTTTACCGACAAATTATTGAATTCTTTTACCCTTCCTGTACATATTGTAAATATTTGATTGTTATAATGACTGTAAAAATTTAGATATAATCATTTGAGGAACAAGATGAGTATAAGTATAAAATTAGCCATAGACATATTCAATAGAAGTAAATTGCAAACAGATAGTGACTTTCTTATAAGCAACTTTGCTGAATGTTCCGATGTCGACAAAACCCAAATAAATAAAGCAGCCTTGATTTCAAAATTACATCGGTATAAAGAAAAACTTAAAGGAAAACGAGGAAAACAAAAAGAAGAATTTGAAAATGAGGTGTTTTCAATACCGGTGGCTACAAGTACTTCAACTGCATCAAAAGGAAAACTATATAAAGATGAACTTTATTCGTATAAAGAAACATGCACATCTTTAGCTACAGAAATGTCTGAAATACAAAAGAAATCTGTTGAAAAATTAGTTATTATCAAATCTGAACATGCAGTAAAAATAAAAGAAAATGAGTCCAAACACAAACAAGAACTTCTCAGTTTTAAGAAAACGCAATCTGAAGAACTGCGATCACAGACCAAAAGGTTAAGACTAGAAACCAAAAGGGTTTCACAAAAAACATCAAAAGTATACAATGAAAATGAAAAACTGTTAGAACAACTTAAGGTCATAAAAAAATCAAAACAACTTATATGTTATGAAAATATCTTACTACGCCGAAAACTTGAACGATGCAGTATCATTAAAGAAACACAGAAACAAAAAAACTTAAAGAAAACTCTGATTTCAGAAAAGAATAAAGTTTCAAATTGCCTTCGTGAAATTGAAGTGCTAAAACAAAATAATTCAAAACTTTTGTACCAGTTAGAAAAGGAAGAAAGAACAGTCTTAGAACTAAATAATAAATTACAATTGTTAGATCAACCTGATCCATTACTTAATCTTAAAGTACAGTTACAAACTGCGACTGAGGAGAGAGATTATTTACATTCACTGCTACTTGATCATGAGGAAATTATTCTTTTCGATCCTGTCAAAAAGTCCTATACACCAGATACAAGACAGTGCATTATGAACATAACAAATTTCAATGTGTCTTCCAAAAATGTTGGGCCAGTTATTAAGGAGGTCCTTAAACTTGCCAATAGAACACCGAATGCTGTACCTACAAGAAAAACAGTTGACAATATCATCGTTGAAAAAATTGCTATTGGTCAAAAACAACTTGGATTAACAGTTGGTGCACAGCAGGATACATGTTTGTATGGGGACGAGACACGGAAATTTGGTAAAACATACCAGACATTTTTATTAAGTGATGATAACAAACAAGTGTACTTTTTAGGACTCCGGGATATGCATGATAAGGCTGCCAGCACAACTTTGGATATGTTTGCAAATATTTTAGATGACATATCAGACATTTGTGAAACGTATAGAAACAACGACATAACATCACATGGACATAGTATACTTTCAAACATCAGAAATTTTATGTCTGACAGGGCCCAGACAAATATAGCATTCACAGAACTGTTACAAAATTATCGAACAGAGATAATGCCTACATTTTTACAAAATTGGAATGAATTGACAATTGGAGAACAAACCTCTACAGTTAAAGTAAACAATTTTTTTTGTGGTCTCCATTTATTGGTTAATTTTGCAGAATGTTTGTCGCCTATACTTTTACAATTTGAAAGGATGCAAGAAAAGAAACAGTTATTCCAGAAACATCTGATGATGAGGACAGACCTGATATACAAATATATGCCTTTGATGCAAAAACAATATCTTTCTTACGTTTCTGTGGGAAATGTTTTGGACGAGGAGTTGATGAAAAGAGTGGCTGCTATAGCGCATTTAAAACATATTGTCAAAGAGAAAATGAAAATGTCATGTTTGTAGATTTCAGGGGAAACAGGTTCAATATAATCTTTCTTATGGGACAAATTGCCTTCTATCAGCACGAAAGAATTAAAGCATTTTTTGAAATTGTACACGGAGCTAACAATAAACTTCATAAGTTAACCTTACAACTTGTTAAAAAACAGTATATTTTGGCTTGTTGTAAAGTACTTGGTCTGATTTCAAAATTGATAACTGCACCTTTATGGAGGCTCATAGAAAGTAACATGCATGTGTTAGATATGAATACCAACTACCTTTCACTGTTAACATATTTAGACAGAATGAGTAAGGACTCCACAGATTTCATTACTGGCGAAGAATTTCCTTTCCCAAGGAACTTGTAGAAAAGGATAAGATGTTGGAAAAGCTAGTGCAAGCCAATGAAGGAATAGATGACAAAGCATGTGCATTTGCACAACTTGCTTTCAAAGGACTGCATCAAGTCTTGGCTAAAGCAATGAAGGAGCAATTGCCAGGGGGAGCATACTTCAGCCCTACAGAAGACATCAGAGATCAGACAAAGTCAGTAATACCTCACAACAAAATACCAGAGCGTGTATTTGGTATACTTGACTTCTTCTTGCGATACAGGCCAAACGCATCAACAATTTGTAACGAGGCCTTCCTGATGTTTGTTTTTAATAAAACTTCAGATTGGTTAGAGGCGTTACCTGTTGATGAAAGGAACAGAATGTTAGAAGATAGTATTAAGGAAGGTAGGCAAATAAGGACAAAATATCAGGAGCGACTGAAAGAAATTGAAAACAAACGTAAAGAAAACTAAGAGAAAACAAATTGCCTTGGAACGAAAACAAAAGCTGCAATAAAACTAAAACTAAGCATACAAGTGATGTAATTTACTATGGTTTGTGGCAAAGACCAGATGAAGTTGATGATATACTAAATGAAATAACATCGGTTACGGAGAAAAGGAAAGCCTTGATATCTCAAATAAGATTCAGGCAGAAAGTCCTGAAACAAGTTGTAGTGGATAAGAAATTGTATTTTGTCTCCGAGAAAGGTAAAGCGTTATCACTTGAGAAACTGAAGAGTAATGTAATAAAGTTGATAGTGGATGCCACTGAAGGTCCATCTGAGGAGAGAGTTGCTAGAGATGTTCCATTATTTGTTGGAAAAAAAGTTCTTCATACATTTAAGGAAGGAAAATGGAATGGTAGAGTTTTAAGTGTCGTAAAAGGATTCCCAGAATTTTATAACATTGTTTATGATTGTGACCTTGATGAATCAACTGCAACTATTAGCAGTGCCACAGCCATTTATACCTACAAACTGAAGCAAGAGTACAGAGATGGCAATCTGGAAATTCTTCCTGAGGCGGTGAGACAACTGTTCCAGTTCCAGTTTTGTTACTGTTCCAGTTCCAGTTTTGTTACTGTTCCAGCTTTGTTACGTTACTGTTTTAGTTTTGTTATTGTTCCGGTTCTGTTACAATTCCAAATCTAATATGACACTGACATTGATTTGCATGAATTGTTCAAAGAATTATCTTGTTTTCTTGTTTTCGGAAAACATGGTAAATACACTCTAACAAATGTTGATTTCTTATGATTTTTAACTTTGTTGTTTGATACATTATTACTAATACATTATAACTAACACTTCAACATAGTAATGACTAATAATTGGTTATAATTATTCAAATGAAAAGTGTATTTTAAAGATTATTTTTCAATTCCTTAAAAAACATTTGAGTGTGAAAAAAATGACAACTATCATTATTTAGGATCAATACCTGACATTTTAATTTTCAATTTTATTCATTATTTTAATTTTTCATAACATTATAATGTTGTTTTGAGAACTCTAAGTATGAGTTATAACAAATTCATATTCAATAACACTTGCATTTCATTGATCAAACAAAACAAAAATATAAGAATTCCTTTATTTCACATATTTGCATGATAATAATATTTGCTTAATTTTCATGTTATTTTTCTTTTGTATTTTCAGGATATCACACAGAATTGAGGAATATTGCCAGAAGTAGTTCATACTCAGACTAAGACATGTACATAGGAATAAATCTAACATTCAATTGTGAATTTTGTTGCAGTTCAAAATTTTCTAGACATTTTAGTGACATTTAAGTGAGAAATTTTGACAAATTAAAAAACGAGAGTTATCTTTTCTTTGATTTTGTTCAATTTAAGGCATTTACATTGCTTTTTTTATATATTTTATGTTAAAAACTTTGGCACAGGTCCCCATACATTAAGTTGAAACAGTTGATGTACATTAGAAAGGTAATATTTAATTTTCAAGATTTATTTTAATGATAAGCAGACCTTAACATTTTTTGCACGAAATATTGAAAAAACGCCTGAGGGTACCTTCCTTGAAAACGCTCTAAATTATTTATTTTTTGAGATATTGCTAAAATGAAAACTGTTTTGATCCTTGGGAATGCTTAGCTAACTGTACAGCTTACTTGCAGTTAAAATGGGTATATATCAAAATTTCATTTGCCTTCCCTACATGATATATGGGACGTCCCAAAATTATACTCAGTGTGCACTTGAATGAAATAGTTGCCACTTGACGTTTAACTACAAACAAAATCAATCATCCGACATAATAGATTAACAGTATAATATTCCCAGAAGAGAACTTCGTATACTTTTTATTAAAAGTACAAATAACTTCAGACATGTCAATGTTGGTACTTGGATGATGCGACCTAATAGTTTTGTTTTACACACCATCCTGAACTACTATCTCTAGTGACTGTTCAATATTATGAATACAGAGATGAAATGCTGACACTTTCAATTTATGAGGAAATTTTTTTCATTAATGTTTTCCAATATTTTTGCTTACATTTGCGGTCCTACTAAAATGTGCACAGAAGCGCCAGGAGAAGACATAAAGGCGCCAGGTACAATCCATCACAACATTTGAAAAACTTATTTATAATGCAGCCTTATAGATTTACAAATTAAAGTGCACATATGGTCAGTTTTGGTTAAAGCGGTCAAATAATTTTGTTGTACAAGTCAGCATGAGGTATCAAAACTACTGAAATTTTGTTACGTATCAATATTTTGAATAAAAGGAGGACATGCTGGCACCCTAAACATGCTAAATCTATGCGAAGAAAAATTTGTTGTTATTGTATTCCAATATTGCTGTCATTTGTATTATACATTGAATCCTGACATAAAAAATATGGCTGATTTACTATGCTGGTATACAGATTTACAAATTAAAGTGCACATAAGGTCCGTTTTGGTTGAAGCGGTCAAATAATTTTGTTGTACAAGTCAACATGAGGTATCAAAACTACTGAAATTTTGTTACGTATCAATATTTTGGATAAAAGGAGGACATGCTGACACCCAATATTTATGCGAACAAAAATTTGTTGTTATTGTATTGCAATATTGGTATCCATTGTATTATATATTGAATTCTGACATAAAAATATGGCTGATCATCTATGCGGGTATACATGGTATATAGATTTACAAATTAAGGTGCACATATGGTCAAGTTTTGTCGATGCGGTCAAATAATTTTGTTGTACAAGTCAGCATGAGGTATCAAAACTACTGAAATTTTGTTACGTATCAATATTTTGAATAAAAGGAGGAAATGCTGGCACCCTAAATTTATGCGAACAAAAATGTGTTGTTATTGTATTGCAATATTGCTGTCATTTGTATTATACATTTAATCCTGACATAAAAAATATGGCTGATTTACTATGCGGGTATATAGATTTACAAATTAAAGTGCACATATGGTCAGTTTTGGTTGAAGCGGTCAAATAATTTTGTTGTACAAGCCAACATAAGGTATCAAAACTACTGAAATTTTGTTACGTATCAATATTTTGAATAAAAGGAAGACACGCTGGCACCCTAAATTTTTGCGAACAAAAATTTGTTGTTATTGTATTGCAATATTGCTGTCCATTTTATTATACATTGAATCCTGACATAAAAATGTGGCTCATTTACTATGCGGGTATATAGATTTACAAATTAAAGTGCACATATGGTCAGTTTTGGTCGATGCAGTCAAATAATTTTGTTGTACAAGTCAGCATGAGGTATCAAAACTACTGAGATTTTGTTACGTATCAATATTTTGAATAAAAGGAGGACATGCTGGCATCCTAAATTTATCCAAATAAAAATTGTTGTTATTGTATTGCAATATTGCTGTCATTTGTATTATACATTGAATCCTGACATTAAAAATGTGGCTGATTTACTATGCAGGTATATAGATTTACAAATTAAAGTGCACATATGGTCAGTTTTGGTTGAAGCGGTCAAATAATTTTGTTGTACAAGTCAGCATGAGGTATCAAAACTACTGAAATTTTGTTACGTATCAATATTTTGAATAAAAGGAGTACATAATGGCAACCTAAATTAATGCGAAAAAAATTTGTTGTTATAGTATTCCAATATTGCTGTCATTTGTATTATACACTGAATCCTGACATAAAAATATGGCTGATTTACTATGCGGTATATAGATAAAAATGTGGCTGATTTACTATGCGGTATATAGATAAAAATGTGGCTGATTTACTATGCGGGTATATAGATTTACAAATTAAAGTGCACATATGGTCAGTTTTGGTCGATGCGGTCAAATAATTTTGTTGTACAAGTCAGCATGAGGTATCAAAAACTACTGAAATTTTGTTACGTATCAATATTTTGAATAAAAGGAGGACATGCTGGGACTCCTAATTTGTGCAGGCAAAATTTTTTAGTGTTTTAATGATGCTTTCATTTTGTATAATAAATTCTATTCTGAAATTAAAATATTGCTGATTGTGGCTACATAGATCAAGGACGTATAACTAACATCTAATATACGTCCTTGCATAGATATACATAATAAATTGCAAATATAATGGTTGAATATGATAGGTATTGGAATATATATTCAGTGCCCGTTATCATTGTAACCAAGATCGTTTTTTAATTTATAGATTGGCAGATCACAGCTAAATTTGTGTAACAAGCAACGTTTTATGGGTACTTTATTTTCAAATATTTGTATTTAATCCTGTTTATATAATGGAAACTTGTATTAATTTTACTTTATTTTCGATGTTTATACTACGAAACAAAGATATTAAAAAATGTTTTTAAAAAATCGATGTAGAGCGGTCCTGGTTACAAGTTAACTTAGTGTTGAGCAGACCAGTCAAAAGTTAACTTGGGAACAGGTCTGGTTTCGATCGGATTTGTCAAAGCAAAAGTTAACTTATGTTAACTTTGTGGCAGGACTGGTTTCGAAGTTAACTGATGTTAACTTTTGGGCAGGACTGGTTTCGAAGTTAACTTCTTTAACTTATGACAGGACTGGTTCGAAGTTAACTTATATCAATAGCGGACCTGTTTCCAAGTTAACTTTTGGCAGACATAAAACAGTCCTAGGACCAAGTCCGCTTTTCAAGTTAACTAGATTTTGGTCCTAGGACTGGTCAGAGCAGTCCTAAATCCGGTCACAGGTTAACTTTGACCAGTCCAAATGACTGGTTATCAAGTTAACTTGCTGTACAGGTTGGGACTGCACCCATCTGTACATCATATGTGTTTGACTTTTGGTAGAATACAAAGATGTATAATATGGATGGGTTGCTAAGCACTTTTAATAACAAGGAAAAGTTGTTTTAAGAGGGTGAGAAGTTATCTAAAGAAAATTAAAACCAATTGTTCAGAGAACAATTGAAGGTCTTCCACCCATAAAGATCTATTTAGATATGAAAATATTAAAATTCGGTTTTAAATTTCATTCCCAGCGTCAAATGATAGCTTATTGTACGCTGATTCCAAAAATATATGGTTTCTATACAATATTTTCTAAATAAGGGTGATAACTTGTTACTTCCGGTTTGAAAAATGTCACTTCCGGTATTATTTGATTGTTTACTTGACACTGATTCCAAAAATATATGGTTCAATATACTTTTACATTAAATAAGTACAAAAAATAGCTACTTCCGGTTTACACAAGGTCACTTCCGTTTGGCTTTTCCATGGTCAAATGGCTTGCAACCTAATGCAAAAAGTCCCATGACTTTATCATGTATACATATGAGGTAAAAGCAAAGGTCAAAATCTAGAATGTCAAATTTACCTATGAGCTTAATTTCAAGGTCATAAACCAAGGACCTCAAATCAAAAGACCCTAGGTCTTAATTATATATGGTTAATGAGTTATATCACCATATGCATACTTTTAAATATAAAAGGGGAGAAAACTCCAATTTAATGTTAGCGTACCTTTTCAACCAATATGTATGTGTTACGACATGTCGCAACTAACAATTTAGTAAATATATGTTGTCGATATCTTATACGGTTTTTGAAAAGAGGTGAAAATAAGCCAAAATCAAAATTTAAAATATGACCTTGACCTCTGACCTTGACCTTATTTTCTATTTTTTGGTCCAAGGACCTCAAATCAAAAGACCCTAGGTCTCTATCACTTATGGTTTACCAGTTACAAATGCATATCCCTTGTATCAAATGTATAAGGGGAAATAACTCTCATATGGAGTCTCCGAATGGATTCGGTCAAAATTATTCTTCAAATCCTGAGGATATTGGTGAAATAATTTTGTCGTAATCTTTTACGGTTGCGAAGAAGATGCCCACACATGAAAAACAGTGTTAGGGGAGATAACTCTTACAATAAAAAGTGTTCGGTTAAACAGGGTCAGTCTTAAAAGCGCAATAACTGTTCGATATCATATAAAAATATCTAAGCGACATACTGCGAAACAAAAATTTATCGCAAGAACAAATTTGGCGGAAAGAAAAAGAATAATTAAAACCAATTGTTCAGAGAACAATTGAAGGTCTTCCACTCGTAAAGATCTATTTTGATATGAAAATAATAAAATTCGTTTTCACATGTCATTTCCAGCGTCAAATGATAGCTTTTGTACGCTGATTCCAAAATATGAGGTTTATATACAAAAAATTAAATAAGGGAGATAATTTGTTACTTCCGGTTTAAAAATTTACTTCCGGTATTATTTGAATGTATACTTGACACTGATTCCAAAAATATATGGTTCTATATACTTTTATATTAAATAAATACAAAAATAACACTTCCGATTTACATAAGGTCACTTCCGGTTGGCTTTCTAAGGTCAAATGGCTTGCAACTTAATACAAAAGTCCCATGGCTTTATCATATATACATATGAGGTAACAGCAAAGGTCATAATCTAGAACGTCAAATTAACATATGACCTTGAGCTCAATTTCAAGGTCATAAACCAAGGACCTCAAATCAAAAGACCCCAGGTCTTAATTATATATGGTTAATGATTTATATCACCATAAGAGTATTTTCAAATACAAGAGGGAGAAAACTCTAATTTAATGTTTGCGTACCCTTTAAACCAAAATGTATGTGTTACGACATGTCGCAACTAACTATTTAATAAAATATTTTGTCAATATCTTATACGGTTTTGAAAAGAAGTGAAAATAAGCCAAAATCAAAATTTATAATATGACCTTGACCTTTGACCTTGACCTAATTTTATTTTTTTTGGACCAAGGACCTCAAATCAAAAGACCCTAGGTCTCTATCACTTATGGTTTACCAGTTTCACATGCATATCACTTATATCAAATGCATAAGGGGAAATAACTCTCATATGGAATCTCATTACGGCTTCGGTCAAAATTAATCAAAACATCCTGAGGATAAAACGAGCAATTTGGTTAAATAAATTTGTCGTAATCTTTTACGGTTGCGAAGGAGTAGTATACACAAGAAAAACAGTGTTCGGGAGATAACTCTTACTAAGGAAGTTTTTGTTTCGCAGTGTCAGTTTCAAAAGCGTATAATCTTTACGATATCATATACTAAAAATCTAAGCGAAATATTTGAAAACAACAATACAGCGGAGGAAAAAATTAGGCGGAAGAAAAAAAATAATAATCAGAACAAAAGAATTAAAGTGGAAAGACCTAATAATCAGAACAAATACAATAGGTCTTTCCACAGAAAAGTGGAAAGACCTAAATATTCGATTAAATATATTTACAGGAGTTTGCGATATCAATGATCTATTCAATCTCAACCATTAAAATAAACATTTTATCAGAATATAGAACAGAAACCCAACGACAGGAAACCGAAAGACATTTTAGTTAACCATTTTGAATATAAAAGGGACGAAAGATACCAAAGGAGCAATAAAAATCTTAATCCGATAGAACCATCACAAAATTAGAAGGACAACAAAACTCTTCACAAGATAAAGCAACACGAATTGTACAAAAATAGCTCTAAATAAATGGTGAGAAAGCCACAAATAAAATAACGTTGGAGATGCAATTAAATACCCACTTGGCAGAGACTCAACATAGAGAAAATTTCATACTTATCTCATTTACGTATGACATAGGTGGTCTCAGTTGAAGAGGAAAATGTGTACTGATACATATATATTAGTCGTAGATACACGATATTTTTATTAGTTGTTAGTGGCTTTGAATTAGCATTTATTAACTGCAAGAACTCTTCGTGTCTTTAATCCTTTTAATAGTTGTTGTTTGTGTGTTTTGTTTCGATCTGATGAATCATGACTTTTCAACTGATTGCTATAGTTTGTTTTATGTTGTGCTGTATTACAACTGTCCCAGGTCGGGGATGTTTGGGTGCCCGCAAACATATCTAACCCGCCACATTCTATATGTGCATGACCCAAGTCTGGGGCCTGTCATTCAGGGTTTTTTTTTGTAATATGTCATATTTATTTTCGTTTATTGTTTTGTACATAAATCAGGCTGCTATAGTTTTCACGTTCAACATGAAAAAGAATTAAGGCGGTTTGCTTTTTATAAAAAGTGAATTTTGAAATGATAGAAAGTGGTTAAATTTTTAAATTAATGGATTGAATTGTTATTAAGTTTATACTGCAACCATGCTATTTGTGAAGATAAATTTATCAACTATCAAAATAGTCGTGATATTACAGGTATTTAGTGTACTAAGTATTGTTTGTAACGTGTAAAATGTTTCCGAAGACTTTAATTTAAAACGTTTTCGGAGATAGAGGTTAACACATTCTATTATAAAATGTGTCACCTTCTGCCAGAAATAGGATAGAAATGCTATGAAACCTCTCATTTCTACCTGCTACAAAAGTCGTAGAAATAAGGTTTATATTCCGTGACAATTTATGGTTATTCCGTATTTCTGAAACGTTATCCCTGGTGTAAAAATATTGGCGAGTTTACGATTTCTATGTTTTATAATTTTATTTGAAATAAGATCTACGAGACAGAATAAGTAGACATTATTGAGGAGAATTCGAGGCGAGAAAGCAACCGAGAACAGTTGAAAAATTAGACAAATATTCGATTGACCATGTACAACATGTACGGTAAAGAGAGTATATTTTGGAAAGGAGAACTTTGCTTTAACTTAAGAGTATATGTTTCATAGTTCCTTGTTTTAGAAACTAGTATTTTTTTAGTATGTTTTGATAAACCATGCAGGGTTGTCACACAGTACATCATTTATGGTAACATGTAGATAAAATATCTTTCAGATTAGCTGTTTTGATTTGAGACAAAGTTTTATACCGCACATGTGCAGAACTCACAATGCTGAGTTGAAATAAAGACGAAATATATGTAATTTGTGCTGATAGCCCTTTAACATCTGACACTGAAGTAAATCACACACAATCACGAAAAACGACCATAAGACAAAACAGTATTCAAAACACAATTATAATTCGCCTTCATCCTTCAATTCAACAGTGGAACTGTTTACGGTGAAAGTGTATTATGTATACTAATTTACAGATACGGATTATTCTCTCACACTAGTTTATTGCTTTTGAAAACAATTTGATGCATTTTGAAAATATTTCATGTATTTGGGAAATAACAAAACAAGGATAGCTTGAACCTATATTGAAAAGCAAGCGTGCAAAGCTTTACTTTCCCAGAAAATAAGTTTGGTTTGCATCATTTTTTCTTTACAATTTTAGGATAAATACTCATTATTTGCCAAAAATGTCAAACGCGAATTTGAATGAATTTTAAACATTTTATGATTTGGTTACATGTTCAAAAGTACCAGATATACAATAATTGGTGTTGCTCATGTAAGTACAAACCCGGTGATAACTCTAATTCAGAAGGTCTCGTTTGGGAAAAGGGGACGGGATTGTAGCTACGACAATTGGAACATATCCGTCGTCATCTGCGAAACAGATATTTGTTAACGGTCAACCAACTCATATATGAAGTCTATAGCCAACGTCTTTTATCAAGATATGTTGCGTGGCATGATCAATTTCATAGGGAATGGGAACCTTTCTCGAGACGGTTTTTAACATAGATATAGTGACTTCCTTTATTACACTCTTACAATGATATTGTGTATATATCGACCATCAAAGGCGATAGACTGAATGACTGGAAATATGAGTACAGGTTATGAACAATTTATATTTTATTGCCATCAGTGATACATACCGTATTTATAAGGCTATTCAAAAGACTAGTATATTTCTATTAGCGTTATACATAATTTGAATAAAAAGTGGTATCGAAATTATATTCTGCCGTCCATTTGAGACTTTGCGCATACAGTTGCCTCTATAAGCCATTACTATGTCATTTTTGCATTGTCTTCCTACAAGACAACATGCTTTGTGTAGGCAAGAGCACGCGGAAAGTAAAGAAGAGTTAAGTGAATTCCTTAGGTGTTATATCGAAAAATTGTTCACAGTTCGTAAATTTTATGATAATAAATGAAAGCATTTAAATGAACCGTTGTAGGAGACGCATTTGTATTTTTATAAATTAAATATCTAAACAACGAATAAAATAAAACCTGAGATTTTCACTAGAGGTCCAACGGTCGTAATTACGAGAAGTACGTTTTTCTATCCTTTTCTATAATTCTTTTGGAAAAAACCAAACCATATCCAAATTCAGAAATATTCACTAAAATAATAAATCGTTCAGTTGTAGAAAAATAAACGCATCAAAGTTACCTGAATAAAAATCTCGTATGCAAGACTCGCGTTTTGTCTACAAAAGACTCTTCACTGACACTCGAATAATTCACATGTCATTTCCAGCGTCAAATGATAGCTTTTGTACGCTGATTCCAAAATATGAGGTTTATATACAAAAAATTAAATAAGGAGATAATTTGTTACTTCCGGTTTAAAAAATTTACTTCGGTATTATTTGAATGTATACTTGACACTGATTCCAAAAATATATGGTTCTATATACTTTTATATTAAATAAATACAAAAATAACACTTCCGATTTACATAAGGTCACTTCCGGTTGGCTTTCTAAGGTCAAATGGCTTGCAACTTAATACAAAAGTCCCATGGCTTTATCATATATACATATGAGGTAACAGCAAAGGTCATAATCTAGAACGTCAAATTAACATATGACCTTGAGCTCAATTTCAAGGTCATAAACCAAGGACCTCAAATCAAAAGACCCCAGGTCTTAATTATATATGGTTAATGATTTATATCACCATAAGAGTATTTTCAAATACAAGAGGAGAAAACTCTAATTTAATGTTTGCGTACCCTTTAAACCAAAATGTATGTGTTACGACATGTCGCAACTAACTATTTAATAAAATATTTTGTCAATATCTTATACGGTTTTTGAAAAGAAGTGAAAATAAGCCAAAATCAAAATTTATATATGACCTTGACCTTTGACCTTGACCTAATTTTATTTTTTTGGACCAAGGACCTCAAATCAAAAGACCCTATGTCTCTATAACTTATGGTTTACCAGTTTCACATGCATATCACTTATATCAAATGCATAAGGGAAATAACTCTCATATGGAATCTCATTACGGCTTCGGTGAAAATTAATCAAAACATCCTGAGGATAAAACGAGCAATTTGGTTAAATAAATTTGTCGTAATCTTTTACGGTTGCGAAGGAGTAGTATACACAAGAAAAACAGTGTTCGGGAGATAACTCTTACTAAGGGAAGTTTTTGTTTCGCAGTGTCAGTTTCAAAAGCGTATAATCTTTACGATATCATATACTAAAAATCTAAGCGAAATATTTGAAAACAACAATACAGCGGAGGAAAAAATTAGGCGGAAGAAAAAAAATAATAATCAGAACAAAAGAATTAAAGTGGAAAGACCTAATAATCAGAACAAATACAATAGGTCTTTCCACAGAAAAGTGGAAAGACCTAAATATTCGATTAAATATATTTACAGGAGTTTGCGATATCAATGATCTATTCAATCTCAACCATTAAAAATAAACATTTTATCAGAATATAGAACAGAAACCCAACGACAGGAAACCGAAAGACATTTTAGTTAACCATTTTGAATATAAAAGGGACGAAAGATACCAAAGGAGCAATAAAAATCTTAATCCGATAGAACCATCACAAAAGTAGAAGGACAACAAAACTCTTCACAAGATAAAGCAACACGAATTGTACAAAAATAGCTCTAAATGAATGGTGAGAAAGCCACAAATAAAATAACGTTGGAGATGCAATTAAATACCCACTTGGCAGAGACTCAACATAGAGAAAATTTCATACTTATCTCATTTACGTATGACATAGGTGGTCTCAGTTGAAGAGGAAAATGTGTACTGATACATATATATTAGTCGTAGATACACGATATTTTTATTAGTTGTTAGTGGCTTTGAATTAGCATTTATTAACTGCAAGAACTCTTCGTGTCTTTAATCCTTTTAATAGTTGTTGTTTGTGTGTTTTGTTTCGATCTGATGAATCATGACTTTTCAACTGATTGCTATAGTTTGTTTTATGTTGTGCTGTATTACAACTGTCCCAGGTCGGGGATGTTTGGGTGCCCGCAAACATATCTAACCCGCCACATTCTATATGTGCATGACCCAAGTCTGGGGCCTGTCATTCAGGGTTTTTTTTTGTAATATGTCATATTTATTTTTCGTTTATTGTTTTGTACATAAATCAGGCTGCTATAGTTTTCACGTTCAACATGAAAAAGAATTAAGGCGGTTTGCTTTTTATAAAAAGTGAATTTTGAAATGATAGAAAGTGGTTAAATTTTTAAATTAATGGATTGAATTGTTATTAAGTTTATACTGCAACCATGCTATTTGTGAAGATAAATTTATCAACTATCAAAATAGTCGTGATATTACAGGTATTTAGTGTACTAAGTATTGTTTGTAACGTGTAAAATGTTTCCGAAGACTTTAATTTAAAACGTTTTCGGAGATAGAGGTTAACACATTCTATTATAAAATGTGTCACCTTCTGCCAGAAATAGGATAGAAATGCTATGAAACCTCTCATTTCTACCTGCTACAAAAGTCGTAGAAATAAGGTTTATATTCCGTGACAATTTATGGTTATTCCGTATTTCTGAAACGTTATCCCTGGTGTAAAAATATTGGCGAGTTTACGATTTCTATGTTTTATAATTTTATTTGAAATAAGATCTACGAGACAGAATAAGTAGACATTATTGAGGAGAATTCGAGGCGAGAAAGCTTAACCGAGAACAGTTGAAAAATTAGACAAATATTCGATTGACCATGTACAACATGTACGGTAAAGAGAGTATATTTTGGAAAGGAGAACTTTGCTTTAACTTAAGAGTATATGTTTCATAGTTCCTTGTTTTAGAAACTAGTATTTTTTTTAGTATGTTTTGATAAACCATGCAGGGTTGTCACACAGTACATCATTTATGGTAACATGTAGATAAAATATCTTTCAGATTAGCTGTTTTGATTTGAGACAAAGTTTTATACCGCACATGTGCAGAACTCACAATGCTGAGTTGAAATAAAGACGAAATATATGTAATTTGTGCTGATAGCCCTTTAACATCTGACACTGAAGTAAATCACACACAATCACGAAAAACGACCATAAGACAAAAACAGTATTCAAAACACAATTATAATTCGCCTTCATCCTTCAATTCAACAGTGGAACTGTTTACGGTGAAAGTGTATTATGTATACTAATTTACAGATACGGATTATTCTCTCACACTAGTTTATTGCTTTTGAAAACAATTTGATGCATTTTGAAAATATTTCATGTATTTGGGAAATAACAAAACAAGGATAGCTTGAACCTATATTGAAAAGCAAGCGTGCAAAGCTTTACTTTCCCCAGAAAATAAGTTTGGTTTGCATCATTTTTTCTTTACAATTTTAGGATAAATACTCATTATTTGCCAAAAATGTCAAACGCGAATTTGAATGAATTTTAAACATTTTATGATTTGGTTACATGTTCAAAAGTACCAGATATACAATAATTGGTGTTGCTCATGTAAGTACAAACCCGGTGATAACTCTAATTCAGAAGGTCTCGTTTGGGAAAAGGGACGGGATTGTAGCTACGACAATTGGAACATATCCGTCGTCATCTGCAAAACAGATATTTGTTAACGGTCAACCAACTCATATATGAAGTCTATAGCCAACGTCTTTTATCAAGATATGTTGCGTGGCATGATCAATTTCATAGGGAATGGGAACCTTTCTCGAGACGGTTTTTTAACATAGATATAGTGACTTCCTTTATTACACTCTTACAATGATATTGTGTATATATCGACCATCAAAGGCGATAGACTGAATGACTGGAAATATGAGTACAGGTTATGAACAATTTATATTTTTATTGCCATCAGTGATACATACCGTATTTATAAGGCTATTCAAAAGACTAGTATATTTCTATTAGCGTTATACATAATTTGAATAAAAAGTGGTATCGAAATTATATTCTGCCGTCCATTTGAGACTTTGCGCATACAGTTGCCTCTATAAGCCATTACTATGTCATTTTTGCATTGTCTTCCTACAAGACAACATGCTTTGTGTAGGCAAGAGCACGCGGAAAGTAAAGAAGAGTTAAGTGAATTCCTTAGGTGTTATATCGAAAAATTGTTCACAGTTCGTAAATTTTATGATAATAAATGAAAGCATTTAAATGAACCGTTGTAGGAGACGCATTTGTATTTTTATAAATTAAATATCTAAACAACGAATAAAATAAAACCTGAGATTTTCACTAGAGGTCCAACGGTCGTAATTACGAGAAGTACGTTTTTCTATCCTTTTCTATAATTCTTTTGGAAAAAACCAAACCATATCCAAATTCAGAAATATTCACTAAAATAATAAATCGTTCAGTTGTAGAAAAATAAACGCATCAAAGTTACCTGAATAAAAATCTCGTATGCAAGACTCGCGTTTTGTCTACAAAAGACTCTTCACTGACACTCGAATAATAAAAAAACAACATCAATTTTGATTTATAAATGAAAGTTTGTATATTCCACCAAGTAACACACGCCTTAATGGTTTTGTTTTAAATATCTGAAAGAGGAAATGTTTTCTTTTCTATCAAACAGACCAAAGAAATGCATTGTCTGCATGTCAGTCGGCTTACATATTCAAGTATGAAAACAATCAAAGGAGACTGATGTTTTATCATTATATACGCAATATAGTAATAAGATTCTGTTTCTACGTTGGACTTTTCAAAATGAGTAAAGTTTGACTTTCCTTGTTGAACGATTTTTTTTAATTCCACATCTGTCTTAACGTTCTATTGCGTGCACTTTGCCTTATATTACAAAAATAGGTGTCCTTTATTGTTAATGAATATACTACGCTTGAAAATACATTTATCATTGAAAACTTTTGTTTGTCTCAAGATCTATAAATAAACTGTATGAATGGAAGCATGTTTGATATAAGATTCAATCAGTTCTTAAGTTCTTGATTGATTGACAGGTACCCTTTTGGCACTTGGCCACTTGTCAATGTAGATACTCGTGCAAATTTACCGTGTAGTGGGAAATAAAGGAAAAGGGTATTACCACATCCACTGATTTGTAGTATAAAATGAACTTTTAATGGTCGGATATTTTAAATACGACTTTACTTGACATATTAAAAACATATATATAATTTGATAGTTATAAATAAAATTGTATGTAGTTTTGTTGATACACTAGCTGATCAGAACTGGCGGAAGGACAATCTACAATATGTTTAAATGCATCATACCTTAAAACAATGTAAATCTATTGAGTTAAACAAACATTTATAATTAGTCTTTACATATTTTAATTAATGATCGATTTCTTATATACACAAAAGGTCATTCAAATATGCAGCCAATTATAAAATTACGTCATAAAATATACTGTGGTGTCATTATGTAGAAAAAGCGGCCATTTTGTGATTAATTGAACAGCTAAACGGGTTATATGTAAAATCATACTATCAAAAACTCTATAAATGTATATGTTGGTGCCATTAGACATAGCCGGATAACGCACACGAAAGACAAGCATTCTTTATGCATTGATTGCAAATCAATTTGTTTCCGAACGTTTCAGCAGACTTTAAGTAAGTTAAAACAAATCCTTGTTCAAATTCATTTTAAAACGAAAGTATATATGTCTGTTTTTTACTATCATTAAATATAAGGTTTATATTTTCCAAGATCTTTGAATGTGTAAATGATAGTTTTTTATTATTTAGAATATATTTCATGCAATTAAAGCCTACAGAAATAAAAAGCGAATATTGTTTGCGATTAATTTTATCAACGCCATTACGATTAACAGTTACCGGGTCTTTCAATCTACACCAAACCGATTTTTCTGTACATTGTTTTTATTTTATTTATAATGGAATTACATGATTTTACAAAACTACATTTGTCAGTATTTTGTTATGGAGCAAGGGACTAGTCGTAACATATACTTTTGTATTAGTTTCAGACTTGACTATGGCTCAAAGGGAACGAGAAAACTTTACAGAAATTCAATAGTAATAGTCACCATAGAAAGGAATCGTTATCAGCAATTCTAGAAAATGATTTGTCAAAATTGACCTTTGAAGATTTCATTAACAAGCGTCAGCTTGATGTTTATCATCTTTGTTGCAACAGAATTACCTGCTGCCAATGTACGGGTGGACCAGCGAATCAAAGTAAAATTTTGTATCCAAATCATCTTGATATATTGCTTGACAAAATGGATCAACCCTGCCTGTTCACAATCTAAATACAACGAAAAGTTTCAATATTGTTGTCGCCCGCCAAGGCAATCTTTGCCTGTTTCTGATCTCGATATCACCTTGCTACGCTGCTTGCTGATGAACTTTGCCCAAAATGCCAAAAATCATATCCTGAGGCAAGATGTAGAAGATCTTGTTAAATATAAGAACAAACTCTATGGCCATATACAAGAAGCTAGACTCTCCGATACTGACTATGCAAAATACAAAACTGACATCGAAGGTATGATTCTCCGGATTGCACGATTCTGCAATATTGAGAACAAAATGCAGCAAAATTGAAATATGTTTCTATTAGATCTTTGGATGAGACTATTTTAAACAATTCCATATAACATTGAAAGTTCATACGAAAAGAATATAGAAAAGGTATCATCCAAATAGTAATATGTCATACTTAATGTATATCTTTATATAACAAATTTAAAAAATATAGTCACAAATGTTGTTTGTAAATTTAAAATAAGTTGAATGAAATAGTTTAAGAAACTACTGTTTACATAAACATATCACAGTAAAACTAATTGTGATCTGAGAATAGGATGTACCTTTATTCGTTAAAACGGTTCCTTTTTCATATATGATACACATAGTACATTCAAAACTACATCGGAATATGCATAACACCTTATAAACGTAAACACTACTTGAGAATTTTACGTACGGTGTATTCTATTAAATCCAAAATAACATGTTTTTCCCAAATTCTTATGCATATAACTTATCTATTTTACAAAAATCAAGTAAAATAAAAAGAATACAATTTAGAGTGTTGATGAATTGCAACAGCATCTGACCGCACAAGATGAAAAACTGGATTGCTGTATGGGCATATTCGAGGGCATAGTCAGCGAAGTGAGTAAGTATATAAGAGAAGCATACAGTTATTTTAAATTAATTAAGTAATTGGGAGATGTTGATTATATCTGATTCTAAGATGATTAATGTTTTATTAACCAATCCACAGATGTTTCAAAATTGACACAAATTTATGTATTTTGCACAACACTTCATCTTAAATAACTTACATTCAATGAGTACTTAAACTATTATCATTAATGACAAATTGTTACATATTATCAGATTATATAAATGGACTGATCATATATTATTTTGTACGATTTCCAAGAATTATGTGTGAAGAAAGCAAAAAGAGTAATGTCTGCTAGTTTGTTTCATTTATTCTTTTTACAGGCTACGGAAAAAGACATTTCATTGGTTCGTTTAAAAATAAATATAGTGATGAAATAAGTAGGAAGAGTTTAATGCAACAAGTCTTAAAACCTATATTTCTTTTGATAATATTTAATTTTACTGTTTCAGGAAGATTGACATGCATGTACATTAAATCCGATATTTTGTTCTTAAATAATAACCTTAAAAACGTGATATACGTCCATCATCGTTTTATTTATATCATACATGTTTTGGAAATAATTGTTATTTTGAATTATCACTCATCTAGATCTGCAATTTAAAAAATCGACTTTTAAGTAAAACATATCAATTCACTTGATTTGTTAATGCAAATACTTGTTATTATATATATTCTTTTCTGTACAAGTTCATTACAACATTGAATCTTCCTTTACTATTCATTCCTTTGGTGAATAAAGTGTAGTCTGAAGTTTTATATTGTAGGACGGAATGATTTCTTTTAAACTTTTGAGTTTTGTTTATAGGCATGCTTTAATATTGTTTTATATGTTATTGCTATACTTGTCATTTATGCCATGCCATCTGTGACTAAACCAGAGTCATAGAAGCCACTGGCTTAAAAACAAGGACCCAGAAGAAACTTCTGTATATCAAGACTTTGGAGTATGCATTTTAAAATGACAGCAATATAAACATTGGATAAGTCTTGTATCAGAAATTATATATGAAATCTCTTAAAATATATACTATATATAAAATGTAAGTAATATTATTCGGCATGTGCCCATGTGGACTGTAACATAACGATGTCACATGTGGAGCACGATCTGCTTAGCCTTTCGGAGCACCTGAGATCACCCTAGTTATTAGTGGGGTTCGTATCTCGCAGTCTCAAGCTTTCTATCTTGTGTTTTGTAGACTTTTGTTGTTTGTCTTTTCGTCATTTTTGTCATGCCGTTGTTTATTCGTCTTTGCTTAGTAGTTTGAATATTTCTTTGATATATTCTGCCTCGCTTCTTTAAGCCAGAAAGACTTAACCTGGTCAATTTGTTTTAAAGTTAAATTTTATTTAAGCCATATTATTGGATAAGTGCTCCAAGACCTGGCGGGTATGCCAAGGGCAGAAGAACCCCGCCCCAATGTGTCTAAGTGTATATCCAGAAATTGTGTTACAATGTATGTATATTCGGACTCTTTAGAAAGAAAAAGTAACACGTATGGTTTCTAGAAAGCTAAATGTTAAACTCGAATGTCCCAGTATAAATTGTTCCTCAAAGCATTTACGTATTTGTTACCTTTGAAATAAAAATGCTTTCCCTAATAAACGTGTAGTTCAGGAGCATCATTTGACAGTGTCAGTTTCTCACTTGTTTTGATTTTTTAATCTCGTACTTCCAGCACAAACTGAAGCCTGCTTATCAGAACACTCAAAAGATGACACCTATGTTATAACAGAGGATGTAAAACCGTGTTGCGACATCCTGGACAAATATAAGACGCTGGTAATCATCGCCAAGACATGAAGTGGAAAGTTCAAAACATGTCTTCAGATAGCTACGGTGTATCAAGAAAAATGTACACACCAGTGTTATTTGTAAACGATGAAGTAGCAAGAAAAAGGGATCTTATTAATTTTGAGGAAAATAATATTGTGATTGTAAGAGATTTATTTGGTAGATCAAACATTGATTTCAATGAAGATCTACACAGGGGAATACTTGACGTTCTTTTTTCTTGTATCAAAAGGGAATCGTGTAAATCAAAATTGATATTTACAATACGAGGAAACGACAAGATCAAACAAAAATTAGTTGAAAACCACAAAATTTTCGAGAAAGATATTTTTATTAATTTGGACGAAGCACTGAGTTTGCACTGTAAAAAAATGATTTTGTCAAAACATATGAATAAGCATGGTATTACTCTATGTGACTGTAAGAAAATGAATACTTGGTTTACACAAATTGGTCTTCCACAAATTGGTCTTCCACGGGTAATAAAACAATGCAGTCAGAAAGTTTCCGAAAAAAGAGAACTCAATGAGGATTTGTCTTGCTTTTTTACGATGTATGTCATTGAAAATATGAAATGCAAATAGATTTCCTCAAGTTTGTCATTTATTTTGTAGCAACTAAATTTTAACAAAACAAGGAAAATCATAATTTACATGCATCCCAATCATAAGTCGATGAAATGAATCATTTGAAATATGAAGGTTTTGATAATAAGAAGGTACAGTACCAGTATTGCGTTTTAGTATAAGCTGCAATCAAACATTCGAATAATTTTGATGATATTGATGAAAAAATTTCCTAAATATATTTTTATCAGTTTATGATGACAGTAATAAATTCAAAATGCCTTTATTTAAGGCTTGTTTGCACTCTGATTTCTAATTTGCGCAGTGGACAGCGGACATATTCTTTGATTTGTAGAACTTTTTCTAAATATTAGAAATTGGAAAAGGCAAGTTTTGATTTGAAATCAAACCTAACAGTGTGCAAGGGTCATGTGTATATGTGTTTGCGGTTGAAAATTTATGAAGGTAAAATACATAGATATCACCTCATTTACATCTAAAAGAAATTAAATTCCAATCATATAGGAACAAAGAAGTATTACATTTTCCTGGCCTTAGCATGGTTTTTGTGTACCCAAAGCAGGTAAAGGAAGTCAACTTTAGAGTGCTGTAATTGGATATCAGGGTATAAAAGTAAAATAACAAAATACCGAACTTCAAGGGAAATTCAAGATGGAAAGTCCTATCTCAAATGGCAAATCAAAAGTTCTAACACATCAAACGAATGGAAAACAACTGCCATATTCCTGACTTGGTACAAGCTTTTCTTGTGTAGAAAATGGTAGATTAAACCTGGTTTTATAGCTAGATAAACCTCTCACTTGTATGAAAGTCGCATATAATTCCATTATATTGACAACAAAGTGTGAGAAAACAAACGGACATAATAGGTAAAATGTCAAACATTGGGGAACAGCAGTCAACATTATGCTATAATCTTTATCATTATAAAAGCAAATAACTATTTCAAAATGGCATATAGACACTCTATAGACAAAGTACATAAGCAAAAATTAAAGACAAGAATACATAAAAGTCCATAGCACAATAACAAAATGGCGGGATGTATAAAAACCGAGCCACGCCAAAAGCATATTACCAAATATGGACTAAATAGTAAAGTTTAAAAAATATACAAAGACAAATAAAAGAACACTATAATTTAGATGATAAACAACGTCATTACCTAGAATATAAACTCAAGACCACCATGTATTATTTGTGAAGTTGATGCGGAATATTTATCAACAAGATTTTTTATATATCTATGAATAACTGCACTGTGTTTATTTACAATAAAGTTTGGAAACACAGGAAATATTTTCTTGAGAATAATTCGAAAAGGCTTCCAAGAAGATGGTCATACAACCATTTTACTTTTATCATCTATAAAATCGGAACCCCAACAGGAAATTATATAGATAGAATTACGAATTCCCAGCCTAATTTCGGAAATATTTCTTAGTTAATCCGACAATATTTTGATCATCCATAGTAAAAATACCGAAACTTTTCTAGGGCAACGTTTTAATTGAATGCTAAAGGTAACTGAACATAACCTTTTCAGATCTCGCACGAGCGACAAAAAATCTAACGGAGTAAAGTTTAAAATATGAGTTTACTCAGATTGTGTTGTTTTAACAATTGAATAACTTCTAAATTTCATTCAAAACACATGCAGTGCTTTCTAAAACTTATCGAAGATACCAGGCTTAAAATAGAATTCAAATGCTTTTCTATGCATCTTTAGGTTTTTTACGGAAATACTTTTTAAATCAAAACAACTTTTAAATTGAAATTTAAATTCTTACAATTCAACATCTTTTCACAAGTTTACTGTCAATGTTAACAATGCAGGAAATACTCAAACTCAAGAAGACTAAAAATATTGGTTATTTTGATATAACGTCGATTGTAATTTATAACTATTTGAATACACAGTCAACTGACTTTTGTCGTTTTTTGATGCCTCTATCGTGAATACACGTCTTCTTATTATATTTGAAATAGCTCTCGCTGCTATATAGCCTTTTGTGCTGATGCGGCGTAAAGCAATCACCAATCAATCTTGATTGATTGATTGGTGATTGCTTTACAATCAATCCACCATTTTCTACATAAGAAAATGCCTGTACCAAGTCAGGAGTATGACAGTTGTTATCCATTCGTTTGATGTGTTTGAACTTTTGATTTTGCCATTTGATTGGGGACTTTCCTTTTTAATTTTCCACGGAGTTCAGTATTTGTTTTATTTTACTTTTACTACAACCAAGTCGATGTCAAGTTTCTTCCTAGAAGAAACTTAACTGCTGGTGGACTATTCACCGAGGGCATCATTAACTTGGTAGCTTTATGCATGATGAAAACAAATAATACAAAGAACAAACCGGCTGGGACGTCGCCCGGGTTACCAATGTCCTCTTTTGCTGCATGGAACACTGTAGCATTTGATTTGTATGTTCTACGGCATATCCTCCGGGATACCCCTGATTTGACGTACATGTACGTTCAGCCAGAAGGTAATTACTACTTTAAAAATTCAGATACTTTTCATAAATTAAAGCCATGTTGCGTTAATATTTTCGACTGTTTGAATACACCTGCTACAAGTGAATCAACACCTATTATTTCTTCTTGTAAACACAAAAAAAGGAAAAAGGAGCACGTGCAAGAAATGTAATATGTTAATCACGACTCCTGATTTTACCAGTAATTTAACAGGAAAAACGTATTATACTAAATCTTTCGAGCCTCTGGACTGTTCCACGGACAATGTCGTGTACGGAATTGAATGTACTTTGTGTGGACTACCCTTTATGTTGGTGAAACTCGACAAACTTTGCGTAAAAGGATGAATCAACACCGGTCTGATAATAAAGATCCGCAATTCAGGGTTCTCATAACCATTTTAATCAACCGGACCATGATCCTTCTTTATCTATGAAAGTACGCATCATCAAGAAAATTTATCACCACACAAATAGCCCTGTACTTAGTACTCCTTTCCGAAAAGATAAGAGAAGATTTCTGGATAAGGGAACTAGGTACTGCAATGCCATATGGTTGCAATGATAATATCAAAGGAGTAGGACATTTGTCAAGTCCAGCCTGCAGTGATGTTAATGTAATGAGTTTATTTAATACTACCTTACGAAACCAACGTAGTCATGGGCAAAAACGTTACCATCGGCCTAATGTAAAAAGTCTTCCAAATCTTGATCGCCCTCTGGGAGCTTTGATGACCTTCTTTCTCATCTTCATCATCCGCTAGGGTTACATTACATTAGAACTATTCTTTTTCACTGCCTGTTAATTTCTAAAATGTTTGAGAGATTATGCACTTGACAAAGGATGCATAAATACATTTTCTCCAATATACAGACTTGTCAGTATAATTTGTGATGTAGCTCTTTTCCGTCTTTTAAACCAGTATGATCTGAACCTTTACATGAGGAAAAGAGGAAATTCCTTCCGTTTACTTTACCAATAGAGGAATTGATGCAATCAACATCAGCAACGTTCTACATCACAAGGAGGTAACATCTAAAATTCCTATTTATTTTCAAAATCAGTCTGTTCCTACAGTTACACCAAAACCATTCCACCCAAAATATTTAACTATAAACAAGCATTGCAGGACCTTGATTTAGAACAATACCTAAAAATCCTCTGACATGTGACTGTTCCCACTCGCCTTACAATTACAGCCCCTCTGGTCATGTAGTTACTGGGGATCTAAACATAATTCAACATGAAAATCTGCGAAAGGTGATTTCTGATGGTCCTAAGTTAAGAGAACCCCAACACATCAATTGGAACCATAACTTCAAAATAATTATGGATTCCATTGAGGACTACGCCAGATCATGGGCTAAACGAGAAATAGTTCAACTGGACATTTTGTCAGAATGGGTCAAAACAATCAGGTCTCTGATAAAACGTCGCATCCATAAGTTGAAAAACTGTGTGAATGATCGACCAAAGTCCGTTTTCAGAGACAAAGAGGCTGTGAAATGTCTATCATCTCTTCAAGATAAGTATGTTGTTGTTCCTGCGGACAAAGCTTCAAATAATATTGTCTTTATATGTAAATCGTATTACTACGAGTGTCTTGTAAAGAGTTAGGAATAAATGATCACTCAGATAATCCCAACATACAAAACATATATTTTGACGAGGATGAGATTTTGGCGAATCATAAGTCCTTCATGGCTTCAATGAACATTGCATTGAACAACAAATCGGAGGACTTTCCTTGTTTGTATTGGATACTTAAACTTCACAAAATTCCGAACAAACAACGATACATTGCCGGCTCATCTGCATCTTCCACTAAAGAATTGTCCATTGATTGACTAAAATTCTGTCCGCAGATAAAGAGGGTCTTTAGAAATATTTTGAAACTGTTTATTCGTAGTGGTATTAACCATATTTGGATTCTTATAAACTCTAAAGAACTTCTGGATAATTTTAAACCTCGGTCTTTTTCTGAAATTAGTTCTATCAAAACTTTTATTTTTCAACCTTGTATACCACCATTCCCCATGTGAAATTGAAAACTGTCTACAAGAAATAATCCACAATGCTTTTCATCATAAAATGGTAGCATACGCTATAAATTTATTACTTTGGGATACCATAAGGCATATTTTGTTAATAGTGAACAAAAGGGTAAAACATGCTACACAGAGGAACAAGTGATCAGTATACTGGAGTTTCTTATTTATAACATATTTGTTGAATTTGAGGTAGACTTTTCAAAATTGTCGGCATTCCTATGGGAACGAACTGTGCGCCTCTCCTTGCCGACCACTTCTTATTTTCATATGAATTGGAGTTCCTTCAGACACTTGTCAAAAACAAGAAGATCAAAAAGCCAGGTTATTTAATTTCACTTTCATATATATTGATGATGTTCTTTCCATTAACAATCCGAACTTTTCTGATTGGGTTCCATTAATATATCCACCAGAACTAGAAATTAAAGAAACAACAGACACGGCTTCCTCCGCCTCATTTTTAGACTTATACCTCGAATTTGACATACACAGTCATCTCAGTACCAGAATCTATGACAAACGAGACGATTTTAATTTTGAAATTATCAATTTCCCCACCTTAGTAGCAGTATACCAACTTCACCTGCATATGGGATATATATTTCCCAACTTATTTGGTATTCAAGAGCTTGCAGCTCCTACTCAGACTTTGTAAAACGTCACCAGTGTCTGAGCAGAAAGTTGAAGAACCAGGGTATGTCAAAGAACGTCTTGTCCTTTTCTAAGAAAGTTCATCGGAAGGTACCAAGAACTTGTTGATAAATATTCCGTACCAACTTCACAAATAATACACGATGGTCTTGAAGTATAGATGTTGCGTGCTGACGTTGTTTATCATCTTAATAACGTGTTATAGTATTCTTTTATTTGTCTTTATTAATATTACTTTTACTGTTAAGTCTGTTTTTGAGATATCCATTTGACGTGACTCTGTGCTTATGTATCCCGTCATACTTTGAACGACAAAATTATTCTATTTATTAATATTACTTTTACTGTTAAGTCTGTGCTTTTAGTGATATACATTTGACGTGACTCTGTATTTATGTATCCCGTCATAATTTGAACCACACAATTATTTTATTTATTAATATTACTTTTACTGTTAATAGATATAGGAAGATGTGGTGTGAGTGCCAATGAGACAACTCTCCATCCAAATAACAATTTATAAAAGTAAACCATTATAGGTCAATGTACGGCCTTCAACACGGAGCCTTGGCTCACACCGAGCAACAAGCTATAAAGGGCCCCAAAAGTACATGTACTAGTGTAAAACCATTCAAACGGTAAAACCAACGGTCTAGTCTACATAAAAACGAGAAACACGTATAAATTACATAAACAAACGACAACTACTGTACATCAGATTCCTGACTTAGGACAGGTGCAAACATTTGCAGCGGGATTAAACGTTTTAATGGTACCAAACCTTCTCCCTTTTTCTGAAACAATAGTATAACATCACAACATAGAAAAACACACGATAAAACATCAATTGGAAGGCTTAACTCAATCAAAACGTAAATTAACACACTATGAACGAATAAATTCGATCTGTGATACCTGAAAGTAAATACATAGTTAATAAAATATTAGGGACAAACATTCAAGGCCAAAAAGCAAACAAACAAGTCCAAATAAAGCCATGGCAATACACCACCACGAAATATTTAACCCTTAGAAAATAATCACTTTTGAAAAACCGGTTTTCATAATATATACAGGTAAATGAAAATAAATTTGTCGTTTTAAGTCTGTTTTTTTGTGATATCCATTTTACGTGACTCTGTATTTATGTATCTCTTCATACTTTGAACGACAACATTATTTTATGTCTACCTGTGCGAATTTCAAACGCGCGATTTTACGCCAGTACTTTAAACCTTCCATCCTTTATGGGTGGATATTACATAGATAAATAAAATCGTATAATATAAGCAAAATGAGGATGTTAAATTTGATGTGTGCCTTTTGTGCTTCTTCCTTACATTTGTTTGTTTTATAGTGATTAAGATGATAACACAATGTTGACTGCTGTACCCTATGTTTGACATTTTACCTATTGTGTCTGTTTGTTTTGTTCACGCATCGTTGTCAATATAATGGAATTTGATGCGACTGTCATATAAGTGAGAGGTTTAGCTAGCTATAAAACCAGGTTCATTCCACCATTTTCTACATAAGAAAAGCTTGTACCAAGTCAGAAATATGGCAGTTGTTTTCCATTCGTTTGATGTGTTTGAACTTTTGATTTGCCAATTGATTGGGGACTTTCCTTTTTAATTTTCCTCGGAGCTCAGTATTTTTGTGATTTTACTTTTTCTTGAATCCAATTTCTAGAATTTTTATAATTTTAATTTGTCTGTCGCATGTGACGTGACAAGACCTAAAATCAAAGGTAAACGGACAGAAAGTCACAGGACAAAAGTCACAGGACATAAAGTCACAAATTTGATAGGATAAAGTCACAGGACAAAATTCACAAATAATTTGTTGACAATTGCTTGTATATATAAGAGAAAGATCTTGAAATATTTTCTTATTATTACAGATATTCATTTCTAAGTTTCGGAAATTGTTCATAAGCCTTGATAAATGAAATTTATTAAATTTTAATCATGCAAATGATATATATTTCTTGGCACAATGAAGCCTTTTAAGTACCAAGCCACCTTGACATTTTGTTTTCATAACAATTATTTGATCATTATTGATATTTATTGAATAAATTTTAATTACAAAGTTGTTTCACATATAATAGTTCAAGAAAAACAAAAATTTATTTGAATTGTGATTTTTGTCCTGTGACTTTTGTCCGTGACTTTTGTCTGTGACTATTTGTCCTGTGACTTTCTGTCCTACATTCAAATCAAACTGTCAATTGCAAGATTATAATACATCAGATCAACTTTATACCTCTATTCGTTGAGAGCTCAGACTAATCCATGTATGAAACGTGAAAAATGAGAAAAAAACGATTTTGTTTCTACAACTCTCAGCTTTTTTCATGACTTAAAAGGCGATCCCATGCAAGTTGCATACATTTTCAATCGAATAGGGACGGGACTTATTCTACATTTAAAGTATAACTTTATGAACCAGTTTCTCCTTAATGTTTTTAGACTATAGATAAAGCTCCGACTTTAGAAATATTTCTTTGATTAACGGTTAATAAGACATTTATCGGCATTATCTATGCACTTATTTATAAACTAACTAGATAAACAGACCACAACTAATGACGTCACAAAGTCACGTGATTTCTTCTGTAAATAAACAAAATAGCTTGATATGGCAGTTTGACAGATGAAAGTATGTTAACGCCGTTTTATGTGCACCGTCTCTTAAAACAGTGTAAATACATGGAGTGTAACATGCATTTAAATATTGATTTTTCATATTTGTACTAATCACTGATTTTCTTTACACACAAAAATAACATTTAAATGTAGTCAGATATAAAACTACGTCACCTTAAAAATTCTATGGTATCTATGTTTATTTAAAGGGACTATTTTATGAATAACAAAACAACACAGAAAACAGCTAAACAGGTACTATGTTAATCAATACTATGAAAACTGTACAAATGTATATTTAGCAGGGCGGATCCAGGAATTTGTCAGGGGGTCACCTTTGAAATCTTAAATTAACATTCAATTTTTTTATTGATATCATGAAAATAGTTACAACTATAGAATACACAAGTTACATATGATTTATAAAATTGAGTCTAATTTCATTTTTCTTGGATGCCTGCGTGCAAACATATCAACGATCACATCAAGTTCTAAATCTAAATTGTAATGCACGTGCATCAGTGCAAGTCCATTTAGTCGATCCTGGCCCATTGTTGCACGTAAAAATGTTTTTAGTAACCCGAGCTCACTATTCCTATAGTTTTTATCTTTATAAACGAGGGACGAAAGATACCAGAGGGACAGTCAAACTCATAGATTGAAAATAAACTGACAAATTTATCATTTTCCAGATAATCTCTAAGAACAGAGTCCTCAGACTCTACACGGAAATCAATCAGTGCTTGAAAATTCCCGGATTTGAAACTTCTGTCCGAAATATGTTTTGCATCATCCCTATGGCCCTTAATGGAAGATTCTGCTTGTCACAAAGCAAAACATACTTACATATAGATTTCAAAACAGTTCTGTTTGCATTTATACGTTCATTCATTGCTTTATCAATAAATGTTTGAATATCATTAGTCCTTTGCTCAATGTTGTCAAGAAAAAGTTGAGGTTTTGCTCTAGCTTCAGTATGACTTTTTACATGATTTTCATCACGGTCGAAATAATCGTTAAGTCTTGTACTTGCATGTGCCATAATTGTTAGTGGTTTGCATGATAATGTTCCCACATTATCAACCCCAAACAGAGCACAGTATATGCAGTAAGCTCCTTCTTTTGAAGGTGAGTACACAAGCCCATCATAGCGATTCAGCCAATTGAGCTGAAACAGTCTGTTCTATCCTGCATATTTTTTATGGGAAAGTTATATAGTTTATTCCAGGTTGGAAATGATTTCTTATCAAATTAAATTTCTCTTCGTTTGTTAATTTACGTGTTGATTTTTTACAAAACCAATGTCGTTTGTACTTATATGTAAGTCGGGGTTGTTTCTTTAATCTGATCGTATTCGTATCAATGCTAGGTCCGTTGCAAGTCGTTGGTACTTCAGAGGGGCTGATTTGTGGCGTTTCCTGAAGGAAAAAGGGTATAAGTTACTAAGAAATTAGAATGATCGGATCTTTTAGACAAACAGATGATAGAACGGGGTATTCAATATAGAATATTTATGTGACTTAAAACTTTAAAATTATATTTGAATTTTGGCATCGCAGTAAAAAAACATTTTGGTCGAGAAAAGTTATTATACTAACTTTAAAAATTTAGATAAACGTAATGAAAATAAAAGTATGAATTACCTGCTAAACACATCTTAGATTGAGGACTGTCTCTTCATTTTACACCTTAATATCAAAGAAAACGATCAAGTAATTAGCGGTCGTTGATTACATGTTCATTGCACTACATAAGTCTAAAAGTCTGAAAAGACCAGTTTTGTCTTGATTTGCATGAACTTTTACTCGACATTCTCCAAAAGTATGACTCGTGTCTTAATTTTTCTTGACAAATTCTCATTTATATTAAATTTGTATGAAATTTACTTGACATATTCTCGACATTCTGAATATGGTCTTAAAATTTCTTGACAAATTCTTGACATTTGAATACTGTCTTGATATTTCTCGACATATTCTCGACATTTTATTTTTCTCAGTATGGCTTGACACATTCTGAACATTTTGAATTGTGTCTTAAATTTACATGACAGTTCTGAGTTTTACAAATCATGACCAATATTCATGATATAACTTTAATCTTTATTTCTCTTTATATGATATACTGTTGTTCCAAGTTACACTTCTTACAACAAAAATAAAAGTTGGGCATGTAAAATAATTGAAAATTTGGGTATATAAATATTTTTACAAATGCAAATATGGCTGTGAAATCTAAAGTATAAAATAATTCAAATGAGGTGTGTTGATATAAAACAATTTGAATGTGGGTTTTAAATAATTACAAATTTTGATTCCTAAATCTTATAAATTAAATGATTAAAACCAATCATACTGTAGACATATTTCATTCTACATTCATAATATTCAATGTTGATATGGTAAATAATTATTATACCAAAATGTGGTTTATATAAATAGCAAATTATGATGATATACAAATCATTCATTTAACAGAAGAAAAATTTGTGTAATGTCATCTGTTGGAATATATATATTAAGTATTACACATGGACAGGATGTTCCCATAAAATTAAGGTATTCCACACCCAAGATGTACACGCAACTGTCAAATAGAAATTACTGCTTTACCTGTAATCAGCCATACAACTTATCAGTTGACCGAACATGCCACTACAATTTAAGAAGTTTGTTGATAGATGAAAATGAAAATCATCATTTTGATGAAAAAATTGAATTAAAATGGATTTTTTCATCAAAATTATGAAGTTAATTATTTTAACATAAAACAAATTGAATAATTCCCAAATATTAAAAGAAAATTATTATCTACTCCAGGAATAATAAAAAAAAATGTATTTATAATGGGTTCCATCAATGATTTCTATAGAAATAATTGGTCTTATGAAATGGATCTCAAACAGACATGCACAATATAGTTCTAAACATTCGTTTTCTTTTCAGGAAGGAGTTATCACAAATATTTATTTATTTAAATTATAAAATTCAACACTAAAATTTGAATAAAAATATTTTGGGTTTTTCTAAAAAATGAATAAGGTTTTGAATCAAGATGGGAACAAATTCTTTGACCTAAACTAAAGCCCCCTCTTTTTATCCACATAAACCCAAAAGATGAATTGTGGGGTCCAAAAGAGACACATGGTCACATTTTAAAACTGACTATAAGACACCTATTTTAGTAAAGCAAATTTGACTGGCACTTTTGCGAACGGCAAAATCTAAATGCTGTTTTTATTAACTTTGACTTATATTCCAAGTGAAAACAATTAATTAAATGTTTAATTAAAATAAATCAAAATTAAACTACATGGGGAATTATTCAGGTATTCCAACTTAGTTGCACCAAAAGGGTATCTTACTATACCAAATTGATCCTTGATTCTTCAGAGTTTAGTTTAGCCATAATAAAAAGGAGTAAATAACAGCAATAGAATGTCATAAACAGTGCAGAATAAGTCTGTTCACATTTCAGGCCAAATTTATACTGTTGAGATAGTGTCAAGACTTGAAGACTGTCAAGAATGTGTCGAGACATATTCAGACATTATTTAGAATGTCAAGAATATGTTGAGACATATTCAGACATTATTAAGAATGTCAAGAATATGTCAAGACAGATCGAGACAAATTTAAGACAGTCAAGAATTGGTCGAGACTAATCCAGACTCTTATCAGATGATACAGGAAGTGTCGAGAAATTTTAAGACAATGTTCATACTGTCAAGACACTTGTCAAGAAAAATCAAGAACCTTCTTAGACAAATTCATACTATGTCAAGAATTTTTAAAATTATTTAGACAAATTAAGAATGTCGAGTAAAAATTCATGCAAATTCAGACAAAAACTGGTCTTTTCAGACTTTTTGACTTTTGTAGTGTTGTGTAAACATAGATGTCAAGGTACATGTATTTCGCTTTAAGGTAAGTAATGACAACTTTATGACTGGTGATTACGATAGACAAATTGATTTAATCAAAGAACTTATTTTCAAAATGTTCAAGGTGCACCATTTTTGATACATGGTGCACCATTTTTCTGAACCAGCGGGTGGTCACCGGCACCGGGTGACCACCCCTGGATCCGCCTCTGTTTAGGCTTGTATCATAAATTGTTCACAGTTCAAATGGAAGCTTCCTATCAGGAATAATAGGACAATAAACAGAAAATTATATCAGTATACACATGTCCATTATTGAATAACAGATGGATACAACAGTTGTAAGTTATGAGGAATTTATAATGTTTTGAAATTTAAGAAATAAAATCTTCGTGTATAGACAGCAAAACAATTTGTTTCAATATGTTTCAGCAGACCTCATCTAAATGGGAAAAAATCAAACATTTTGTTCATATTCTTCGAAAAGTGAAAGTAAATGCATGGTAGATATATTTGTTTTAATATTTGGTTGTTATAATTTGTGCTAGTTATTTTTACTTTTAACAAGACGTGTTGCACATGACCAACGTTGACCAAATAACGTTAATGATCCATCAATAAAGGTTAAATGTTAATATGAAAACTACATAATCGACATCATAGAAAAATATTTACCGTTGACAATAGAGAGTCAAGAGTTCAGAAATTAGAATAAGGGATCATCTCAAAAGTGTGTAAATTGATTATAACGATGTAATAACTATGTCATGAAGTATGACGATTGGTAAGTAGGTTAGATGATTGATTGTTTACAATTAAAGAAATTTTAAATAATGTCAAGTTTGAGGAATTTCAATTCTATGTGACTGTCAAACAAGTGAGAGGTTTAGCTAGCTATAAAATCTGGTTTTAATCCACAATTTTCTACATTAGGAAATGCTTGTACAAAGTCAGGAATATGACAGTTGTTTTCCATTCGATTGATGTGTTTGAACTTTTGATTCTGCCATTTTATTAAGGACTTTCCGTTTTGAATTTCCTTGGAGTTCGGTATTTTGTTATTTTACTTTTAACATTCATTAATCGATTGATTGGTTGATTGACTTGTTGATTGATTAATTGATTGATTGATTGATTGATTGATTGATTGATTGATCTTTAGTTTTCTATGTTGTGTTTTGTGTACTATTGTTTTTGTAGGTCTTTTTCTTTAGCCATGGCGTTGTCAGTTTATTTTCGACTTATGATTTTGAATGTCCTTTTGGTATCTTTCGCCTCTCTTTGGCAGTTTTCATAAGCTTAAGAGACGCATATTTCATGTAAATTCATTCATTGATTGATTATTTGTATAACGTCCAGTCAACATATTTAACGCGCATTCTTTGCACAGAGATTGTTGAAGGCATTCCTCCTCCAAATATAGAGGCAAGGCGGAGACAAGTTTCTCAATTAAATATAGGGTCTTGGTATTTAGGAACAAAATAATAAGAAAGGAGAATGTCTTGAAGCCTCTTAAATTACGCAATTCAGTTCAGTGCAACATGTTTATTTGTAATAAATTATGATATTTCTAGGAACATACAAGGAATAAAACTCTTCTCTCCTTTCAAAAATATATTATTGCATGTTCCTCGATAAATGTCAAAGGAACATACTAGTATGTAGCACCCTCCAAACAATATTACCGCAACTTCCTTTGTAAATTGACTATGTCTAAGGCTCCCGGATTTTATGTTTTGTTTATTTTGTTGAACGCTTCTAACTAAATCGAATCTGAAAATTGCCTTGTATTTTCTGTTTCGCTTGTTCCGATAGGCTCGGTTCTATGTATTTTACAGAGGGTTTTTTAATGAAGAATATATGTTAAATATTTGTCAGTGGACTGCAGACAGACAATCAATCAACGAAATAATCAATATGAAATATGCGTCTTTTACGTTCGGAAAACTGTCAATCAATCAATCAATCAATCAATCAATCAACCAACCAAGCCAATCGACCAGTAAATCAACCAATCAATCAATTAATGAATGTGTAAGTCGTAAAACTTGAATTTTATCTAATGATTAACCAACTAACCAATAACCATGTTTGAAAAGTGGAAACTTAAAACTTTCACTCACAATCATTAGCAGCAATATCAGAAAAAACTATTAATATAACGATTACATTAATAATTAAATTCGTACTTTTGACATGATCCTTCATTCAAATGTCAGAACTCTTGACTCTCGACATTATATTGTCAACGGTAGACATTCATTTAACATGTCTAATGGAAAGCAGGTATGTACCGCCCGATATTTTTGTTTTATTTTCATGTACTATCAATATTTCTGGAAAATAAAAACTAGGAGATAATCAACTTACTATTATAGCAAGCTCGTTGTCAATTTTGAACACCCAATTTATTTTGATAAAAGGGTTTATAATCAAATTGGCCATATTTCTATTCTACTGATAACAGGTTTATGGTTCCATGAACTTTGAACGTATCAAACATAATATATCGATTACTATGAAACAATTTTATGTAACTAATATTACATTCAGAATATCATAAACTAGTATCCTTTACGGTTCATTTTAGCTACGTCTATCTCGTGTTTCTGTACGACATATAATCCTGCTAGGCACTAACATCTTAATGTTATTATTAAATTTTATATTACAGGTACTAGATGTACTCTTTCGATGCACCCTGGCTTATTTCTGTTAAAGTCATGTAATTCATTTAGTTTTCATTTGCTACTTAATTTATGATACAATAATGTAGTCGTACAAGGAGATTGATATGGACTGATACCTATTTAAGATTTGATTATGGCTCAAAAGGAACGAGAAAACTTCTACAGAAATTCAACTGTAATAGTCGACCATGGAAAGGAATCACTGTCAGCAGTTCTTGACAACGATTTGTCAAACACAAATTTGACCTTCGAAGATTTCATTAACACACATCAGCATGATATTTATGTCACAACAGAATTTCCTGTTGCCAATGCCTGGGGACGTTTTGTACCAGCAAATCAAAACAGGATTCTGTATCCAGACCAACTTGATATATTGCTGGACACAAACGGATCGACCGTGCCTGCACACAATCATAATCAATCTCGAACGTGTAAACATTGTTATCGTCCGGGAATACAATCTTTGTCTATATCTACTCTAGATATCACCTTACTACGCTGCTTACTTTACCCAAAACTGCCGAACAAATTCTATCCTTAGGCAAGATGTAGAAGATCTTGTTAAATATAGAAACACACTTTATGGCCATGCACAGGAAGCAAGAGTCCCGATTCTGACTATGCAAAGTACAAAACTAACGTAGAAGGTATTATTCTCCGGATTGCTCAATTCTGTAACATCGAAAATGAGATGAGGCAAAACTAAAGGATGCTTCACAGAGACCATTGGATGAGACTATTCTTGAGAAATACAAAATTTCATTGATACAGCAGAATTTATACGAAAAGAACATTGAAGAGGTAAAGCAACTTAATATGTTTAAAAGTTATATGCCTCTAATAAAATATGTGTGTATGTCAACCTATATTTGTAACATCAAATAGAATTTCCACTGGCATGACTAGAAATTTTGTAATAAATTTTACTATATTTAGGAACAAATACTGTATTATTTCTTCCAGTGGAAATAATATTCCAAAATACGTCTTCTATTAGAAATTATATAACTTTATATTTATAGTACATTTAATTAAAATAAAAGATTTCAAAACTAAACACGCTTTGGTGAAGACATTAACTTTGACAGATTTTTGGCGTAGTCCTTTATCTATTTATAATTGATTAATTGTATTTACGAAAGAAATGTTTATTGTTTGAAAATGTAAGAATGAAGATTTGAATACTCGATGACATTTTAACTTGAAGAGCATACATCCTTAATCGTCAAAATAGTCATACATTACTTTAGATAGATAAAACGCATAAAAAACATTTACATACATCGTATCTAAAACACGAGTTGGAATACACATTACCATTTAAATGACACTTCAGCTAAAGCAATGATAATACAATATTACAATTGTCTTTCCTCCATTAAAAATCACGCAAATCCTTCTTTATTCAAGTGAAACTAAGAATAGTTTATTTTCTAATAGAAAGTTGATGAATTGAAACAACAACTAACGGTTAAAGATGAAAGTTTACATTGCCGTATGGACACTTTAGAAAGAAAAGTCAATGAAGTTGGTAAGTACACAAAAGAAGTATCAAATTGAGCAAAGTTTTAGTATTGACAATGTCTTAATTATGTTTCTAAGATTTTCCTGAAATGTCTGTGTTTTTCTACTGGTAACGGTCTTGTATATCCTTTGTCCTTAACAACGGTTGTCAAATTCAAATTTTTTATTTGGTTAAATTTTAGGATTAAAAATTACATGCCCCATGGTTTACAACTTTGGTGATGTCGTAAGATTAGATAAGAGTCAATAATCTATTCACGATTTCTTATGCTTAATCGATTGATCGTATTTTTATACATATTTTACTGGAGTAAACGACTGATATAACATGTGAAGAGGATATGAAGCACATGAGATCAGTCACGATTTTTAGAGGGTTTGTGTTTATCAGTCATTGATTTTCAATGGAGTGTTTTATAGACTTGTTTGTTTTTCGTCGTTTATCGTTTCTTACCATGGCATTGTCAGTTTTCTTTGACTTTTGAATGTTCCTTAATATCTTCCGCCTTTGTTATGCATTTTGAACTTACCTGAATCAAATATGAAGTATCTTTCTATTTTTATCTGCATTATGATTGAATGAATATTCGTAACAATGGTGCATATTTGTATCGAATATACTTATAATCATTGCGAAACTTTCTTAAGATTTGTCATTCCTTCAAAACCAACTCACATACATGTTTTTATGAAAATTAAAAGTGTATGCTTTTGCTATCTGTATACACATTTCTATTTAATAATAGGGTCAACAAATTCGTTTTGATGACAAAATATGACAAAGAAATGCGGGATATATGCAATAAGGAAGTAAACCAAACACAAATTACTAAATGACATCTCGAGGTCAATATACAAAAATTGACATGGGTCAGTGTTTGGTTGCTCACCCAATTTTGTCAATGTAATGGAGCTATAAACAACTCTCATTCAAAATGGGAGATTTAGCTAGTTATAAAACCATGTTTAATCCAATATTTTCGTCGGAAAATGACTGTACCATGTCAGGACTATGACAGCTGTTATCCATTCGTTCTGTTTACTGATATAATCTAGCGTTTGACTGTCAGGTTTTATGGACTTCCTCCTTTCTGATTTTACCTTGAATTCGGTATTTTGTTACTACTTTCCAATTTTTAATTGCCCCGAGATGTGAATACATTAAACATAAACTATCAAAAGTTGGCTATTGAAATCTAGTTATCTAAACAAAACTTTAGGATATGATAAAACATAAACTACTGACGCAATTCCTAGACCAGCATTTTACATGTCAACAATATCGTTTCAAGGCTTCGTAGCATAACAAAGTTTAGCATATTTCAACTTTTTTTCAAAACTTCGCTTTTAATAACCTCTGCACAAAAATATGTCAATATCACGTAAAGGATCCATAGATGAAATGGACTTATTAGTTCCGATAATATCCCTGATGTAAAATTCACTATAGCGAGCGGGTATATGAGGTGTTTAGGTTTAAACAGATGACCCCTATACCGTCAGTGGTTCTCCTATTGCAACGGGTTTTAATCTATCATGTGTAAGAAATTACGAATCCGTAATTTTATGTAGTTACACAATTGTAATAATTATAATTGAAGATGTTGGACTTGATCTTACGAACTTTTGGTGGCCATATTTGACTGTCGAAAAAGATAGTAAGATTTTTAGAACAAAATATTTCGATGCACATATAGACAAGCCGGCTATAAATTGATCTTTATAAACATATTTGTAAAGATTTGGTATCAGGTATAAAGAACGGAGTTTTCGTTGTCCTTGATTTGTTAATTTGTACCAGAAAAGGAATGCTATTTTTGCATGTTGTATTACCAAAATTAAAAGATCTGTTCCTGTTTGGCCTTTTTAATTTATTTTGTTTTCGTGAAGCGAAATTTAACCTATAAAACTAGCTTTAATCCAATATTGTCTTCGGATAAGGCTTGTACAAAGTCAGGAATATGACAGTTGTTTTCCATTCGTTACGTTGCTTGTTATAGTCGATCATCGTCAGTTTTATGAACTTCCTCTTTTGAATTAACCTTGGATTTCGGTTATTTTGTTATTACATTGTTTGCAAAAGTGAAACAAACAAAATGTTCGTCTTGTATTTGTCACAGTACAAGCAGTCAGTTTTTTCATTGTGATCTTCTTTTCGACTAAGCAATGGTCACTTTATGATAAACGAGTTTAACTTATGATTATTCCAGTCTCAGTAATACTCTTATTTAAAAAAAATTACTAGTAATTTATCTATGCAGGAATGAGTTGTCGTTTTATTGACATAATCACCTTGTTATTTCGATGATGTTCAGACATGTTGTAATTATGTATAAAATGTCGCTAAAACTAAATAACTACATATTTATAACCAGCAACGAGATATTTTTATAATATTGTCAAACGACATAGCTTTGTCGAATACACGGTATACGTTTTTGTGCAATGGCACAAATCGGTTTTCTTAAGTATCAGCAATAGAAATAGATCAGCCAATTAAAACTTTATTGCTATTCATAATAACCGAGTTGCCTATTTTGTAAGTAAACAATTATTTCATACAGCTGACAACTATAACGTCACTTGTTTTACTGTTCGGCATTGTGTGTGAAATTAAGAATTAGCTATATTTATTAAGTGAAAATCTGTTTTAGCTCACCTTGCCCAAAGGGACAAGTGAGCTTTTCTCGTCACCTGGCGTCCGTCGTCTGCCGTACGTCGTCCGTCGTCGTCGTCGTTCTTCGTCCATCGTCCGTCTTCCGTCATCGTCGTCGGCCGTCGTCGTCGCCCGTTAACTTTACAAAATCTATTCTTCTGAAACTACAAGGCCAAATTTTGCCAAACTCATTATTGAGATATCTAGTTTAATAAATGTGTCCGATGACTCTGCTTCCAACCTAAATGGCCGACATGGCTAAAAAAAAGAACGTCGGGGTTAAATGCATGTTTTGCCTATTACTTTGAAAACCGCTACAAATAAAGAAAATCTGAGATTGACAGATATGTTCAAAATGTTAAGCTTAACCTATTGTATTATTTAGTCAAAACAGCAAGAGGTCTTCGTAAGGAGTTATTGCCCTTAAATGACGAATTTTATCATTCTTTTCATTTTGCCTATTATCTCAAAAGTTGTAATAGATAGAGAGAAACTTTATAAGCAAAAATAATCAGCAAGACAAGATCTACAAATAAGTCAACGGGCAGAAATCGTCAGACAACTCCTCACTATTTTTGCCCTTTATTCAAGATTTTACCAATTGTTTGCGTTTTAACTAAATATTATTAGGACTACAATACATTAATAGAAAGTTAAAAGTGAAAATGATCAACAAGACAAGATCTTCAAACAAGTCTCATGGCCGAATTTTTCAGTCGACTGGTTATTGGAGTTATTGCTCTTTCATGACGTTTTACCAGTTTTCCGTGTTTTGACTAATTTCACTTTCAGATAAATTGATGATGTTCTTTCCGTTAACAATCCAAACTTTTCTGATTGGGTTCCATTGATATATCCTCCAAAACTAGAAATTAAAAAACAACAGACACGGCTTCCTCTGCCTCATTTTTAGACTTATACCTCGAATTTGACATAAGCGGTCATCTCAGTACCAAATCATGACAAAACAGACGATTTTGATTTTGAAATTATCAATTTCCCCACCTTAGTAGCAAAATATACTAACTTCACCTGCATATGGGATATATATTTCCCAACTCATTCGGTATTCAAGAGCTTGCAGCTGCTACTCAGACTTTGTAAAACGTCACCAGTGTTTGAGCAGAAAGTTGATGAACCAGGGTTATGTCAAAAACGTCGTCTCTGAAGATACCAAGTCCTTGTTGATAAATATTCCGTTTCAACATCACAAATAATACACGATGGTCTGGAAGTATAGATTGTAGGTACTGACATTGTTTATCATCTTAATTACGTGTTATTGTGTTCTTCTATTTGTCTTTGTAAATTATTACTTTTACTGTTTAGTCTATTTTGGTAATATCCATTTGACGTGGCTTGTTACTTATACATCTCGTCATTGTGTTATTGTGCTATAACAAATTTTGTATTCTTGTCTTTCGTTTTGCTGGTGTGCTTTTTCTATATACCTTTTGTTTTCTTTGTTGACATATTTGTTTGTTTTATAGTGCTGTACCCCTATTTTGACATTTTACCTATCATGTCTGTTTGTCTACATAAGAAAATGCCTGTACCAAGTCAGGAATATGACAGTTGTTATCCATTCGTTTGATGTGTTTAAGCTTTTGATTTTGCCATTCGGTGAGGGACTTTCCGTTTTGAATTTTCCTCGGAGTTCGGTATTTTTGTTATTTTACTTTTCAATATGGTCGAAATCGTTTGTTGACTCGTTATTGTAGTGCTTGCTCTTTAATAACGATTTTACCAATGTTTTGTGTTATTGCCTATTGTCTTGACAACTATAAAAGATAAATAGAAGGTTTAAATAACAAAATAATCAGCAAGACAAGATCTACAAGCAAGTCAAATTTTGCAGAAATAGTTAGAAAATTATTTATATGAGTGATTGCCCTTAAATGTTTTTGTGTTTTGTGCAGCGCCTAAAGAAGACAGAGAGAAGCTTAAAATAAAAATGATCAGCAATACAAGATCAACAAAAAGAGATATTTGTTATAAAATCTATTCAAGTCTACGATGATGGAGAATGTCCATAGTTGAAAAAGCACATAGACCTAGTTGAGCGACTCAGGCTCTTTCGAACCTCTAGTTTGATATTGCAGAAACTTCAATTTTATCAACCCTTTTGATTGAATTTTTGCAGGACAACGGGAAAAATATCATTGGTACGTTGTGTTTTAAACTTATTTGTAGACAATGGACACTTCAGTCTTTCAATTTAACACAATTTAATTTGTCATAGCTGATTACTTAAATCTGATTTTAGATCTGTTTTTTATTGCAAATCCCTTGTACATTATACAAGTTGACCTTTAAAAGCTGATTTTTCACAATTAGAACGGCTTTGAGCGTTCCTGATGAAAGTAAATCTAGAAAAGCTCTTCGAACGTTTAAAGTGTATTACGTGTTGTTTTCATTTTTTTTTTTTTTTCGCAAGTTGTAAAAGAGAGGCAAAGATACTTAAGGAATTTAAACTTATAAGTCAAACGTACACTGACAACGCCATGGCGAAAAAAGGAAAAATACCAAAAACAGACAACAGTATACAAAACACAACATAGAAAACTAAAGACTGAGCAAAACGAACCCCACTAAAACAGGGGCGGTCTCATGTGCTCGGAAGGAGATCCTACTCCACATGTTATCAATTTAGTTCGACGTACTTCTATGCTTTTCTCTATTGAGAGTTAAACAATAAGACAATGCTTATATCCCGTTTTATACTAGATACCTTATCGTCACAAAGTCCTTCCAAAGAAAGAAATATATCCGGGTAGTCTAGATGTTCTATGAAACACATTTCTAAAGTTCGTGTTGCAATTATTCCTACAGTATACCAAGGCCTTTAAAATGTTGTTATGAAATAAATTAAACCAGAAGACTTAATCAAATGTGGATTCTTAACAATTCTACTTTAAAATTGTCAATCACAATCACTTACATTTTCAGTTTTATCAAGACTTTTGATTGTATATACGCTCTATACTACTATTAATTAATTCAAGGATCGAATATATCTCCTCTATAAGCAGAAATTGGTTCCACAAAATTGGGAAGCGTAGATACTAATTCCTTGTTGTAGGTCTTGTAAAATCTTACATTTAATCAGTTACTGCGGAAAAACTCAACCATACCCGGCTTATAATTTTATACACCAGATGCCCGTTTCGTCTGCAAAAGATTCTTCAGTGACGCTCAAATCTAAAAAGTTAAAAGGCAAAATAAGGTGGGAAGTCAAAGAGCATTGAAGAACCAAAATGCCGAAAGGTTTTGTCAAATACATCTAAGGTACTATATCCCTTGAGTAGAAAATCCAATAGCATGTAGAATAATTCAAAGTTTTGTAACAATTAATTGACAAATATGACCATATAAATGATAATTCGTGTCAAAACAGAATTGCTGACTACTAGGCTGGTGATACCCTCGGGAGGAACCTCAAAAGCGGTGGCATCGACTCAGTATTTGTAAAAAACTTATCAAAGATACAAAGCTTATATTTTGGTTCGCCAGACGCCCGTTTCGTCAACAAAAACTCAGTGACGCTCAAATCAAAAAGTTAAAGGCCAAATTAAGAACGAAGTTGAAGAGTATTGAGGAACCAAATGTCCAAAGGTTTTGCCTCATACATCTTAGTTAACATATTCCTTAACGAGAATTTAACCTTTCAAAGATACCAAGTTCAGAATTTGGTACGCCAGACTCACCAGTCAGCAAAAGTACTCAATCTGCTAATATGAAATTATACCGCCCTTCAATATTCTATCAGCGGCAGAACTTGAAGTATAATTCATAAACGAACTTCAAGAAAAAGAGGACTTGATCTTGTGTAGTGAAAAAGTTTCTAATTTCAAGGCAAAACCACAAAAATATTTAGTCTTTTTTGCCTTAAGCAAAATGATGGTAACAAAATAAAGATCCAATGATACCATAGGACAATACAAAAACATAATCGAATAGAATCAGAAAACGTCATGACAAACACAATACGACAAAAGACCAACAACATTAAATGAGTATGTCCAGAAAGGTCTTAAATTGGCCCTAAAATCAAACTTTGTAATATCATATGGAAAAACCTATATTTACGATCTTAAATATGCCAATTTTGATAAACTAGACACTTATGCTGTCTACTGTTCGTTTAAACAATGTTGACAGCTGCAGATGTATGATATTTTACAAGTTTTTAGCCAAAAGCACGTTTTATGCATTAGTAAGGTTTATTTTTTATGAACCTGCATAAACCTACTCCTTGTAGGAACAATTTATGATATTATCACCTTGCTGTATAAAAAAAGGTTCGTTTGGGTTTTATTACGTTTCTTCCTTGTGCAGATTATTTTGTACATTGAGATAAGATAATACCCAATCCAACAGGTGTGCTTTTCGCTTTTGATCAATCAAAAATTAAAAGCCGTCTACAATTCCTAGAAAATATGAAAACTGGATATCCTTACCATTGCATACGATATGGCATGCTGAATAATGCTAAACTAAAACATTACATTTACATTTTCTTACTTTCAGCACAAACAGAATTCTGTTTCTTAGAACACTCAAAGATGATAGGTATGTAATAACAGAAGATGTAAAACAGTGTTGCGAAATCCTAGAAAATACAATGCACTAGTAATCTTTGCAAAAGCAGGAGGTGGCAAGTCGAAAACAAGTCTTCAGATAGCTATGGTGTACCAAGATAAATCGTATTCACCACTGTTGTTTGTAAAGATGAAGTAGCAAGACATAGATATCGTATTAATTTTAATGATAAAATATTGTAATAGTAGAAGATTTATTTGGTAGATCGAACATTGATTTCAATGAAGATCTACACAGGGATGTACTTGATGTTTTGTATTCTTGTATTAAAAGTGAATCTTGCAAAACAAATGTTATATTGACAATAAGAGGCGACGAAGAAATTAATCGGAAATTGAGCGAAAAGCATAGAATTTTCGAAAAGATATTTTCATTAATTCGGGAAGAATAAGGAGTTGGCACTGTAATACATTAATTTTGTCCAAACATATGACCAAACATGGTATATCTCTATGTGAATGCAAGCAGTTTAATATCAGCGGTGTTCGACCTGCGGTACTTGAGCAATGCACTTTAGAAATTTTGAAACGGACGATAACTCATTGAAAATCTGTCTTTCATTTTTATGATGTATGTTGTGGAAAATATGAAATGCAAATAGGATTTCCACAAGCTTGTCATTTATTTTGTAGCAACAAAATTTAACAAAACAGGGTGAAGGATATTTCACACATACATCGCGATCATTAGTCGAGGAAATGAATAATTTGAAAATTGAAGGTTTTGACAAAAAAAATACAGTACCAGTATTGCGTTTTAGTATATACTGCAATGAAAATTTCAATTGATTTGGATGAAATTGATGAAAAATGTTTTAAACTATATTATCATCCGTTATGATGAAAATCATAAAATCAAGAGGTCTTTACTTAAGGCAGCGGTTCTTGTATTAGAAGGACCTATATTAACAAAACATCATCAATATCGGTAAAAGAAATCCAAGGATCAATTGTTTCTGAGATTTATGTTCTTCAGCATAACACCATCCAAGAAGCTATATTAGTATCATATAGCGATGACACCGATGTTTTAACATTCTGTGACTTTAATTTTTGATAGAATATGTTAGACCTTTTGGCTGAACTAAGTGATTACATGTTTTACGTTTTCACTAATTATGAACCACTTCCAAAAGATTTATCAGCATGCTTTCAATTAATGATAAAATGTGTACATCCGTTGGGATGTATTTACAAATTGTGGCTTTGCTGGAAAGACGAGATGACATAATTTGGAATGTGTGAAACCTGTACAGTACGCATGTCTTTTAAATGGTTTAACAAATTTTGGAGAAAACGCAAGTTTGGTTGAGTTTCATCCAGAACTGTGCAAAGAACTAATGGTTCATTCCGGATTGACTGTTTTTCTTGCCTTCTGCAGACCAATAGGTTGGATAGATGAGGATACAAATTTTATAAAATTAAAGACGGACTTATTGTGGAAAAACTTAATTCTGTAATTGCTTTTACCGAAGTTAACGATAATGGACAAGAATCAGAAGAAAATCAAAGTGAATATTATCGCTCGTTTTCTTTTCCGGAAATGGCAAATGGTCGATATGCAGTCGGCAATTACGTGTTCGAAAATCTGATTGCAAAAGGTTTTAATGATATGGTCGTAACATTATTCATAACTTTGAAACATAATGCACTTTAAATCAGTTCGACTGATATGAAGGAATTCCTAGATATACTTTTAGATGAAGGAAAACGATCAAGTATTGTATCACATTTCAAAGAATTTTTGAAGCAATGTTGTTTAAATATGGCAGTATTCCAAACATTTTGCAATTGTGCAGACCCGTAACCGCTTCTATTTCAAAATATAATACAAGTGGACGATCGATTACTAACAAGTAAACCTTCTGCCTTCCTAGAATCAGACACTGGGTATAGTTCAGTTTTAAAAGGTTAACACCGGCTGCCCCAGAGAAGATGGGGCATATTTTGTCTGCTGGGATGACAATTACTTTGAAATGAATTGTATTAATGATATTGCCGAATTTATTTTAGAACACGGTGTTAAGTTAAACAATGACAATTTCGTTCGAGTGATGTATGATCAGTTAGTGTCGGACAAAGAAGAAAAAGCGATGATGAAGAAAGTGTAACTACTGATTCTGAAAGTAGTTTTGATGATGAATAGAATGCAGATGAATTTGACAAACATTCTGTCGCAAATGGTAATAGAGTTTTCGATGAATATTTAGGTGATATAATTAGAAAGGATGAAATGGGAAATTGATAAAAGTAGTGTGATGGTTGGTTTTGTTAAAAAATATACAGTGAGCGTAGTTTGTTTATAACCAAGTATAGGCGTCTGTTCAAGTTTTTGTCCCATTTGATGTTGCAGTGGGTGTTAGGTGAATATGAAGTATGTGAAAGCATGTCAACACTATTTTCAAAATTCGAGTTGCTTTTAACTGTACGGATCCAGATCGGGAAGTATCAGATTACGCTGATTCCGATGATTCAGTTTGTTTTAGTTTCATAGCTTAAGTGATTAATATATATGTAAACGCCTTTCAAGTAACAAAACCATATAGTTTGATACGTTTGCTGCATACAGAATTTTAACGTTGATAAAACAGGTAAAAATATTCCCAGTATAAAAGATGAAATTCAAACATTTAACTTGTCAAAAAATGAAACTATAGACGATTTTCCTAATTTTCTTTATTGAAACGAAATAAAACTATTGTCAGTTTTATACATTACATCATTCAATATTGTCAAGAGTTGAAATAATATAGGAACAACTAGTATCACTGTCGTCTGTAGAGCTCTGATTTACACATATTGTGGTTTTTGTATCAAGTAAATACTCATACGCTTGGATGCCATATATATATATATATATATGTTGATATATTTTCAGTCCTTCATGTTAATGGATGAAATAAAACCTTTGGTTGTCTCTTTTTTTTTTTTTTTTTTTTGTCAAATTTAATATGACCTTTTATCTCTATAAAATGGTCTTTCATTTGACATATACCATTTTGTATTTTTATTATTTGTTTAATGTCTTACTAAACACTATTATCATGATGCGGCTTTAACTAGAGCAGTAGAAGTAAATTGTCGCATCTATACAAAGCGACTGTTAAAGAAGATTCTTATTAAAACGGAAAATCATTTAATATTTTTCTTATAAATATAAAGCCATAAATTGTGATGCAACGATGTAAATTACAAGTTAAGAAATCTTCTGTGGTATGCGTATTTTACCATTTTTACATAAGGAAATGCCTATACCAAATCAGGAATATGACATTTGTTTTCGTTTGTTTGATGTGTTTTAGTTTTGCTTTTGCCATTTGATGATGGACTTTCCGTTTTGAATTCGGTATATTTGTTATTTTACTTTTTCATACTTATACATACTTTAAGTCACATGTGATGATACATTTGATAAATACTACAATCATGTTTTAGGCAGAAACATTTCTGTTAACGAGACATGTATAAAGCTTAATGATATTTTTTAATATCAGATAAGCCTTGATACAATGTATTTTCATATGTATCTATGATTGCTTTCTATTTGTAATTTTTATGTAAATAAATATGATGAAAACTTTTGCATCAATGTTGCTCTCACTTAAAATAACTAACATAAATTTGATAATAAAACAGAAGGAATATGATGTATTTAGTGCTTAAGTTTTATTCCTACTTCACAAACTCAAACTCAATTAAACCTTAATGACACTTTTCACTTCACAGTGAGGTTTTATCTCGGAGCAAACACTCACAGCTCACTGAAAGACAACCTTCAGCACAATTAAGAGCGGACGTCTTTACTAAGGATATAAACTACGCAATATAAACGCATCGACGCAGCTGTTGGTTAATATCAACAAGTTAAAGACTTGAACGGGCAAACATAATCTAATAAAAAGCGGAAAATTTTACCCGACAACATTATATTGAAAGCGACTACAACAACAATTAGCATGTAGACAACCAACGGGTTAAATCATGATTTGTGTAGGAATACTCAGAAAAAATATATATGAGTTAAGCAACTTAAACACATGGGTTGCACACTAATTTTGATATAAACACATCATAACACTGAGAGTTGGTTTAAACCAGTGAGAAGTATTCAACATTTTTTAACTCTTGCAATAGTAGTGATAATCCAATCTCAACCATAAGAGATGATTATTTATAGAAGAAGATGTTGGATATAAATCAAAGAGACAGAAACCTAACAACACGAAAGCTCAATAGTCATCGACCGTTTAAAATTATATTTCTAGAAAATGACATTAATATTTAAGAATGTGATGAACGATACCAATGGGGCAATCAAAACCATGATTCGAAGAAAGACAAATACTATAACAAATAAGAAGATGTGGCGTAAGTAGCACTGTGACAACTATCCACCAAAAGTTCAAAAGACGAAACTAAAGGAAACTATAAGTCACAGTACGGTCTTCAACAATGAGAAAACCCATACCGTATTGTCATCTATAAAAGACCCCGGCATAAAATATGAAACAAAATCAGACGGAAAACAAACGGCCTAATCTGTACAATACAATTTGCGAAAGACAAATATGGCAGACATGAACCAACGACATCAACTGACTAACACGCTCCTGACTTGGAGCAGGCATATAAAGAAAGTAACCTTAAACATAACATAAGAAAAAACTGGAAAAATCAGTTGCAAATGGTTGAACTAAATAGATCGATTCGAAGCACAAAACAAAAAGGAACTGATATAAACAAATGACACAAAACACAAAATTGAATATAAATGTACTCGAAGTTACTGAAAACTTGTTCGAATCCAATTACAAGTAATAAATAAATCATGTTTTCCCAGACTACAGAATCAATCAGGACACGTCCAACGGATTGAGTGTACAGTAAGTCAATCACACAAAGAAAAGACGAACGAACAAATAATATACACAAGAAATCACACACACGACCACGATTAATGTACAAAAACTCACCATAAATTAAGGGTCTGTAGTAATACTTTAAATATGACCAAATAGTATCTATAAAATAACTGTCAATAGAGTAGAAAAGTAAAACACACTGTTTCAATTAGGAACACATATGTTTTATAAATACTTTTATTCGATATATGTCAAATTAATAATTTCCATTTAAACAGATGTTGTATAACATGGACGTTCATGAAACATGAGCAATTTAATTTTTAATTGTACGTCAGTTACATTACACGTTACTATGGAAAACAATGTTCCTGCAACATGAGACTGTGAAACATCGAAGTTTGATTATGATCCCTATGGTCATGTTACTACAAGGGACCTCAACATCAGTCAAGAGCGAGAGGTCATTAACTTTCTGAGAAAGGACCAAAATATTATCCGACGTCGACAATTAATTAGAAAAAATGTCTTCATTTCATAAAAGATGCTCTTTCATTCTTTCTAAATAAATGTCTGATTATTGTTGATATTCGCATATCACATTTCGAAAATAATTTGGAAATAAATGAAAAGTAAGCAATACGCCTATTTCTTTGATTGAAAACAAAATTCAAGTACTGTTCAAAGCGTTTTATGTTCGTACCGGCCGACACACCAGCCAACAATGTAGTAGTGGTATTACGTTTATAGTACACAGAAGTCCTTAAGAACGAAATTATACATTCATCTACATTCAAGGCCGTGCGCTACACAGAAATTCAAATAGTAAATAATCATACCACTACCACAGCTCAGCTTAAGGCTTCCTCTCACAATATGAAAGTCCCTACTATGTATTGGCCTCCTTAATTACACAAAACTCCGTTCAAAGTTCGTTTCAACTCAGCTTCTAGTAAGTGCTCTACTAACTAATCCTTCTGTGATGTTTACTAGTTCCCTTACTTCTTTTAAAGAACTAGTTATTAATTTTGTAATAAAGCAAATGACAGTAATCTTTGGATGTTTTGGATAAATTACGTGCTTTTGATGGTCCGTTCAATTCATTTGTCAGTTAGGATTTACCAACTCGCTAAACTAAACTACCACACAAACGTATCAAACAACAAGTGTCTTATTTAATTGAATTGTCCTTTAAAAAAGCCGGATACAGATTTATTTGCTGCAACTGAACCAGGGTTATGCCAAAGAGCGTCTCGTCCTTTTTCTAAACAAGTTCATCGGAAGATACCAAGACCTTGTCGATAAATATTCCGTATCAACTTCTTACATAATACATGATTGTATTGAAGTAGAGATTCTAGATACTGACGTTGTTTATCATCTTAATTACGTGTCATAGTGTTCTTTTTTGTCTTTTTATTCTTTTGATCTTTACTGTTTAATCCATTTTGGTAGTATACTTTTGACGTGGTTTGGTATTTATACATCCCGCCATTGTGTTATTGTGCTATGTTCTTTTTGTATTCTTGTCTTTCATTTTGCTTATGTACTTTGTCTTAAGAGTGTCTATATGCAATTTTGTTTTTCTTTCTTGAAATGGTTATTTGTTTTATAGTGATCAAGATTATAACAAAATGTTTTTTTACATTTTCACCTATTATGTCTGTTTTGCTCACACATTTTGTCATTATAACTGAATTCTATGCGACTGTCATACAAGTGAGAGGGTTTGCTAGCTATAAAACCAGGTTTAATCCATCAGTTTCTACATAAAGAAATGCCTGTACCAAATCAGGAATATGACAGTTGTTTTCTCATTCGTTTGGTGTGTTTGAGGTTTTGATTTGGTCATTAATAAAGGACTTTCTGTTTTAAGTTCGGTATCTTTGTTATGTTATTTTAAAAGCCTTCGACTGTTATGAAATAGGAAATATACTAGATATGCTTACTGGAACTATATTGAGATGATTTAAGCTTCAAATGTTGTTCTTAACATCAATTATATAGAGATAAGAGGTTGAGCAATAATTGCCAATGAGACAAACACTCTCCACCAGAGACCAAATGACATAGAAGTTTACAACTATAGGTCACCGTACGGTCTTCAACCATGAGCAAAACCCATACCGCATAGTCAGCTATAACAGGCCCCGAAATGATCAATGTAAATTCAAACGAGAATACTAACAACTTGATATATGTAAAGAACAATGAACGAAATAAAAATATGATATACAGCAACAAACGACAACCACTGAATTACAGGCTGCTGACTTTGGACAGGCACATACAGTATGTGGCGGGGTTAAACATGTTAGCGGGCTCCCAACACTCCCTAACCCCTAACCTAGGACAGTGGTGTAACAGTACAACATACAAGTAACAAAACCACAGACCACACGTGGCAGGGTAATTATACATACCTTCAATAAAAAGACACTAAGTACAGATTTGACAGTACTCGCAGTTACTGACAGCTAGTTCAAAGCTAATAACAACCAATAAAAACATCATTATCTGACAAGACTAAAGTAAGTTTCGGCAATAACGTTTATCGACAGGTTGTAGGTAATCCTATGGGCTCCAATTGCGTCCCTTTGATAGCAGACTTGTTCCTGTAAGGTTATGAATCACAGTTTACGGCTAAACTTAGAAAAGATCAGTCTTAATTACATTTTATTTGATAAATTTAAAATACTTCCAGTTACCATAATGATTCTTTTTTTTTTTTTTTTTTTGCTTTACTGCGGAATTTACCCGACGGATCTTGTTCTAAATAAATCTAACACAAACAGCAATCATTGTCTTTTCTAGATTTTGATATTTCAGTTTCACACGGGAAACTATATACAAAAATTTATGTCAAAGAGACGATATTTTGTTCCCAATTGTTAATTTTGATCGTGTTTATAAAGCCCGTAAATTTATATAGATCTATCCATATTAGCTAATTTGTCATTTAAAATAACTTATTCTTAAAGGGTTTTAATTCACTTTAGTAGTAAAATCTTTGAATATTGTTTTCGTGGTACATGTGTGTACTAATATTTATTTTGGTTTTGAGAAATTAAAACAAAATAATATATATTGCTATATACGTACAGTTATGATAACTCATTATCCTACATCATGTAGATAATGTAGACTTATATTTTGGCATTACACAAGGTCATGCGCTTTTCAGACTGTTTATGACGTTTTACACCTACAATGCTTGATGTATACTGATTGATACTTTAGTATGAAAGAACAAGATTTATTTATAATTTGTAATTGGCTTTGAACTAGCTTTCAGTAACTGCGAGTACTTTTATTTCGGTTCTTTATGTATATGGTTTTATGTTAGTTGTTTGTTGTTTTTGTTTGTATGTTTGTTTGTTTTGTTTTTTTTTTTTTTTTGCCTGTTCGCTCTTTTGAGTTAGCCAACTGATTTTTACAGTTTGTTCTTATCGTTTGTTGTTACTCCAATGTCCCAGGTTAGAGAGGGTTTAGCACTTACAAACTTGTTTACCAAACCACATTTTTCTGTGTCTGTCCCAAGTCAAGAGCCTGTAGTTCAGTTGTTGTTATTGATTCATGTCTTTCATATAAATTGTTTTGTTATGAATTAGTTTTGAATGCTTTCACATATTTCGTTTTAGACCTTTTGTAGCCGATTATACGGTATGGGGTTTTATCTCATTATTGAAGGCCTTACGTTTGCCTATAATTGTTCATATGCAGTTCGTTTGATTGATAGTTGTTTGATTGGTCATAACATCACATCTCCTTATTTATTTTTATATTACGTGAAGATAAAGTCTTGTGTTTTGAATACTGTTGGGTTTTTTTTTTTTTTTTGGTCTTTTTATTTTTTGCCATGGAGTTTTTTTCGAATTATGAGTTTTAATTTTAATTTAAAAAATAAACAATCATATATTGCAACAAGAAACAAACGTCCTTTTGATTTGTTTCAATATCAGACAACGAATATGAATCCTTTCATTAGGCAGACCATAACAGTTGCATCATTGATTGCGTACACTGCGCCTGATACATTTATCATCAAAAGCCTATTATTTGAAAATTGTGAAAATTACACCGACAAATCACTGTTTTCGTCTAGCACTATTTGCATATGCAGTACATGTGTGTTTTGAAGGTACAGACGTGCTTTTTATCTCAATTTCATGTCCGAATATTTGTCATACATGAACAGACAGTGTTGTGGTTTTCAGTTATAAGCCCACTTTAGACGTTTTGCAAAGGTCTTTTGTAGTTATAATCACGCGTACTTCTTGTTCACTAGAACTTCTGAATAAGAAGATCTGGTATGATCGCCAATGAGACAACTCTCCACCAGAGATCAATTGGCACAGAGGTTAACAACTTGCAACTTCTTGCAGCAACTTGAAGCCTTACAATTTATCTATGCAGTTATGCAATGTTGTTATGCCGTGTATTTAACCGTAAAAGTTATTATCATTGTGGGATCCGTTTGGTTTTCATGTGTGTTATATTTGTTGTATATTAAAGTAAATAGACACTTTCACTAGTTCGTTAAAACTGGCTCCATCTTGTGCCAAGAAAAAGCGCTTTGAAGTTGGAGTTGTCAAATGCATTAACTTCAATTCTGTATTTGATGACATTTTAAGTATAGCAACATAATCTGCAAGAAAAATCTGGTAAATGATACGTGGTGATTTATTCATTTATTTGAAGTTATTCTGTAATGATACAGAAACTGATTCCAGCATATCAGGTATCAGAGGTCTTGTTTTAAAAGCTACACAAGTAAGCAGAATTTGACTCATTAAAAGGCGAAAACATTACATACCATTTCCCTGCTGAAAATTAGCTAATTTAAAATAATTTGCTGTTAAAGAAGGTGACTATGAAATAATATACCTAATAAAGCAAGATAATTTGCTCAATACTGAAGTTTATAATGCTGCACGTTTGACCATATACTTGGAGTATAGACCGAAACTAACTAATAAATCTGCGTATAACTCGGCGTTACACGGGTTGTTGAAATCATAGACAAAGACCTTATTCGTGACAAAAGTCTCTTGTAATTTCATCAATTTTGACAATGTACCAGTCTTTCCAACAGATATAAAAAGCCTACTGTAATTCCTCGATTCTCAAGACTCAACTTGAAATGCCGCACCACCTGGATGTCATGGTGTTCTTTGCTCAACAAGAACCAAGTAAATAGAGCATTGTTTATGCAAGTAACATTATTTTTGGCGAATATCATTAAAGCAGAATTAAAAATGCAGGAAATAAAAGTTAACCTGAGTAGTTCCACAAAACTCAATGAACGAACCGATATTCACGTACTTCAAACAGCCGCCTCAATATTGCGGCAGAAAATTAATAATGTTTCTATTAATTTCTGGATGGTTATTATCCTGCAAATGATGAGGTATCGTTGGAAATGTCAGAAGCAACGCTCCCATCCAGTTCGATCCGTTGTATTACTTGGCTTCCTGATAACAGTCTTTTAATACATTTTCTTGTGTAGAAATTGATCGCGATATTTCACAGGACATTCGCCAGTAACGTGCTTCTCTCGCAGAGTGCTTCATGTCAAATTGTAATAACATAATTACTCCATTTTGTCTAGGTCTTTAAGTACAGTTGTATAATGAGTTTGGATCGAAACATTTTGATTAAAATTTAATACACATGGTTTATGCGTCAAGTACATTGACGCCGAAATCATGTGCATTTTAGTATGACAAAGAACGGAGGTGTTATATCCCTTTTGGTATATATAATTGTGATAACATGGTACAAGAAGGTGCTGGCAATATTGATATTAATGTATAGAACCGATTGACGGTAAAATACATTTCACTCAAAGGTAAGTGGTATATTCAAAAATTTAGTTCTACCTGGGATATTCGGCTTTGGTTTCCGACAACGGTTTCAACGGAAACAGGACAAATCACTGGTCTATAACAAAATGCATTATCGCTGACGCAGTACTTACTCTTAACAAAATCCTTAACAAGGGCAAGCCATAGCAACTGGGTTCTTTGGCACACCAGATAGAACAAATGTTACTCATGTTTCTAATATAAACAACAAACACAGCAACATGTCCACGGTTTTGCTGCAATGCACAATTGTCAGAACTTGGCGACTGTGATGGGACAAAAGCTTGCAATTCAGATGACGCATGAGCAGCTATATGCAGTCGCTCAACAGGTCAAGTGGTCCTTCAAATACAGATTCGCTGATCCTAAAATTAGACTTGGTGGGTTCCAACAGAACTGTTCTTTGGTTGACCCTTTTATGGAGCATTGATGCATGTTTTGTTATCCCAGTTTTTCAAATTTTGTTTTTCAGAGTACTGCGATCGGTTGGCTATATACCAAACAATTTTGACATGTCGAATCCTGCGACAAAATTTTAATTGCCTGCAAATGTTGTTGTATTTTATCAACAACGTATACTGGATACTCTTTAATACCCATTATTCTAGAATGAATGTTTATCTTTTCCGATATGCTATTTATCAAGTTCAAAGATCAAGGGTATTCTTTAACTGTTATTCATAAAGCTTTGAAATTTCAATAAAACGTGCTCCCTTTGAGAAAATTAAATGAGCGTTATTCATACGTCATGGGAAAATATGAATAACATCGGAAATTAAGCATTGATACATAATACTACTCGTATGATTTATTGAATGGATTATTAGGTCTTTCGAAATTTCCGTTGAACGACCTTTTGATTTCGTTCTGATTATTTTTTTTTTTCCGCTTATTTTTTCTTGCGCTGTATTGTTATTTCAAAAGATTTCGCTCAAATATTTTGTATATAATATCATACAGTTTATACTCCTGTTGAACCGAACATTTTCTTTGTAAGAGTGCTTCTTGTTATGACTACTCCTTTGCAACCGTAAAAGAAAGCGGCATTTTTTACCGAATTGCTCGTTATATCCTCAGAATGTTACGTTTAATTTTGTCCGAAGCGTTCTGGAGACTCCATATGAGAGTAAATCCCCTTCTGTATTTAAAATAAGCGAAATGTAATCATAACTGGTAAACCATAAGTTATAGAGACCTAGAGTATTTTTATTTCAGGTCCTTGGTCCCCAAAAGAAAGTAAGGTCAAACGTCATGGTCATGTTCTAAATTATGATTTTAGGATTATTTTGCTTCTCTTCACAAACAGTGTAACATATCGACAAAATATTCTTCCTTAACTGTCAGTTGCGACATGTCGTAATATTTATATTTTGGTTGAAAGGGTGCATTGACATTAACAAATGAAAGGTTTAGCTAGCTATAAAACCAGGTTTTATCCACCGTTTTCTACATAAGGAAATGTCTGTACCAAGTCACAAATATGACAGTTGTTTTCCATTCATTTGATGTGTTTGAGCTTTTGATTTTGCCATTTGATAACGGACTTTCAATTTTGAATTTTCCTTGGAGTTCGGTAATTTTGTTATTTTACTTTTAATGGGATTTTTGTCCTATGTAATGTTTGAAATAAGCTGTATTGTGATATAACTCATCAACCATATAAAGTAGAGACTTAGGTTCAGGTTCTTGCTTTAAAAGTTAACTTTGACGTTCTAGATTTTGACCTTTGTTATAACTTCATTTTGGTACATGATAAAGCCATATAAGGTTTTTAAATTTTGTAGGAAAATACATGACCTTAAACAAGTGACCTTTAGTAAACCGGAAGTAGCAATTTTAGCATTGATTTAATGTAAAAGTATCTAGAATGATATTTGTTTGGAATCAATGTCAATTAATCTGTCATATAATACCGTAAGTGACATTTTCAAACAGGAAGTAGCAATTATCTTCCTTATTTTAAGCAAAAGTGTATAGAAACCATATATTTTCGAATCAACTTTAACTAAGCTATCATCTGACACCATAAATGACATTTTAAAACCTGTGTAATATCTTCATATCAAAATACGTGCATTTGGGTTGAAAGACCTTCGAACAATTGGTAAGGTAACAATTGGTTTTTGATTAATTTAGTATTATATCAGTGGTTTGTTTCTCAATATGAAATTCGGAAACTTTTAGTGACGACCTTTAAATATTTTTAAGGTCTAGTGGCACCAGCTGTCATATTTACGACACATATTTTCTTTGCAAATACATGATTACAGATTTCCAGTGAGCTATTACAACATCATGAGGTATTTGGGTAATTCCAAATTTTTAAAATGTCCTCTATGCCGCTCGACATAACTAAGTTTTTATTTTTCATGCACTTCGCATCTTATCATAACCGAAAACAGATATTCGTGCAACCACATGCACTGATATGTAGTCATAAAATGGACTGTTAATAGCCGCTTATTATAAATTCTATTTCACCTGAAAACAAATCTATATCTCATGATTGGTTAATTACGAATAATAGTTTATTTCTTTTCTGTAGATACTGAAACAGATCAAAACTTGTTTTAATGCATCATACATTCAGATTATGTAAATACATCGAGTTTAACAATCATTTATAAAGTAATACCTATTTTAATTTAGGATCGAATTTCTTTACACGGAAAAATCCTGTCAATATGCAGCAAAGTTATGAAACTACGTCATTGATATTTAATGTGGTATCATTGTGTATTGAAAGCAGCCATATTGTTATTAATTAAACAACATGGAAAACAGCTAAACAGGTAATATGTAAATCTATACTATCAAAAACTCTACAAACATATATTTGGGTTTGTCTCATAAAATAATCGCAGTTTAACAAGAACTTTTCGATCAGAAATAATCGGCCAACATATATGAAAAGATTTCAGAATAAATCTGAACATGCATTTAATTATCGATGAATGAACAAGTTTAAGAGGGTTTTTCATGATAAATATTTTAATATGAATTTCTTCGTTCGTTGGCAGCAAAACAATATGTTTCAAAACGTTTCAGCAGACCTCAAGTAAATTAAAAATCAAAATCAATTCGATATTCAAAATGGATTTTAAAACGAAAATAAATGTCTATTCATACTATGTTTGCGTTTTCATCACCGGAAGCAATAACTTATGCCAGTAAGCTTTACTTTATTTCATATGACCAACCTTTACAAAACAGCAGTTATTATCTAAGATATAATGTTAAAGTTTAAAACGGAGACAGTATAATGGAAAGAGCCTTTTACTATCCCATAGTTTTGGTTATCCTTTTGAATGTGTAAATGGTAGTTAATTGATTATTTAATGCAATTAAAATCTATAGCAATCAAAAGCTGATATTATTTAAGATACATTTTGTCACCAGCCATAACGGTTAACAATTGCAGTCTTTCAATCTTCACCAAGCTGATTTTTCTGTACATTGTTTTATATCCAATGGAATTAAATGATTTTACCAAATTTTATACATTTGCATAATCCTAAGGTTGGTCCGTATTATGTTATGGGGTAAGGTGTATTTCTAGTTTCAGACCTAACAATGGCTCAAAAGGAACGTGAAAACTTTTACAGAAATTCAACTGTAATAGTCGACCACGGAAAGGAATCGCTGTCAGCAGTTCTAGAGAATGATTTGTCAAACACAAATATGACCTTTGAAGATTTCATTAACAAATATCAGCACGATCTTTATCATCTTTGTTACAACAGCGATCCCTGCTGCCAATGTCCAGGTGGACGTCTTTTACAAGGAAATCAACGTAAAATTTTGCATCCAGACCAACTTGATTTGTTGCTAGACAAGAACGGGGCAACCCTGAATGGACACAATCCAAATATATCTGGTTCGTCTCAACATTGTTGTCGTCCAGCAAAACTATCCTTGTCGTATACTACACTTGATATCACCTTACTACGCTGTTTGTTGGTGAACTTTGCCCAAAACTGCCAAACAAATTCTATCCTTAGGCAAGATATAGAAGATCTTGTTAAATGTAGAAACAAACTGTATGGCCATGCACAAGAAGCAAGGTGTTCCGATTCTGATTACACAAAGTACAAAATTGATGTAGAAGGAGTAATTCTACGGATTGCTCGATTCTGTAACATCGAAAATGAGATGAGGCAAAACTAAATGACGCTTCTCGGAGACCATTGGATGAAACTATCCTTTAGCTCTACCAGATAGCATTACTTCAGCAAAACCTTTTGGAAAATAACATTGATGAGGTAGCATTCAAAAGTCATTTGTCATACTAAATTCATATTTTATATAATATATTATGAAAAAAAGTTCTAGCTGATCTCATTTTAAAAGTGTCAAATTTGAAAAAAAACAATTGAAATACAGTTGAATGACGTAGTAAAAGGAACTTCTGTTTATATAGACATAAGACAGTAAACCTAAAACTTAATTCAGCATTCACATTTATTCGTTTCAAATATGATAAACAGATTACTTTCAAAACTACATCGGGATATACATACCAGCATGTCAACTCTACTTATGAAATTTTATTGAGATGTCTTCTACAAAATCATGAAATACATTGTTTCCAAATTCTTTTATGTATATCTATTTTTTACATAAAACCATGAATTACATAATTTCGAATTCTTTCGCATATGTATCTTTTTACAAAACCAAGTGAAAAAAACAAATATTACATTTTAGAGAGTTGATGAATTGCAACATCATCTGACTGCACAAGATGAAACCCTGCATTGGCGTATGGGCATAATCGAAGGCAAAATCAGCGAAGTGGGTAAGTACATAAGGAAAGCACATAATTAAGTTTAAAGTTCAGTAATTGGGAGATGTTGATCATAAATGTGTTACTGAGATTTTCCATCATTTTTGGAATTATATGACAAAGTATTTTCTTAGATATGAATAATTCTCATACAGGTTCATAATTTATAGAAAATGAAATGTTTTCAAATAATATTTTTTTAAATCAATCTATAGAATTGTATTCAAAAATTTTACAATTCCATGTTGTTGCCACCTTTAATATCGTACATTTAGTATCACTTAAAACATAATCATTAAAGACAATTGTACGATAGTATCAGATTATTTACATGGACTAATCAAGATTATTTTTATACGAAACCCAAAAATTTTACGTCTCCAATTTTATATCATTTCATTTTACAGACTACGGAAAGATAAATATCATTGGTAAGTTAAAGAAATAGATATAAAATAAGTGATGAATTAAACAGAAAACTTTAATTTTACATCTTTTCTAACATATATAATCATTTATTAATATTTGATTATACTGTTTGAGAAAGATTGACACACACGTCATGGATATATAGCCATCATCTTATATATATCATATATCATGTTTTAAATAAAAGTTTGTTTCATTATCACTCATATATCTGTAATTTAATATCTACGTTATTAATAATAACTATTATTATTATTATTATTATTATTATTATTATTATTATTATTAATTGTTATCTATTTATTTTGTTCTCTTGAAATGCAAACCGTTAAGTGCATTTTAAGAGTAATAACAAAATTTCAATGATAATAGCAAAACTGGCTATTATTACAGCAAATATATATAAATCATGTCTTCCTGACTAAAAGAACCAAGGATTTAAATAGTCTAAAGACGTCATAAAAAGCTAAACTTTGTTAAAGCCAAAATAATGCATATTGTATCACCAGGATTAATATCATAAGTGTTTAAATGTGCATAGCAATGATAATAAGGCCTGTTTTGAATTTTCGCCAGATATTAAGAATCCTCTGGTTTTATCCATGTAGTGCCATTAAAATTTTGCCCGCTTACCCTACTTTTCTTTTCATAATATGATAACATATAGTTTTAAAAGCCATATTTGAAAATCTTATAAATCCTTGTTATTTTTCATAGTTTTGAAAGAAAAAAGGTGCCAATGTTAAATGAATGAAAATCTAGAGAAAATCATTTCCGCCAAATTTTCAATGGCTTATATCTCGAAAACAAGCACACGGAACCTTCATTTATTTCTGCTTTTTAGTTCCTTTATTTATATACTATCACTTAAGGAATGTTTTAATTCATCTAAAACAAAATGACTTACATGTCCCCGTCTTTCCACAAACAATACGGTAAGGTCCACGTTTAATGGTCGCACATTTTTCCAAACATTTTGAATCTGATATTAATTGAAAAACTAACAGTTTTATCTGTTTACTTACATGAAATAAACTAGGATGCGGTATTCAGTTTGTAGTTGAAACCTGACACTATTTATCTAAACACACACAAGAACACCTTTATCGTTTTAAAAGACTCCATCAATTTAAGAGTATCATTTATCAACACCTTATGAAGCACAACCGTCCTATTAAATATTTAACAGTTCAACCTTTAGAAGGAGTAAATAAGCAACTGGGGAATCTCATTCAAAATTTGTAAGATCACGGAAAATAATTGAATTAGGTTTGACTAAAAATGACAAACAGGTCTATCATCTCGCTTTTAGTGATAATATTATGGGAATTAGTAATATATCAAGAACCGATACTGTATTTTGGATATAGTTTCTAAAACTGTGCGTAAAATCCGTACTCATGGACGTATATTAAATCGCAATCAGAGAAATTTCGTACTAACAATACAAATATTTCGGACCTAATAACTATTTCAAAAACAACGGCAGACATTATCCGTTAACCAAGCTCTTTTCATCAAATTTTAGAGGATTGCAACATAATTCCATATTGCAGTCCGAAGTATGAAATTGTCCAAATTATAGTTGCATATTGTTAATCTAAACTTTTCCCAAAATTGATCACCCTGAAGATCATAAAAGACATTTTAATAAAAAATCAAATATGTTAATAAAGGTTTTGATTTTGTAAATATTGCCGGTATTCCTAATGATCATTCCGTAAAAGAACAAATCCTTATTATTTTGATAACCATCAGCTCCCTCTTATTTGTTATGTTAGGGGCATCTGTGGCCGAGTGGTCTAAGTAGTTACTACTGTAATCACTAGCCAGTCAACACTGAGGTTGTGAGTTCGAACCCCGCTCGTGCGGGTGCACTCGACTCAATATTAATTGACTAGGATTGTCAGTTTTCCTATCGAAGGTCGGTGGTTTTCTCCGGGCACCCGGCTTCCTCCACCAATAAAAATGGCCGCCACGAAATAGCCCAAATGCGGTGCTTAAACGTGGCGTTAAAACACTAAAATCAAATCAAATCAAATCATTTGTTATGTTTACAAAGAATCGACCCAGAAATATGTGTTCAATTATAGCGAGGTGTGTAAAGATGTTAATATCAATGAAAATACACCTACGTCATGAAATTGCAGTAATTCAAAGTACATTTATGACCCCAGTTCCCATGCTATAACAGAAGACCTTAAAATTTTCAAGGACCGCGAGTTGAAATCATTCCTTAGTAAAGGATCTAAACATTGTCCCCGTCAATTATCACTTGGAATGAGTGTCGTGACATCACCAACGACTCACTCCGTACTTACTCTATGAAATGGATAAAACGAGAAAAGCTGACAAAAATCCTTAGAATCTTTTTTAATTCCGTAATGAACATAGTTGATATTCGTATCAAACATTTTAAAAACATTTTACTCCTAACAACAACCATAATAGCCCTATTCTGGTATCAAACATAAGCTAAAAGAACTCGCCAAGGAATTTGTTTTGTCCCGGCTGATAAGACTGCCAATAATATCATTATTGTTTGACGTAAATTTTATATTGAGGTTCTGAAAAGGATATCGCGAATTCAATAACATTCTAACTGACTCAATTTTCGGAAAATGAAATCAGTGACAAACATAAACTTTTAGATATGTCTTTACAAGCAGAACCGATTAACATGAAAAATGCCTCCTAATCTCATTAAAAAAATTCCATACCTAATAAAATTGGCATTTAAAAAGTCAGAATGCGAATATTTATGTTCAAACCCTTTTAGGTAATTTTTAGTACCAACAAACAAAAGAACTATGTCAATTGGACCTGCTTTGATACAATAACTGCACTTGAATTTTTACTAGATATTATTTTTGTTCGCTATGAAGACTCCGTATATCGTCAAGTTATCGGAATTCCAATGGACACTAAATGTGTACCATTTATTGCCAACCTATCTCTTTTGTTACGGGTTACAATTTATGACTAAAATCAGCAAAGACCAGTCGAAACAACATCTCATACAAAATTTAATAATACATTTCGGTATTTGGATGATATATTGGCTTTCTATAATGACGGATTCAGTACGTACACTAGAGATTTATGCTGCTAAACTGACTTTAAATAAAGCTAACACTAACAATGCACATTGCCCTTTCCTGGATCTTGATATTTATTTTTGAACGGAAAGCTTAATACTAAAATTTACGATAAAAGAGATGATTTTCAATTTCCTATTGTTTATTATCCGTTTTAGTTTGTGACGTGCCCTTGATACCATCCTATGGTGTTTATATATCTCAACCTGTTAGATTCGCTCGTGTATGTAAAAGTAAAATATCAATACCAGCTCCAAGGAAAATTCAATACGGAAAGTCTCTTATCAAATGGCAAAATGAAAAGCTCAAACACATCAAACGAATGGAAAATAACTGTCATATTTCTGACTTGGTATAGGCATTTCCCATTTTCCGAAAATGATGGATTAAACATGGTTTTATAGCTATCTTAACCTCTCACTTGTATGACAGTCGCATGGAATTCCATTCTATTGACAACAATGTGTAAACAAAACAAACAAACATAGTAGGTTAAAATGACAAAAATAGGGTACAGCAGTCAGCATTGTGTTATAGTCTCAATCACTATAAAGACAAACAAATATGTCAACAAAGAAAACAAAATGGCATATAGACAAAGCACATAAGCCAAAATGAAAGAGATGAATACAAAAACGACCATAGCACAATAACACAATGGCGGGATGTATAAGGTCCGAGCCAAGCCTGAAGGATATTACCAAATATGGACTAACCCCGCCACATTCTTTATGTGCCATTCCCAAGTCAAGAGCCTGCAATTCAGTTGTTATCCATTGTTCTGTATATCATATTTTTGTTTTCATTCATTATTTTGTACATAAATCAGGCCGTTAGTTTACTCGTTTGAATTATTTTACAATTGTCATTTTGGAGTCTTTTATAGCTGACTATGCGGTATGGGCTTTGCTCATTTTGAAGGCCGTACGGTGACCTATAGTTCTTAATTTTGTGTCATTTGGTCTCTTGTGGAGAGTTGTCTCATTGGCAATCATACCACATCTTCTTATTTTTATATAAACAGTAAAGGTGAATAATTTACAGAGACAAATGAAAGAACACTATAACACGTAATTAAGATGAAAACAACGTCAGTACCTAGAATCTATACTTCAAGACCATCAAGTATTATTTGTGAGGTTGATACGTAATATTTATCAACAAGGTTTTGGTATCATCCGATGAACTCAAGAAAAGGACGAGACGTTCTTTAACATAAAACTGATTCATCAACTTTTGCTCAGACACTAATGGCGTTTTAAAAGTCTGAGAATCTGCTGTAAGCTCTTGAATACCGAATGAGTTGTGAAATGTATTTCCCATATGCAGGTGAAGTTGATATTGCTACTAAGGTGAGGGAAATTGATAATTTCAAAATTAAAATCGTCTCGTTTGTCATAGATTCTGGTACTGAAATTGTCAAATTGTCAAATTCGAGGTATAAGTCTAAAAATGAGGCGTAGGAAGCCGTGTCTGTTGTTTTTAATTCCTTGTTCTTGAGGATATACTAATGGAACCCAATCAGAAAAGTTTGGATTGTTAATGGATTGAATGGTTGATTTTTGTTGCTTAACGTTCAGTGGCAAAGATTTCATGCATGTTCAGGACGAGAACAAATTAACAATAAAGAAAATAGGAAGTTCCTGTAATAGAGGCCGGTCGGGAAATTTAGAGTACCACTGAAAATGAATTATAAATTGAATAGGGACAGAAATTTTGCCTTGCAACGACCCTCAATGAGTTGTTGTAAGGGTTCTTAACTCTCTACACGAGGCATCGGATTTAACGTCCCCATTCTGACCGGACGTGGCTCCGTACTTGATACATCCCGCAAAGCCAAAACGGACGCCCCACTTTGGCAAGGGTTTTACTGCCGGTCGGAAGAAGACCTGTAGTGACCATATTTCTATTCCCCAGTCACCCTTGGAAGGATTGTTAATGGAAAGAACATCATCAATATATCTGAATGTGAAATTAAATGATCTGGCTTCTTTGATCTTCTTGTTTTTGACAAATGTCTGAATGAACTCCGACTCATATGAAAATAAGAAGAGGTCGGCAAGAGGAGGCGCACAGTTCGTTCCCATAGGAATGCCGACAATTTGTTGAAAGTCTACCTCCAAATTCAACAATTATGTTGTCAATAAGAAACTCCAGCATACTAATCACTTGTTCTTCTGTGTAGCATGTTTTACTTTTTTGTTCACTATTAACAAAATATGCCGTCCGTATGGTATCCCAAAGTAATAAATTTATAGCGTATGCTACCATTTTATACTAGTATTAAAAGCATTGTGGAAAGTAAAATCACAAAATACTGAACTCCGAGGAAAATTCAAAAGGAAAGTCCCCAACCAAATGGCAAAATCAAAGGCTCAAACACATCAAACGAATGGATAACAACTGTCATATTCCTGACTTGGTACAGGCATGTTCTTATGTAGAAAATAGTGGATTGAACCTGGTTTTATAGCTAGCTAAACCTCTCACTTGTATGACAATCGCATCAAATTCCATTATATTGACAACGATGCGTGAACAAAACAAACAGGTACAATAGGTAAAATGTCAATAATAGAGTACAGCAGTCAACATTGTGTTATCATCTTAATCACTATAAAACAAACAAATGTAACGAAGAAGCACAAAAGGCATACATCTAATTTAACATCTTTATTGTGCTTTTTATTAAACGATTTTATTTATCTATGTAAAATCCACCCATAAAGGATGGAAGGTATTAAGTACTGGCGTAAAATCGCGCGTGTGAAATTTGCACAGGTAGACATAAAATAATTCTGTTGTTCAAAGTATGACGGGATACATAAGTATAGAGTCACGTTAAATGGATATCACAAAAACAGACTTAACAGTAGTAGTAATATTAAAAATAAAATAATTATGTCGTTCAAAGTATGACGGGATACATAAGTACAGAGTCACGTCAAATGGATATCTCAAAAAACAGACTTAACAGTAAAAGTAATATTAATAAAGACAAATAAAAGAATACTATAACACATTATTAAGATGATAAACAACGTCAGTACGCAGAATCTATACTTCAAGACCATCGTGTATTATTTGTGAAGTTGATACGGAATATTTATCAACAAGGTCTTGGTACCTTCCGATGAACTTTTTTTTTAGAAAAAGGACGAGACGTTCTTTGACATACCCCTGGTTCATCAACTTTCTGCTCAGACACTGGTGACGTTTTACAAAGTCTGAGTAGGAGCTGCAAGGTCTTGAATACCGAATAAGTTGGGAAAAGTATATGCCATATGTGGACTATTTCTTTTGACGATTTTCAATTTCACATGGGGAATGATGGTATACAGAGTTGAAAATCAAAAGTTTTGATAGAAATAATTTCAGAAAAGATCGAGATTTAAAATTATCCAGAAGTTCTTTAGAGTTTTTAGAATCCACATATAATTAATACCACTAAGCGAGTAAACAGTTTCACGGTATTTCTGAAGACCCTCTTTCACTGCGGACAGAATTTTTGTGCTTTGTAGAACATGCAGATGAGCCGGCAATGTACCGTTGTTTGTACGTATTTGATTTTAAAAAGATTGATTGATTATTGATTGATTGGTGTTTAACGCCACTTTCAACACTATTGTGCTATTTCGTGGCGGTCAGTTTTATTGGTGGAGGAAGCCGGAGTGCCCGGAGAGAACCACCGACCTTCGGTAGGAAAACTGACAATCCTAGTCAATTACGATTGAGTCGAGTGCACCTGCCCCGTGCGGGATTCAAACTCAGTGTTGACTGGCTAGTGATACAGTAGTTCGACTACATAGACCACTCGGCCACCAAGGCCCTTTAACAAAAGAAATCTCTGTATTACTGAAACATTATTACACCAGAGTTTTCGATATCAGAAACATTTACTAAATTTTATCATCGGTACAAGGACATCATAAATATCAATCAACTTGCAGACATCTTATACGTTCAGGTATTTCACATCCCATCTTTTATGGTAATGTTCTATAGAAAGCACAAAAATGTCGTCATTCACCTCAAAAGCTAACCAAACCTTAAAACAGACTTATAAAAAGAGATATAGTTACGATATAGCGTGCCTCCGGGTGCGGATTTTCGCGCTGTGTTGAAGACCCATTGGTAACCTGGGACTGTTTTTGCTCTTCGGTCGGGTTGTTGTCTCTTTGACGCATTCCCCGTTTCCATTCTCAATTTTATATCATGGTATCCTTGACTTATTTGTCGACGGATTTATTAAGTGTAAAGTCATATGAAATCTTAGAAAATAATTACTTTGTGCATGCCAAAATGTAAGCACGGTGAATCGATAGGATGCAGTACCATAAGTGATCATAAGTGTCAAGCAATGAAATTTAGTTATATTTTAATTTATTAAAACAAAATTAATGTTAATACAAACAAAACCAATAAACTAACAATAGGGACAGAAAATGTCGTCTCTTTTGTTTTTGTTTTTGTTTTAGTGTGACACTGAAAATAGCCAAATCTTGTAAAAGACAATTATTACTTTTATTTTAAATGTATTTAAAATCAGTCTCCTTGTGCTAATTTATGCGGTTTAATCGGATAATAACTGACCTTATTACACAAATAATCAGATTTATTTAGTTTGGACTATGGATTCAGTATTGGTTACAAATTTGGTTTCTAAATACTTGACTTTTATACTCGTCAGTGCATACAGTCCTTGCTCAGTCATATTGATTTGGGGATACATCGAGAGTCCAAATATAACTTGTAGCACATTTATACAGGTAAAAACAGCGATCAGTGCATGTTTTACTTGTTCCTCTTAGAAGACTAGTATTTTAAACCTTTCAAATAAAAATGTTTTCGTTCAATAAATGTCGAGCTCCTGGAGCATCGTTTGTAAGTGCTAAGTTTTCACGTGTTTTATTTATTATTCAATCTCATTCTTCCAGCACAAACTGAGAATCGCTTATCAGACCACTCAAACGATGACACACATGTTAGAACAAAGGATATAACATTGTGTTGTGATATCCTGGACTAATATAAGGCATTGGTAATCATCGCTAAGGCAGGTGGTGGAAAGACAAAAACAAGTCTACAGATAGCTACGATGTACCAAGAAAAAATGTACACACCAATGTTAATTGTGAAAGATGAGGTAGCAAGAAAAGAGAGCTTATAAATTTTAATGAAAGTAATATTATAATTGTAGAAGATTTATTTGGTAGATCGAACATTGATTTTAATGAAGATCTACATAGGGATATATTTATTGTTCTGCTCTCTTCACTAAAAAGTGAATCTTGCAAAACAAAATTGATATTTACAATACGAGGCAACGCAGAAATAAATCTGAAATTAAATGAACGACACAACATTTTGAAAAGACATATTTATCAGTTTGGACGAAAATCGAGTTTGGATTGTAATGAATTAATTTTGTCAAAACATATGAATAAACATGGTATATCCTTATGTAAATCTAGGCAGTTGACAACTCTCCGGGCGTATGTTTTCCTTCGGAAAGGCATCAACAATGTAAGTCAGATGTTTATGAAACAAATGATAGTATATTGCAGATCTGTGTTTCATTATTTAATGAGATCTGTTCTGGAAAATATGAAATGCACATAGGTTTTCCACAAGCTTGCCATTTATTTTGTAGTAACAAAAATTTTACAAAACAGGGAAAAGCATATTTTACACATGCATCGCAATCATTAGTCAATGAAATAATGAACTTGAAAACGCAAGGTTTTGATAATAAGCAGATGCAATACCAATATTGCGTTTTAGTATATACAGCAATAAAACGTTCAATTGATGTGGATGATATTGATGAACATTGTTTCCAAAACTTAATATCATACTTTGAAAATAATAACATAAGAATATCGCTACTTAAACAAGCTGTTTTTAAATTAGAAGGAACATACTTAAACAAAATAGCTCCAGATTCAGCTTGCAATCATCACAAGCGTCAGAAAGTTTCTGATATTTATGTTCTACAGCACTCTACCATTAGAGAGGCTATATTAGTAACTTTTGGTGATGATGCCGATGTCTTGTCAGTCTGTGATTCTTGGTTTTTATTCGAATACATTCGACCAAAAGGCTATAAAGTTTCACCAAGTGACAATATGGTTTACCTTTTCACTGATTATAAACTACTTGCAAAAAAGCTTATGAGCATACTTTCAACGGATTATTACTCATGTATAAGCGTTGGGGCGTATCTACAAAATATAGCTTTGCTGGAAAGACGCGATGAAATAATTGAATTTTTCTTTGAAATTGTCGAAGATGTTAAACCTGAACAGTACGTTTGTCTTTTAAATGGTTTAACCAGTTTGGGAACAAACACAGATTTGGTTAGGTTTCATCCGCAACTATGCAAGAAAATAATCAACAATGGCGGATGGATAGTTTTTCTTGTCTCCTGCAGACCAATAGGATGGTCGGATAATGATACAAAATTCTTTGAAATAGAGACTGATATGTTGATTGAAAAACTTATTTTAATGGTGGCTTTAAACAGATCTAATGGAAATGACCTAATATCCGAAGAGAACGAAAGAATATATCACCCATGTTCTTTACTTTCAAAATTTCTGAATTATCAATATGCAGTTGGTAACTACGTGTTTGAAAATCTCATTGCAAAAGGTTTTGTTGATATCGCAAAAGCATTATTTACAAAATAAAACACAAAGAACAGGAATTCCGTCCGATTCATATAAAAGAGTTTTGGATGGACTTTTAGATGAAGGAAAACGTTCATGGATTGTTTCACAATTCAAAGAATTTTTGAGGCAGTTTTAAATAAGTATGGCAGTATTCCAATAATTTTAAAATTGTGCAGACCGTTAACTGCCAATATATCAAATACAAATATAATAAACGTTGACGATAACTTACTTACTGGTAAACTTTCTGCCCACTTGGAATCGTCATTTGAAACATATCAGACTTGAAACAAACTGTTCCGAGAGAAAACGGGGCATATTTTGTTCACAGGATTTCAATTATTTACAAATGCAACATATCAAAGAGATTGCAGAGTTTATCGCAGAACTTGGTGTAAAGTAAACAATGACAAGTTCGTCAGAACAATGTTTGAGCAGTTAATAACAGACATACCCGACATTTTTATGCTGGTAGTAGTTCTGATGATGAGAAGAGTGAAGATGATGATGCCGATGATCTTGTTCCTGTCGCTACAAAATAGCTTTCGATGATTACCCAGATGATGAATTAGGAGAAGATGAAAACGGTTCAGTTGTTTATTTCGATGTAAAGGTTGGCTACGTTAGAAGAGTATACCAAGATATTTTATTTGGATCGACTTATCATCGCCTATTCGAGTTTTTATCATCTTTAAGTGTACAATGGATTTTAAATCAAGATTCAAAATATAAACGCTTGACAATTCTATGGTATAAATTGAGTATATTTTAGATGTTACACGTGAAGTAGATGTGTGTCGTCATTTTGATTCCGATGAATCTTATTATAGTGACTCAAGTGAATGAATCTGTATATACGCTATTCAACTCTAAACCAAATTCTTTATATGTTTGCATTTATTCCATGATACAAAAGCCCCGCAGTTTTACTTTTGAAAGCAAAAGTACGTTTTAATTTTCTTAGTCATAACTTAACAAAATTACTATCAGGCAATTTGATATATATTTGTAAATGTATATGTAAAGTAACTTAGTTGTTAAATGCTATTTAAAATTTATTATAACATCCGATTTGATCACCAGTATAAAAAGAAAAGAAAGAACGGTCGCAATGTGTTATTTTTAAGGTAGAATGTGTATACATGTTTGTATTGCCGACATTAAAACTTTACCATGATATGAAAGAGACTGAACTTGTAACTTCTAAAATTAATTAAACTAATGACAGTTTACTGTTTTGGTTTTATACATCCTTGGCTTTCAAATATTCGGCTTTGATCGTTCTTGCTGAAGGTAAATCCCGAAAAGCGCTTCGGACGCATGGAATTAATAACGTGTTGTTTTCATTTTTTATTCAGTATGAAATATATCATTTATTACAAAATTATCTGCAATCCAAAGTAAGGAAACAGTTGAACTCTTATAAACCTAATACTCCTCCCGTATACTTTAAGTTTGGGTACAGCGTTGGGACTTGTAAATCCTAACTATTATTGCCGTATTGTTTTTCAAATTTTTATTCGTGTTCGTCTTGTAGCTGTCTTCAATTAGACCATTCGGTATTTCTATGGAGCTCTTTTAATGTTGTGTACGATGACAATATAGAAAATATGACGTTATACGATTTTGCCCATGTTTGTGAAGTTAACGGCCACTTTTTGATATTCAAAATTTCTTAGTAAAAAGTAATTAAATAATGAACATTAAAAGAACTCGGAAAATGATAACCAGGTTAAAAAAATAAATATGAAGAAAATAAAATCTTTTTACTCCTGCAGATAATCGTAAATTCTCGTTGTCCTCAAATATAACCCCTTACATAAATCGCGATTTTATCTTTATAGTCTATCAATAAAAATTATTAAAATATATTATTCTATTATATGAACACGCACGAGTTTTTGGAAAACCATTACGAACATTTTCAAAGCGCTTTTATACTCAGAATATATTGCAAAAGACTACCAAGGCCCGCCTAAATAACAGTGAGATCTTTGAATGTCTATAAAATTCGGGTTACAAGTAAGCTCGGCAAAGATATTAATACCATCAAAGGGATATTTCTAAAAGAAGTTAGTTTCGATATATACCGCGGATTTGAAATGTCACGAAAATCAACCGAAAAGTGCAGGGTTAGTTTGATAGACCTCCTTGATATTTTAATCTTCGTGAACGTTAGCACAGAGTAAGTATTTGTGTAAATACGGATACCACAAGGAAAAATTAGTGGAAAGTTTTGTCTTCAATATGAACAAAGCTCAAATTGCCAGTTTGATATTCAAAATATAGTGCGAAAGACAAGCGGGAGCCGCATAGATAAAGTGTTTAGGGTATTTATTTTCTAAGCCAAAATTCTATTTTCTAATATGTCAATTATATGACTAAAGTTGCATCTAGATCAGTTTGAATTGTATTTGTTCTAACTTGAATTGCTGTTTCTATAGAATCATTAACAAACTATTTGATTATATCCTCAAATTTGCATTTTTTAATCAAGACCTATGACCAAAGAATCAACAAATAAACTGTACGTCAATGCTCATCGCTTCCGTTCAAAATCGGGATACTGTTATTTGGAGGTGGCAATAGGTGTTGGTGTAACAGGCTCTGGTGTAATGGACTTTTTTCTATTTGTATGTTTTGAAAATGACAGGATTGTCGCTGATGACTGAGAGGAGGATGATATTGGTTGAATCTCTTTTATGCTTCTTTTCTTTAATTCATAACAATGAATGACTAAAATAAATTTCTACAGTTTAATAGATATTTTTTTTTTTTTTTTTTGGTTGGTAAATAACATAAACAGACTTAAATTACAGTTCCGGAGTCGAAATTACATGATTAATAATCCAAGACGAAATCCACTAAATAACAATTGCATTTTCACTTTTCTGAAAGAATTCGTTGCATTCACCAAAGTTCAAACTATACAAAATCGTCAACAGTATGTGCAATGACAAATGCGATTTCATTCAAGATTTCATGATGTGCTCGAAATCCTTCAGCCTTCTTCCTTTGAATGAGACAGTCATACACATTTTATGTCATATTATTCATCGTCTTAGCAAAATATAAACAAACCCATCATAAGAACCAGGATTCAAATTTTGTAAGCCAAACGCGCGTTTCGTCTAAAACAGACTCATCAGAGACTCTCGAATCCAAAAGGCTAAAAAGCCAAAAACAAAGTACGAAGTTGAAGACCACTGAGGACCCAAAATTCCTAAATCTTTGCCAAATACAGCTAAGGTAATATATTCCTGGGGTAGAAAATCCTAGGTATTTTGACTAATTCAAAGTTTTGTAAAATAAAATTTATAATTATGTCCATATCAATGATAATTCATGTTAAAACATAAAATATTCATCCTTTCAGTAGTTCTCATATTTAGGAGATAACTATTGTAGTTAAATTCCGACGGCATCAATTGGTGATTTGATGGTCTAAAATTAAGTTTACTGGCGACGCATTAGGAGTAAAGGGTATTTCCGACCATCAAATCACCAATTGATGCCGTTGGAGCTAAAATACAATACTGTTATCTCCATTTTAATGAAACAGACAGAAAACAACGTCAAATCATACATTAGAAATCTGTCATACGTCGTCTTGCGCATACATTTTCATTGCATCAATTGTGAATTGAGGCCATGGAAATTGGTAACGTTATTCAATCAAAATGAACGTTACAGACGATGTTGCATTAGAATACGGGTATGTGCTGTTTAAGAAGAACTTATCTGCGACGTCCAAATGTGAGATAGGAACTTCTCAAACATTTTGCCGATAGGACTAGTATAGTCATGTTTTGATGTACAATGTATGTCCAAGACACTTAGCCATTAGTTTCGATATCGACGATATCGTATCGATTTCAATATGCACCTTTACTGCATGTGTCGCAGCAGCAAACGCAACATTAGCCGTCGAAATAGATTCAATGCTGTCAAGTCAAATTGTATACCTGGTACGTTTTTCTGGTTAAACTGTTAAAGTTGTCGATATCGACTATATCGGTTTGATATGCATAGATTATCGTTCTCTACACGTTGATATCGTAAAATATCAGCCGCGAGTCATAATGTGAACCTTTTGGTGAGTGAACTCAACGAACGAACAACACAGGCTTCACATTGTGTCAAGCGGCTGATATTTTATGATATTTTACCTCGAAAACCTGATAATCTGTTTGTCTTTCTATTACTGATCTTTTCTCAATCTCTTATCATGAAAGTGACTAAAATCAAAAATTTATTCTAAATAGATTTAGTGGGTTAGAGCTAAAAATTCAATGAGCACCATAAAATAGAGTGTGTTAAATAGGAGCCGCAAATTAAAACTACTAGTATCACAAGAAAAGCAATCTCCGGCGCAAAGATTATATCCGTTCCGCTCTATACTACGTAACACTACACTCAAGGGTAAATTCAGTAAATAAATATACATCATCAGGGACCGCCAATTTGGGGAGAGCTTTCTGTATAAAACTGAAGTCCTGTGCTCTTCTGATTGGTAGATAATGTTTGTAATAAATATTTTGGATAGATGGATCAAAACTAGAGTAAAAAAATTAAAAATACATGTTGAATGTACTAATTATTTTTACTACAGGGTTAAAATGTAATGAGGGTCAGTAAAGGAATTAAGTGCGAATCTACAGTGTTTGTAAACAAGGCCATGTGAATGCCCAAAGATGCCGCATGACCCTGTTTTCATTGTTGCAAAAGATAGGGATACATTTGTACTTTCATGAATGATATATGAAAGCTTTTAATTTCTAAAGGTAAATTAGGTATAAATTTAATTCAGGACATAGATTAGCATTAAAGTCAATGGGAGATTTTTATTGAATTTACCACTATAGGAAAATATGCACTCTGTCACTGTACTTGTTCAAGGCCACACAATAATTACAAAACTCATTTCCTGTAAATATTAATGCAATTGAAGCTTTTGGAACCAGTTAAAGTTGTTTTCTATACAAATTTCTATGTTTAACTGCGGCCATCCAGGATGCACTGAGTGTACTGTGGGAGGTAGCATAGGTGTATGGTAAAATTCAATTTGATGTCCAGATTGAAAGAAACAATAGAAATTACACTTGAGAGTTATGATATTAATCAAAGGCATAAATATTCTCCTATTTTACATCACATTATGCACATGTTTCTTCTAATAATGTGGAAAATCTTATGGAAAATCAGAATTACCTCCCTTTGACATAGTGTATTTTTTAAGCTGTGTTCTCCGTGTTAAGTTGTAGATCAAGTTGTAAATGAGCACTTTTCTAGTATTTTAACACTCGAATAATCTGTCCGTATGAAGATATTCATTTATTTTTACATAATTCATTGCGTTTCTTAATTAAAAAATTCTAGACAACATTTCATGATTACACACCCTTATTCTATGAAACTAGTGTTGAAATAGTTGTAATTGGATTGCTATGTTAAATAATTGCTTTTAAATATTTTAAACTGTTACTTTAATCTTCCAAATGCATAGTTAGGTCATACCCATCTTATTTTTTCATATATGGCACTTTTTATACTTCAGTTCTGGCTGGCTAGTTCTGGCGAAGAAACCATCCTGATGTTGGGGTAACAGGAATTTCTGCAGAGTGATTGTCAATGACATTTTGTGAACTTTACAAGTAATTAAAACACAGATTTAGTAAAATGAAACATTATTGTTGTATTTTGGGGTATGAAACTGCTTAAATGCTTTTGGAAAGTGTTTTGTGATCTTTTCAGGGTATTTAATCAAAACTTCCTTATAAGGCAAAATTTAACTAAGAGTACATCAAGACTTTAGTTCCTAGATGTACTTGCAATACTAGTCAAAGCAAACACAGAAAACAATTCATATTTATTAAGCATAGTATTTTACACCAATCTTTTAAAAACAGTCAATGTGCAACTTTATATACCATTTTATTTTTATATACCAAATATACATTGGCCGCAGTATGGGCTGTAGTATAAATTTTCAATTATCTTTACAAATTCAGCATTTATGAATGTAATATTGAAACTGGAACTTGAAAATTGGATACAATACATGATTAATACAAAAAGTAGGAAAAGAAGTCAAAAGTTCCTTATAGGGTAAATTCAGTAAATAAATATACGTCATCAGGGACCGCCCATTTGGGAGAGAGCTATCTGTATAAAACTGAAGTCCTGTGCTCTTCTGATTGGTAGATCATGGTTTTTTTGTATGGATCAAAACTAGAGTTTAAAAATTAAAAATAAATGTTGAATGTACTAATTATTTTACTACAGGGTTAAAAAGTAATGAGGGTCAGTAAAGGAATTAAGTGCGAATCTACAGTGTTTGTAACAAGACCATGTGAATGCCCAAAATGCCGCATGACCCTATGTTTTATTGTTGCAAAAGATAGGGCTACATTTGTACTTTCATGAATGATATATGAAAGCTTTTAATTTCTAAAGGTAAATTAGGTATAAATTTAGTTCAGGACATAGATTAGCATTTAAGTCAATGGGAGATTTTTACTAAATTTACCCTCAATATATAACCTCGAGGTCATATTATGAAGAATTGCGAAGCACATATTGAACGAATATGAACTCTGTGTCGGAGATTGAAAACAAAAGATAATGTGTTATTAATTAGAGGCAACAGTAGTTTATCCGAATAAAACTGCATTGAGAAAATGCAATATAAAAGGCATCATAAAACGATGAAGATATCGCAAGAATTCCAAAATGATTGAGACTAGGTGTGTCGACATGATAAGCGTTTCGTGCTACAGCCCTTGGATGGTGTAAACTTCCCAAAAACGTGTATGGTGTAATGGTGTATGGCATATGTTGCAATGGTAGAAGGTGTATGGTGCTGGCTACAGACCACAATTAATTCCTCTATTAGTTCTTTATTACATTTTGTCGCATTAAAAAAAATCACCTGCTTTTTTGTCAAATCTTTTGTGTGTGTAATGTACAGTACAAGTCCAAAAATATATCCAACTTCAAAAAATTGCATGTATACATCTTAAAAATTTAGCCAATACACATCATTACCCCTATGGATAAGTCAAGAGATGTTCCGAAAACTGTAAATATTACCTTTTGCACCTGGCCTTATCACTCTTTCCATATCAAAATCAGTTGAAATAAAACATCCAAAATTTATTTCAGCTCTCTTCCTTCCTTTCCACCTAATAAAAACTAAGAAATGTATGAGGAAGGAAAGAAAAAGATAAAGAAAAAATACACTTTAATTAAAGGGAACTATATTCGTGGACAACGAAAAGCGGGATCATTAATTGTGGTCTGGGCCTGCTATGGTGTGTGGTGTAAGGGAATGGCGTAATGGTGTATGAGGAATGGTGTGATTGTGTAACGTGCGATCGGGAATGGTTTGAATGAATGGTGTACGACATTTCATTGGTTGAAACCGAAGTTCATTTTATTTCAATTTTCGGATTGTAAACATAAACAATAATAGTAATCTCATTGTTCTTTTTCCCAGTATAGCAAATTACTTTACTCGTTAGACTCTATGTTATAGATATTATACACATTAAAAAATCTTTTTTTTCATATTCTTATTTACATTAAACAATGGCTATCACACTTGTGATCGCATGCAGCTATCATAAAAGAAAGGATTTTTTAACTAGAAAGCGGATAGAAAGGTTATCCACGCATCGGAACAATATTTTTATATCATGGGTTATTCACATCAATTTTAACGTTGCTTCGTTCCCCAATTTTGACAGTCTCTTCATAAATATTTCCCAAATATTTCATTGTAATTCACCTTTGTTTGCCTTGGATTTACGATTCTGTTTTCCCAAAAATGTTCAAAGGAAAATTGTACAGTGTTATTGCACATAAGGTGTTGTATAATTATGAACAATCTCGTCAATTTCGTTAGATTTGTCTTTACGGATTTAGGCGGATTAGAAATGATATCTTGTACGTCCGAAAAATATACTTATGTGAAGAGGAATTAAATAAATGCCACATGATATTTAGATACCAACAAAATCAACCAACCGACATAATTTGATCCGGTGACTTCCGGTCGGCATGGTCGAGATTTTTCTGCTCCAGCAAAAGTCAAAAGATAAGTTTTCTGTGTGCTTTCTGTGATTCATTTGTCAAATAAGTGAAATATTTTCAAACAATAAGTCATAAATAACTGTATATAACTGTAAATATGGATTAATTAATGTCCGAGTAGCGAGACACTTTTTGAATCTGTGCATTGACACTAGACATATTGCCGCCATATTGGATTTGTTTTGAATTTTAAATTTTGAAATCCGAAATTGATATTAAGTAAACACTAGAACTTCATGTCAGTGAATAAAATTATTAAAGAATACAAAAGGGTTTATAACCTATTCAAAAGGCAGGGCCTCACAAGGGACACCGTGCTCTTCACGGACAGTAAGGGTTCAGCGTGAACAAAGTTGTCCCAGACAGTGTCCGGGATAAGTTCCACGTTGTAGCCAGGAGCGGAAGTACAGCCGCCACTGAGGAACATATAAAGAGTCTCCTTACAAAATTGGAAGAACTGAAAGAAAAGATCCAATAATTCTAGTCTGGTTTGGCACCTGTGAAATCACCACAAAAGGAAAGTATATATATTTAAGAAATTACCCTATCAAAATATAGAATCAATATTAACAGGCTACAGAGAATTAAAGAACAGAATAATTGCAAGATACAAATATGTCACAATAATTTTTCTTGAATATCCATATTATTCTATTTCCACATTTAACAAAACACTCAGAAAAGGGAAGAATAAAGATAAATACACAGCAGATCAAAACAACAATCAGACAAAACCAACAAAATACTCCTTAGTAGTGAAAAATATAGTGGCACCAGAATAGTATCAAAAGGTAGAAAACAAGAGGCACTATCCGGCACTAGTCGTAGACAAGACAAAAGGGTTTAGATCCGTCACACAAGCAAGTATCCTAGACAAAGAACTGTGTAATCAAGTAGATTATTACAATAGACAATTAAAACTGCTCAATAAAAGTACACAGCACCGCGGTTCTCACAAGACCAAATCATATCCAATAAACCTAAAAACAGGACCAGGGTAAGGTACAGAAAGAACTACAAACTACTGTCTGACAGCATACACCCAACTCGAACACTGGCCAAACTATGGGTATACAAAATGGTGGAGCTCTCACTAGAGGTGTCTGAAACTTGCTAAGATAAGGAGGTGTTACTGAAATAGGAAGCCCTGTTTCAGTCACAAATATAAAAAGGTAACTGTAAGCATACACATATACTAAAACCCAGATAGGAAGCCTTGTCTGGGCAAAGTAATATTATTGAGGCTAGAAAGAATCAGGAAGCCTTGTTCTGTATATAACAAAGTGCAATATTGAATCTATAGATAGGAAACCAAAATTGATAAATAAGTTTCGCAGGCAAGGAAGCCTTGTCTTGAGATAAATATCATAAAAGCATATTCTAACAGAGAAATGAAGGTAGATTAAAGTGATAGGAAGCCCTGTTACATCGAGGTTAGCTTAGTTTCATTAAAGGGAACAGAAAACAAGGAAGCCTTGTCTTCTGAGTAAAGGTCTCTGATTTAAAACTCGGAGGAAAGGAAGGAATATAAACGAAAGAAGAAAATCAAAGGAAGCCTTGTTTTCATTATAAAGGTCAGTGCTGTATAATATCTATGCGGATAAGGAATCCTTGTCCTAGAAATAAATAAAGTGTACAGTTATCCAGAAACGGGAAGCCCTGTCTCTATCATTGGAGGTGCAGTCTATGTCACATGGACAAGGAAGCCTTGTCCCTAAATAAATTAGACCCGTGACAGGGAAGCCCTGTTACAATAGGATAGTCTAGCTTCGTTTGAAAATCTAAATAGTCAAGGATAGGAAGCCTTGTCCTTTAAACAAAACTAACTAAATTACAAATAAAATTGGTGTAAGGAAGCCTTATACAATTTTTGTCTGTTAAGTATAAGAAAAAAAGGTAAACAAGGAATTTAGGAAGCCCTATTTTTCATAAATTAAGAAAATGGCGTTTACCAGGAAAAGCAGTATCACTAGCTCAAAATCGTCACTAAAAACAAGTCAGGATGAGGATGAAGCATGGACGTGTGCTAAATGTACAAAATCTTCAAGGAACCAGATGCTCAACTTATGGAATGCCAAAGGTGCAAGGAGCATTTCTGCATAACTTTCTTAAAGAAAACAAAAGCAGAGTACAGTATGTAATGTAAAACAGATGCTATGTGGTTTTGTGGGAAATGCAGGATAGTCATGGAGCAGCATGCAGTCACCGATATTGAAATTGAAAGAAGGTGCAAACAGATAATGGAGAACTTTGAGTAGAGAATTACATCCCTAGAAAAGACAGTTGACAACAAATGTGACGAGGACAGAGTTAAGGAGATTGTTAGAGAGGAAATAAAAATCAGTAATGAAGATATGGTAAAGATGATGGTAAAGAGGAAGTTAGTAAACTAGAGGTAACAGGATCAATCACAGAAGAAAGTTGTAATGAGGAGAAAGTGAAAGCCATAATAACTGAGGAAATAAGTAAGATACAAAAGCCAGAAAATATAGGTGACGGCGAATCCCCAAATGAGGAGGTATATAACACAACCAATCCTAAAGGAAGACAGGAGACAGTAACAAATGTTCTAGAAGAAATCAATGAGAGAAAATCAAGAGAAAATAATTTGATTGTCTTTGGGATTCCTGAAAAGGAAGAAGAGAGTAAAGAAGAAAGAGATATAGCTGACAAAGAAAAACTAAACGAGCTCTTTAAAGACTGCAAAATACAACTAGATTTGGAAAATTTGAAAACTGTTAAAAGACTAGGAAAATTTAACAAAGAAAAACTAAATAGACCAATCTTAGTAAAATTACCAAGTGTAGAAGCAAAGATTATACTATTTAAAACATTCACTATATAAAAGCTAATCCAAAATATGCAAAAGTTGGAGTGAGTAACGACCTTACCCAAGCAGAAAGAGAACAAGAGAAAAGTTGTGGGATCAAGCGAGGAAACGAACCGAAGAAGAGTTTTCGGGAGACTACCACTTCAAAGTAAGGGCCCTCCTGGGCAAGGAAAGGTTGTCAAACTAAGAAAGCTAGACTCCTAAAACAGAAAAGAGGAAACGAGAATGTAAATAATTTTAATGGTAAAAGGTTTTTAAAAGTGTAAATGTAGATAATTTTACAGTTTTACCCAAATTAAGCTGTATATACATGAACGCGGCCAGTTATTTAACAAGCTGCCAGAATTAATAGTAAGAACAAGAGATGATGAACCAAAATAATTGGTATTACAGAGGTTAAACCAAAAATAACAGGTACCAACCAGGAATTTCAGAATATTCTTTAGCCGATGTATCCGATTACAATATGTTTGGTAAAAATCTAGACAATGACATAGGCTGAGGGCTTTTACTGTATATAGATAAACAATTGGACGCATCACAGGTCCAAATGAATGCAGAATTCCAAGAAAACTTATTTATAAAGATTAAATTAAATCAGTCAAATCAGCTATTATTAGGACTAATATATAGATCACCAACAAACAGATCACATGACTACATTAAGCAATTAAATATGCTTACTACTGACGCTTGTAGTAAAGGTTACTCACACATCTTAATAATGGGAGACTATAATTTTCCTGAAATAAACTGGGACAGTTGGAATTCACCAGGTGATAGTACGGAAAGTAACGAGTATAAATTTTAGAGAATCTACAAGAAAATTTCCTATTTCAACATGTTACTAGACCAACAAGATGGAGAGGTACCAACACACCCCATACCCTCGACCTGATTTTGACTAATGAAGAACAAATGATCTCAAATTTAGAATACCAATGTCCACTAGGAAAAAGCGATCACTGTACCATGAAATTTGACTTTAATTGCTATACAAATATTAAAAGTAATCCAAAAATAATCAAATTATTCAGTAGAGGTAACTACATAAAAATAAAAGAAGAATTAGACATAACGAACTGGATAGATCTACTACAAAGGAAAACGATATAGACAAAAACTGGAGGTCACTTTTGAGTATTATTCAAGATATGGACAAAATATATATCCCAACGAAAGAAGGAAACAAATCGGCAGAGGAAAAATAACTTCCCAATGAACAAAAACACCATAGATAAAATTAAAAGGAAAATATCCTCTCAAAAAGATAACGCAAAACAATGACCCAGAGGTGAGGAAAGAATACAATAAAATAAGGAATCAAGTGAAAAGCAGAGTAAACAAATTGAAGAGGAATATGAAAACATCTGTCAGAAAAAGCTAAAGAAAACCCTAAAGCTATCTGGAGTTATATTAAATCAAAACAAAACCAAAGAAGGAATTGGGGATTTACATAGATCCAGAAGATACAAAACAGATAAAACTGAGGACAACAGCACGAAGGCAAAGATATTGGTAGACTACTTTTCTAGCGTATTTACCAATGAACCTGACGGAGAAGTGCCAACACCAAACCAGGTACCAGTAATTAATGAAATGCCAAAACAGAAAATAAAGGAGGAAGTAGTGCTGAAGTACTTATCTGCATTAAAAATAGATAAATAACCAGGTATGGACAAAATACACCCTAGATTACTAAAAGAGATAGCTGAGTCAATAGCAAAACCTTTATGTATTATCTTTAATCTGTCACTTGAGAAAAGACAGTACCTAAAGACTGGAAGAATGCAATGATAAGTGCAGTATTTAAAAGGAGATAAATCACTAGCCAAAAATTATAGGCCCGTTAGTTTGACATCGGTAGTATGTAAAATAATGGAGAAAATATTGCGTAAATTTATTATAGAGCACATGAAAACGAACAACCTATTCTCTAAAAACAATATGGCTTTATTGCAGGAAGCTTACGGTCAACTGGTCTTCAATTGTTAGAAGTGATTGATAAGTGGACAGAGGCACTAGATCAAGGTTTTAACATAGACTGCGTATATAATGACTTTATGAAGGCCTTTGATAAGGTACCTCATAAAAGATTGATAGCCAAACCTAAAAATCTAGGTATTAATGACGATATAGTAGGGTGGACCACAAACTTCTTAGAAGACAGGAAACAAAAAGTCATAGTGAATGGTGAAGAATCAGATTGGGCGAATGTTACATCGGGGATAGCCCAAGGATCAGTATTAGGACCACTACTATTTGTACTATATATATAAATGATCTTCCAGACCAAGTGGATTCTGATGCCTACCTATTTGCAAATGACACCAAGATCTTCAGAATAATAAAACCCAGAATGACAGAGAAATTCTACAAGATGGTTTACATAAGATGGAAGCCTGGAGTGACAAATGGTTACTCAAATTTCACCCTGAAAATATAAATACATGAAAATATGTAAGAAATCTAAAAGCACTGATCAATCACCAAATTATAGTCTACTAAATCATCCAATAGCAAAGGTCATTTAAAGAGGAAAAAGATATAGGAGTCCTTATCGACTCAGAACTCACCTTTGAGAATCACATAAGTGAAAAGGTGAATAAGGCCAACTCCATATTTGCAGTTCTCAGAAGAACATTTAAATACTTGGGTATTGAGACATTTATTCCATTGTATAAAACCATGCTTAGAACCCATTTGGACTATGCAAGTTCAGTTTGGTCTCCATACAAGAAAATAGATATTGATAAAATAGAAGGAGTCCAAAAAGGGTAACAAAACAACTACCAGGTCTCAAAGACATGAGCTATCCAGAGAGACTTAAAAACTAGGCTCACCAACACTATCTTATAGGAGAACAAGAGGGATATGATTGAAACCTTCAAAACAATCAATGGCTACTATGACTAAGAAGTAAGCTCATTTTAAAAATGGCAGATGATTCTCATCAAAGATATAGTAGCAGGACAAACAGTAGCAATGTCATTCACCAAAGATTCCAATCTAATATCCGTAAACACTCATTCTCTGTTAGAATTGCTGAAACCAGGAACAAACTACCAGATAAAATAACAAAGGCCCCATCCATTAATGCATTTAAAACCGACTACTTTTATAAATTTTGACTTGGATGGAGAGTTGTCTCATTGGCACTCATACCACATCTTCTTATATCTAGATAAATATTGGTCCGACGAAGAGCTATATTATAATGACTATAGAACGGAAATATCCGGAAGTCACGGACAACATAGTACTAGAAAAAACTTAAATTACGAGTCTGGTGAAGAGGAACCTTAAGGGATCATGTACTGAAATCAACTATAAGTAACTATAAGTAAGTAACTATAATATACTAACAGTATACTTTTCCAAGAAGAGAACTTCTCATATTTTTCATTATAAAGTACAAATGAAATCTGTCATGTCAGTCACAGTGTTGGATGATATAGTGGAATAGTTTTATTATACAAACAATCCTGAACTAGAGAGAGTTAAAATCAGCACACCTCAGCAAGCACGACTAATTTATGCGCAGACCAACCCATCACACAATAGCCAAAAGGAATCTGTGACGTACCCATCCATATTCAGAAGTGGGAAATACAGATACAGATACTGACTTTAGTGACAGTTATATATTGCATATACAGAGATGAAATGCTGGCACTCTAAATTGAAGCGGACAAGATTTTGTAGTCATTGTTTTCCAAAATATTACTGCATTTAAATGCGGCTATATATATTTACATAATAAAGTGTAAATATGGTCAGTTTTGTTTGATGCTGTCAAATAATTTTGTTATACGAGTCAGCCTGAGGTATCAAAATTACTGAAATTTTGTTGCGAGACACAATTTTGAATGAAAAGAGGACATGCTGGCTATCTAGATTGATGGGGACAAATTTCTGTTGTCATTGTATTGCAATGTTGCTGTCATTTGTTTTAAACAATCCATCCTGACATCAAAATATTGTTGATTTACTATGCGGCTATATAGATTTACATAATAAAGTGCAAATATGGTCAGTTTTAAAATTGGTAGATGTGTTAAAATAATTTTGTTAGACGACAATGTACGAGTCAGCCTGGGGTATCAAAACTACTTAAATTTTGTTGTGAGACAAATTTTGAATAAAAGAGGACATGCTAGCAATTTAGATTGATGGAGACATTTTTTGTTGTCATTGTGTTGCAATGTTGCTGTCATTTGTATTTTACAATCCATTCTGACAATAAAATATAGCTGATTTACTATGCGGCTATATAGATATACATAATAAAGTGCAAATATGGTCAGTTTTGGTTGATGCGTCATTTGTATTTTACAATCCATTCTGACAATAAAATATTGCTGATTTACTATGCGGCCATATAGATATACATAATAAAGTTCAAATATGGTCAGTTTTGGTTGATTCGATAAATAATTTTGTTATATGAGTCAGCCTGAGGTATCAAAATTACTGAGATTTTGTTGCGAGACAATATTTTGAATAAAAGAGGACATGCTTGCAATCTAGATTGATGGGGACAAATTTTTTTGTCATTGTGTTGCAATGTTGCTGTCATTTGTATAATGCAATCCATTCTGACATCAAAATATTAATGATTTACTATGCGGCTATATAGATATACATAATAAAGTGCAAATATGGTCAGTTTTGGTTGATTCGTTAAAAGAATTTTGTTATATGAGTCAGCCGGAGTATCAAAATTACTATGATTACTGAAATTTTGTTGCGAGACAATATTTTGAATAAAAGAGGACATGCTGGCAATCTAGATTGATGGGGACAAATTTTGTTGTCATTGTGTTGCAATGTAGCTGTCATTTGTATAATGCAATCCATTCTGACATCAAAATATTAATGATTTACTATGCGGCTATATAGATTTACATAATAAAGTGCAAATATGGTCAGTTTTGGTTGATGCGTTAAAACCATTTTGTTATATGAGTCAGCCTGAGGTATCAAAATTACCATGTCTGCTGAAATTTTGTTGTGAGACAATATTTTGAATAAAAGAGGACATGCTGGCAATCTAGATTGATGGGGACAAATTTTTGTTGTCATTGTGTTGCAATGTTGCTGTCATTTGTATAATGCAATCCATTCTGCCATCAAAATATTGCTGATTTACTATGTGGCTATATAGAATTACATAATAAAGTGCAAATATGGTCAGTTTTGGTTGATTCGATAAATAATTTTGTTATATGAGTCAGCCTGAGGTATCAAAACTACTGATATTTTGTTGCGAGACAATATTTTGAATAAAAAGAAGACATGCTGGCAATCTAGATTGATAGAGACAAATTTTGTTGTCATTGTGTTGCAATGTTGTTGTCATTTGTATTTTACAATCCATTCTGACAATAAAATATTGCTGATTTACTATGCGGCCATATAGATATACATAATAAAGTTCAAATATGGTCAGTTTTGGTTGATTCGATAAATAATTTTGTTATATGAGTCAGCCTGAGGTATCAAAATTACTGAGATTTTGTTGCGAGACAATATTTTGAATAAAAGAGGACATGCTTGCAATCTAGATTGATGGGGACAAATTTTTTTGTCATTGTGTTGCAATGTTGCTGTCATTTGTATAATGCAATCCATTCTGACATCAAAATATTAATGATTTACTATGCGGCTATATAGATTTACATAATAAAGTGCAAATATGGTCAGTTTTGGTTGATTCATTCAAATAATTTTGTTATACGAGTCAGCCTGAGGTATCAAAACTACTGAAATTTTGTTGCGAGACAATATTTTGAATAAAAAGAGAACATGCTGGCAATCTAGATTGATGGTGACAAATTGTTGTCCTTGTGTTCCAATGTTGCTGTCATTATTTTATATTATACAATCTATCCTGACATTAAAATATTTCCAATTTTTTAAGCGGCTATATAAATTAACAGATTGACACATTCCCCATTTCCATTCTCAATTTTATAATAAAGTGCAAATATGGTCAGTTTTGGTTTATGCATTAAAATAATTTTGTTGTACCAGTCTGCCTGAAGTATCAAAACCACAGATAATATATATGTGCCTGAGACAGTAAAATAAAATGCCAGTCTGATATGTGAAAACTACTGATTTCTGGTGATGATTCAATTATTTGAATAAAAAAGGACATGCATGCTTGCACTGTTGATTGGTGCAGAAAAAGAAATATTATTTATGATACGCTGGCCATAAGCATGATTAACTGTACACCAATATTGCTTTCAATTATTGCGTGAACCCTGAGGGTTCACGCATATAAATTAGTTAGAAATATAGTCTATGGAGGAATATTCGGAAGCTAAATTATTGTTCATTCGGAACACCTATTCATCCTATTTGTATTAGCTTCCTGCAATTAAGAGCACCTCCATACGGGGTATCTAAGATATTTAAAACATGACAATAAAGAATTTTCACAGATCGCTAATTCACTTATCTGAAATATGATAATAAACAATCTTAGATCTTTTTCAAACATGTATATTTATTGTAAAGCTACATTTTATGCATTGCAAGGGTTTACTGACTTGAACAAAGTTGACAGTTGTACCCTTTGATAAACAAGTGAAAGATAAATGGTTAAGATTTAATTATAACGACCTATGCATATGGTATCAAACATCTGTGTCTAGATAATCACAGAGAGATATTTTAAAATAGTGCTGTGGCTTCTACATAATGAGTTATAGTGGGCTTTGGGATTTGATTTGTTACAATAAAATCATTATGCATACTTGTCATTTTGACAAATCAGATAAAAAATCTGTTTCAAATGAAAATAAAACAAGTAAAATATTAAAAGACTATTCGTTAATATACATTTTTACAACTTTACTGTTTCCTTTTACAGTATTCTCTATCAATTAAGTTATCTTGTTAGCTAATTAAATGTTTATTTAATTCATTGATGTCTCTATTATTTCTTATATTGTTCACACACTGTAAATTAATACTCTTAAATTTATGTGTTTTGGATGTGCACTAGTGATTGGTAAATATTGTTTTTAATATACGTGACTTAACATCAAGAATTCCATTATTATGGAATCGATCACCTTTGTCCACTTCGGTATCTAAATAGAGGGTGGTAAAAGGGGGTCTGAACACTCAAACACGTGAAATAACAAATCGCAAAAACGTTGCACGGAAAAATACACTCTGGAAAACGAAGCCAAGGAATAAAATCGTAAATATTTAGGAAAAAGTACCAAAAGTTATTACTCAGTCGTTCTTGGAGATCATGCAGTCATTATAAATTGACATGGCGACCCTGCATGAGGTCACTTTTAGCGTCCTCTAGTTGCATACGATTTATCATAGTAATACAATAGGCTATTAATAAATATCTTGGGACAAGTTAATTAGTTTATAATCTAAAACAATATCTGGGCTGACTTTGAATCAGTCCCGGTTTACTTTTAATCAAATGCGGGACAAGCACGAGAAAATAAGAGTACCGACACGAAACATGGGAAATAATTAAGGAAAACACGAAGCACGCACGTCGAACCAAACACGAGAAAACGAGAAATAAAACGTCGAAACACGAAATCACGTGAAATAAAAGGCCGAAAACGTTGCACGAAAATAACCCTTTACCACCCTCTAAATAGGTCATACTAGATGTCGACACCTCATATTAGAACTAAAGTAGATGGTCAATTACGTTTCAACTTGCTCTAATTTGCCTGTGAAGACCATAAAACCGTCATCCCTATTGACAGTGTAATTTGATGTTTTCTTCATTGGAATTTATCTCAGATTTTAATGAATAGGACAGGAATAGTTTTATAATTAGATCAAGTAGGTTTCTCTCGCGGGAGAGTTGCATTTATTGATGATTGGTCGGTAACGAACATTAATGTGTCCTGCTAGCTGACCAGTTCGCAATGCCTCATTACTTATATTAGATTAATTTTATGAATTTTTGGAAGAAGGAACATGTGTCCCCATGTTTTGAATCATTATTATTCTTTAAGATATTATACGTCTGGGAATCTACTTGTTTCCTCATTGCTTTATATTTAACACTTCTCTAAACATGCCAAAATTGTAATGATTTACAATAAAAGAAAATATTATCTTCCACACACATGACCATGCAAACACTGATATCTAATTTCTCATTCAGTTGAATTAATAATTAGAATAAAAAGTTCTAAGGTTCACGTATTGTCTTTTTTCTTCAAAAAGCAACTTGTCATGATTATTTTATATGATCTAAGTACTATTCGTTTTGGCATTGTTTGTCGATTTTATCTGAACACCAAGTTTACAAGATTTACGCTACATTTTAAAACAGATCAGAACTTGATAATAGCATTACATGTAACCAATATCGTTGTTATTTTATAGAAACTGAAAGGCAGATCACGGATAAATTTGTATTACAAGCAAAGTTTTATGCGTATTTTATTTACAAATACATGTATATATATTTAATCTGTATTGTTTATATAACCATGATCACGGAGGTCTTAATTTTATACATTAATTTACAATATTGTGATCAAAATTCGTTTTTTAAAACAAATAAATAATTTTGTAGTCGCACGCTTTCTTTGAAATTTAATTGCATTATGGGTAATTTCGGATCGTGTAGATAGAATGGGGAATGGTGTATGGTGTAATGTGTAAGGTGTATGGTGCAAAGGTGTAACGTGTATGGTGTAATGGCACAAGGTGTATGGTGTAATGGTGTATGGTGAATGGTTTAATCGTGTATGGTGTTAGTGGGAAGTTTACACCATCCAAGGACTGTATGTATGCATAAACCGCCAGGTTAATCTACACTCGTCAAATGTTAAAATCAGGAGTAGGACATTATCGGTAAATTCTGATCAGACGACTTAACCACTTATCCTGATAACGTAAGATCTAAGACCTCAATAATAAGTGCTAGTGTGTTGAGATACAGACACATCGTATCGGTCAATCAATTCGTGATGGTGAATTTAAAAGTTATTTAGTCGTCTTATTCGTTCCTCTTAAGGACCAAAATGTAGGTGCAAAACAGCATTAATTTTTTCGATGTTCAACCAAAAGATAAATGCTTGAATATTACAAAATCTTCAACGCAGGAGAAAATCCTGCACCCGGATCCGGAGTTGGTCTTTTTAATACCATTCTTCAGAAGTGTTTCACCTCTAGATTTATATTGTACCTAAAAGAGAGGAGGAAGATCTTAAAGGGATATTCAAACTCACCAATCGATAAGAAACTATCAACGCCATGGCCAAACAACGAAATAAAACGTCCAAAAGACAACCAACAGTATACAAAACACAACATGGAAAAGTAAAGCAACATGCGCCATACGAAAAACCTGGGAAGATCTCAGATGATTTTGATAGTGCAAAACAATTACAGATTTTTTTGTTAAGATGTCATTAACAGCGTTAATTTTATTTTGCCTAACGCTTATCAGGCTTAGTGTCCGTCTAAGAAATATACGATAAGATGGCAAATAACTGTTAAAACGCATTATTGATAAAGAAAATAATTTCTTAAATTAATCTTCTTATTAGCCCAGTATTTTTGATAGAAAGTATATATTTGAATAGGTACTTTATGCAAGCTTTGAGAACCACGGTCAACAATTGTTCTGTTAATAACTACTTTAAATTACAAAAGTTCCCAGTAGCAGATACGATTGCAATAAACAGTATTATTTTTTTCTATAACATAGACAATTAAATATCACTGTGAGGTGAAACAGGTTAGACGATATAAAATTTGTCATGATATCCCAAAGCAATATATCATTTCGATTCCCGCCTACATATGAGAAGAAACGGGCAATAAGCTACAGTAACTAATTCCTTTGTCCTTGGAGATTTTGCTTGTGATGCAAATCGAAATAAATCAACTCCAAAGATTGAAATATGTAACAAAAGCAGTGGATAATTTCAAGTCCTGTCCAAAGAGTAAAAGAATCTTATTTTCATCTGTTCAGAGTTATTAATCGTCGTGAAAATAGATAAGAAAAATGTTCTAGCTTACCAAAAAAACAAGGACATTGAAAAAATAAAGTTTCATTCTATCTTTCGAATCCTATGTGTACAAGTTAGGATAGGGTTGAGCGCACGCTAACATGTTTAACCCAGTCACATTCTGTTTGTGCCTGTCCCAAGTTATGAGCCTGTAATTCAGTGGTAGTCGTTTGTTGCTGTTTATCATATTTGTTTTCGTTCATTATTTTGTACATAAATCAGGCCGTTAGTTTTCTCGTTTGAATTGTTTTATATTTGTCATTTCAGGGCCTTTTATAGCTGACTATGCGGTATGGGCTTTGCTCACTTTTTGAAGGCCGTACGGTGACATATAGTTGTTAATGTCTGTGTCATTTGGTCTCTTGTGGAGAGTTGTCTCATTGGCAATCAAATCGCACCTTCTTATTTTTATAAATATATTTGACCTTATCATAATTATTTGTGGACATACATTTTATCGGAGATATATTTGAAACTGATACAAAGAAATAGGCAAGATGATAAATGGAGGCAATTATAAATCACACAACGAAGGACAGACAATATGCTTCACAAACTAAAACCTGAGCAGACCAAACAAATGGTTCACAAAAGACTATTGTAAAGGTTTAAAAGATTAAGAAACATAACCTTTGTTACTCCGAAATAGATTGATTGATTGGTGTTTACTGCCACTTTTATCAATATTGGCTATTTTTGGCGGTCAGTTTTATTGGTGGAGGAAGACGAATCGCCCGAAGACAACCACCGACATTCGGCAGGAAAACTGGCAATTCTAGTCAAAAAGATTGTAGTTGAGCACACCTGCCAAGTTCGGGGTTCGAATTCCCAACCTCAGTGTTGACAGAATAGGGATACAGTAGTTCAACTGCTTAGACAACCCGGCCACTGAGGCCCTTAACTCCGAAATGGTAAGCAGTTCCTGTTCATAACAAGCTGCATAAGGTAAGATATCATTAATGGAATTGTGGCTACGAAATAAGGAATTTACCTTTGTGACACAGATTTTTCATACTGGGGTCACTAAGTCAGTTTGGCTTCTGTAAAGTCCTGAAAAGAGATTTCTACTTTACGTATTATGAAAGTGTTTCAGGAATTTTTTGAATGTTGTGATATAGCAATAGAGATTATAGTGTAAAGTCCATGTCTCTTATGTCTTAAGTCGACTCTAGGGGCCGTCTTGACCTTGTTGTAGGGTATGAATGATTCGTTCATTGTTGAAGACCCTACATCAACTGTCACGATGAAGAACAGGAATAAAAGCCCTGTTCATTGATAATTTTCTATGTTTTCTATGTATTGTGTACGATTTTGTCCCATGTACATTTACTTCATATCCTTTCATTTTCTATTTTGCATCTCATTTATGATATCGTTTATGTTACATTTCATGACTATTCATAAGACAGAACCACTAAAACTTAGTGGTTTTAGTAATTTTAAAAGAATATTAGTATTCCTTTTTGTTTTTTTTTTTTGTTTTAATTCACCTTATGTTCAGAAAATATTTCATATTGAAAAGTCTGAACTCTAATTTTCTCATCATCAACCTATATTTACTTACCTGATTCATTAACTGAGAAAAAACAACGGTCAAAAATATTTAATGTTACTTTGTTACTTGCTTCATTGACTGATTGGCTTATTACAATCAATTAACTTAGCCTTGTATTAATCAGTCTGACCTCGGGATAATAAAACGTTCAGATGAATTGGTCAATTTTAACTGTCGTAGATAATGAATGCCTCAGTGATGGATATGTCTGTAAAAATGTACATCAATGTTTATGACAATGAGCTTCTTTTACAATTTATTGTTTTCTAAGCCTTACAAGAAACTGTTCAAGGTTTTTGTATACCAAGAAGAAATGTATACATCATTCTTTATTTAAGATCTAGTGCGTTATAACGACATAACAAGTACTTCTAATGCTTCTGCTGTCATATATAAAACTATGAAACAATATATCGTATTATTTAAGTAGGCACAAAACGTGTTTCGGGAATACATCCAGCAAGCTCGAAAACATATTTTGATATGAAAAAATGTTTGCAAAACAATTAATTACTGATTGATGCATAAACTGTTTCCATCTGTTCATGGTCATAATTTGTGTTTATTTAGTAATTTTCAAATGTCAACAAATTCATTAATTATGAACAATATTTTACAAAATTTCCCAGATATGATCCACGAATTGATTTGCTTTTGTTATCATTTACTGCAAATCAAATAATCAGCAAATCGTCGAAATACGCGGACAATACCTATTTTAAGGTGTCCGTTTGGTTGTGCGGTATATATTAGTAGTCACGTCCGGTCAGAATGAGGGCGTAAAATCCAATGCCTCTTGTAGAAAGAGTGTAACGCTCTCTGCACGTTAAAGAACCCTTGCAATAACTCTTTGAACGGTCTGTAGGTGTTTACCAGTAGAATTTACAAATTAAATAAATTGTTAATAGTTTCTCGTCCTGAATTTGCATGTAATAATTCCCACTGGACGTTGGGCAAGCAACAGTCCATCAGTTAATTGTACATTGTTTATTTTTTAAAACCTGGCTTCCTTTCGCGACTTTTTCGTGTTTCTTTATTTAATCAAATAATAATACAGTGTTTTAGGAACTTTGTTTTTGTTGTCTGTTTTTGTTTGTTTTTATTTTTTGTAAAATTTATTTTTTATTTTGTCAAAACTTCCAGGAATCTTAATTGTAGCCAATTGTAGAAAAGATTAAAAACGTTAATATAAATAACAAACATTGGGAGATTTGCCTTATTTCCTAAAAACGGAACAAGGTCGAAAATTACATAAAATGCCCTCTTAAATGTCACTGGGTTAAACGTTTCTTCTTATATAATATCTATTTATTTTCAATAAACAATTAAGTTTTTTTCGTTATTAAATCAGTGAAGAAAATGTTGATAAATAATTCATAGGTCCTACAAATACATAAAAGATGTTATATGTCGCATGATACATTTACATCAAAAATGTTTTAGAATCACTTTTAATACACTGATTTTTTTTTTTGGACAGTTAAGTTTCGTTTGACGTCATGAACCAGCTTTAACACATTGTCCCCTAATCAACTTTTAAAATTGGATTATGAATTAATAGAGCTTTAAAATATGATAACATCTATCGACAATTTGTCATGAAGTACGTTAGGAATCATTCCTTAGAAATATTTGCAGTAATTTACAGCTTACAGATTGCAATTTATCAGCAGATTAGGAATACGATACTACAACGACATGTTTCCGACAGGTAGAAAGAAAAAGTAAAAGTTTAGAGTTGTTTATTGTTTTACAAGTTGAAAAGTAGATTCTCTGCACAACTCCTTGTTCTCAACAACAAAAGCAAAATGTGTTATCTTCATTCATTCAACTGCGATAACTAAACCCATATTTGATATTGTTAATTGAAAAGTAGCTGTTATAATTATTTTTTTATGTTATTAAATTAAAGAATTTATCTCCCTCATGCATAATTTTGATTCCTTGTCCGGCTTTGGCTTCACCTTTTTATCCTTATTTGGGGTTTTATACGCTCTTCAAAGTTTGAATTAGGTTTGGTTTTCCAAATATTTTGGCATCAAGCATCACTGTAGAGAAATTGCTGAAAAGCGCATCTTGTGTTGTAAAATTGGTATCGTTAATGATAAAATTTACTGATATATCGCAAATCTTACTACGGAATTTTTTCTTATCTGTCTTTTATCTTGGTGATCAACACATATTTTTAGACGTGTTTATTAACGGTCGACATTTCTATTTGAATCAATTGTGACCCTTTGTTCTCCAACTAGCTTTGACTTGGGAAGTTCTCAAAGAAAAAAAAAGAAAAGAAGCAAATGATGTTATTCCACGGAACATTTCAAAGTTTGACAATTATGTTGACTGCATTTATCGAATTAAACTTGAAATAGATACCATGGATACAGTAAGGTCTGGCTCATACCCTCATACATTGACTTGCACATGAAATTCAATAATGATGGTGGGTTGAAAATTCAATTGTACGACAGAACAATAGACTTCAATTTCCCTTTTGGGAAATTTGTTTATGTATTACGAAACATTCTTACAGTATCTGCTTATGAAGTATATACCTGTAAATACAATATTCTAGAGCTTATGTTTCTTCCAGTTGATACGATGGTTTACATCTTGGAATTCCTATAAGAATTTCCCTCATATAGAGTTGCAGCTTACATAGAAGCTACTGAACAAAAGGTTGTCAAAGGTAATTAAAGTAATATTTACCAAATAAAATTGAGAATGGAAATGGGGATTGTTTCAAAAACTCATCAAAGAGACAACAACCCGACCAAAGAGCAGAAAACAGCCGAAGGCCACCAATGGGTCTTCAACACAGCTAGAGAGAAAATCCCGCACTCGGAGGCGGGCTTCAGCTGGCCCCTAAATAAAAATGTGTACTAGTTCGGTGAAAATGGACGTCATACTAAACTCCAAAACATATAGATGAACTAAAATTAAAAAAACATACAAGACTAACAAAGGCCAGAGGCTCCTGACTTGGGATAGGCTAAAAAATGCGGCGGGAATAAACATGTTTTGTGAGATCTCAACCATCCCCTTATACCTCTAGTCAATGTAGAATAAACAAAAACACAGCAATATGCACTGTAAAACTCAGTTTCAAAAGAAGACCGAGTCCGATGTCAAAATAGGTAACAAAAGAAACTAAGCAAAATGACAATGATACATAAATTAACAAAGGACTACTAGCAGTTACTGACATGCCAGCTCCAGTCTTCAATTAAACTGATTGAAAGATTATGTCTTCATCATATGAAAATCAAGCACAATCCCTCCCGTTAGGGGGTTAGTATCATACCATCATAAAATATATGAGATGAACATAACCTATCACGTATCATGCCAAAAACCAACAAATGTGTTTATTTCCGATGCAAAGACCCTATGAGTGAATTAATATTATATACCAAAATATGCCATCTTCAATGACCTGACAACAGTATCGTAACTATATCCCTTCTGAATAAGTCTGTTTAAGGGTTTGGTTAGCTTTTGAGGTGAATGCCGACATTTTTGTGCTTTCTAAAGAATATTACCATAAAAGATTGGATGTGAAATACCTGAACGTATAAGATGTCTGTATGTTGATTTATATTTACGAATGATGTCCTTGTACCGATGATAAAATTTAGTAAATGTTTTGACTAGTTTGTGATATCGAAAACCCTGGTGTAATAATTTTTCAGTAATACAGAGATTTCTTTCGTTAAAATCAAATACGTTGTTACATACACGAGCGAATCGAACAAGTTGAGATATATAAACGCCATAAGATGGTGACAAGGGAACGTCACCATCTAAAAATGGATAATTAACAATAGGAAATGAAAAATCATCTCTTTTATCATAAATTTTGGTATTAAGCGTCCCGTTAAAGATATATATATATCAAGATCCAGGAAAGGGCAGTGTTCATTGTTAGTATTAGCTTTATTTAAAGTCAGTTCATCAAATGTTTACACGCTAAATTATGACTTGAAATACTGTTACGGAAAATCTGTGTTGGTGATGATAATGAATACGTTATGTTTTTCGATACCACAAGCCCGTCTTCCTTCCCTTGGTAAAGACCGAATGCAACTTGTCACAGGGTTTTTATTTTTCATGAGCAATGGGATGTCAACCATTAGTAGAGCATGGACTGATTATCCTTCCTGAACACTCTCCGGTTTTTCTTTTGGTTCGTTTTACTCAATCTTTAGATGTATATGAAGTGTTTTGTGAACTATGAATATAATCATTTAGAAAATGAACGTGTGTATAAAATAAGAAGATGTGGTTTGATATAAATAACCAAAAGATTCGTCTTTATGAAGTGGCAAGAGAAATAATTGTGTATTTATATATCTTGTTACGGTGGATTACAAAAGTGTTTGACACAAAGTTAAGATATTTCATGCAAAACATTTTCTGTGATTAAAAATACCATTTGAAGGCTTATTGGTTGAACTTTTCAACAGTTTTCTTTTTATGTTTTGAGGCTATATGCAAGGTTATTGAAATGCTATGGAGTTTTTAATTACTTTTAATTTTCTTTGACTATTGAAATTAACGAATATTATAAAGGCATCAGTATGAAAGAACACTAATTATACTCCCCTGACGTAAATCTTTTAAATCCCGTCATTTGTGTCATTCAAGTAGAACAAATAGTCTAAACGGTGTTTTTCTTTTGTTTAGTGCATTGTTGAGTGTGTAAGCCACTGTCGTTATAGTAACAGCAATTGTAGTTTCCATATTGAACAGCATCACACATTACACAATTCAACACGATACGAACCACATGCCTCAAAACGTAGATCAAACGAAAAAAATGTCGGATGTGATTAACATTTCCTGTAGTTACACTTTTAAAATAAACACAAAGGAATACGCAATTACAATTGCATGACTTATGATTATTGTTGATTTAAGAGGGAAAGGATGGTTCTGCATATCGTTCAATGCACCTTGTTATACGGAATAAAAATGAATGTACCTTTGGTACAGGTGAGGATATTTGTTTTGGGATAAGTTTAAGGAGATGGGATGACATCTTGGGTTAAAGAAATATATACAGCTGTGGCAATATAGAGGAAGCGAGAGGTGCAGATACTAATTTTTATTCCAGATCAATTGGTAACATGTTCACAAGATGAATTCCAGCCTTCAATCTCCCGAATAGAAAACTAAGTTATCTTTCTTTAATACTCTGAAATATAATGATAAGAAATTCATTGATTGAAATAACAATCAAATATCGGCCATTAATTTTGAAGAAGTGAAAGAATGCTGGACTGTCTAGATCTATTATACAAAATGTGTAGAAATTTACCCAAACGAACTTACTTTTAAAATAAAGCAAATATTAACAGCAACAACTGTCCTTTCCTAGATTTAGATATATCAGTTTTACACGAGAAATTCTACACAAAAAACTTACGACAAAAGGGATGATTTTTCTTTCCCTATTGTTAATTTTCCTTTGTTTGGACGGTGATGTTCCTTTGGAACCGTCTTGCGGTGTTTATATATTCTTACTCGTTCGCTATGCCCTTGTCTGTAGTGACGTTTTGGATTTCAATGTTACTGGTAAATCATTAAGTCTGGAATTTCGTTACCACAAAATACTTTAAAATGTAGTCATTTCAGGTTTAGGGATTTTTAAGCAAAATATGTAAAGTCTTTCGATGAATTAGGTGTTAAAAATGTAGTTATGCTAATATTTTACATTTTCTCTTTAAAAACAACCTTAAAGAATAAATTGAAGAAGATTGATTGATTGATTGATGATAGCTTAATGTTGCGTAAAATTTGAAGATAAAAATAGCTAGATATCATTGAGGTGGGAGCCATCTCTGTGGGCCCGCTGTGAATAATGTGTGGTAAAAAATTTGTATCTTTATCATTGGACATTGGGTTGTCAACTGAAACCAAAGTTTTTGACCTTGACCTTTGACCTAGGAAGTTGTACATAAGTTATGACACAACCGCTGGTGTTGGTTTATATACATGTCAAGTATAAACTTTGAAATCATAACGGTTCTCAAGATATAGAGCGGAAACGATCTTTACCATAGGACATGGGGTTGTCAACTAAAACCAAAGTTTTTGACCTTGACCTTTGACCTAGGAAATTGTACATAAATTATGACACACCCTCTGGTGTTGGTTTATATACAAGTCAAGTATAAACTTTGAAATTATAACGGTTCTCAAGATATAGAGCGGACACAATCTTTACCATAGGACATGGGGTTGTCAACTAAAACCATTTTTTTACCTTGACCTTTGACCTAGGAAGTTGTACATAAATTATGACACACCCTCTGGTGTTGGTTTATATACATGTCAAGTATAAACTTTGAAATCATAACGGTTCTCAAGATATAGAGCGGACACGATCTTTACCATAGGACATGTGGGTTTCAACTAAAACCAAAGTTTTTGACCTTGACCTTTGACCTAGAAAGTTGTACATAAACTATGACACACCCTCTGGTGTTGGTTTATATACGTGTCAAGTATAAACTTTGAAATCATAACGGTTCCCAAGATATAGAGCGGACACGATCTTTACCATAGGACATGGGGTTGTCAACTAAAACCAAAGTGTTTGACCTTGACCTTTGACCTAGGAAGTTGCACATACATTATGACACACCCTCTGGTGTTGGTTAATATACATGTCAAGTATAAACTCTGAAATCATAACGGTTCTCTAGATATAGAGCGGACACAATTTGTTACGGACGGACGGACGGACAGACAGACGGACGGACAGACTGATCACTATAGGGCGTCCGCCATTCGGCGGGGCCCTTATTAATTGAGCATAAAGAAAATGTCTCGAAACTAGGTTTGCTACACTTTACCACAATCTGTAAACCTAGAGAAAGATTGCGATCTATTATATTTTAGTACTAGTAATGCACTGTTATTAAAATAAGAGGCTTTTAACGTCTATTTGTTAAGAGGGATATTGTGTATGTACATTATAGAATGTGTGTGATCCTTTCATCTATAGTTTAAACATATTTTATTTGCTAAATATCAGCAAAATGGATGAGACACAAGTAAATCATACTTATGAAGTCCTCTCCATATTACAATACAAGTATATATACAATAATAACATTATGAGCATGCATGTACATTTGTAAGGCGAACAAATTCATTAAATATTATACGAACTATAAATAAAAAGAAGAAAAGAACAAGAAGAATGGAAAAGGAGGAAAAGAAAAAGAAGCAAATCATATTTTCTGTGATGATGACTTAGGTTTGATGGTGATGATCATCCGTGCCGGTAGCAATAATATTTTATGAAGGTACTAGAAATCTGTTAGACCTTTTAATAAAATCTTGAACATGTTTGAAAATTAGGAGATTTTGTTCATTCGAAAGTTCAAGGTCTCCGCAAGTTAATAGTTTAGTATCAATAATAAAGTTTTCAGTAAGCCAATTAAGATTGTTAAGTAAAATTTCTCTATATGTAGTGTATTTTGGGCAAACTAAAAGAAAATGATGAACATCCTCAATATCAGACCCACACTGACACGAAGGATCCAGTATAATGTTAGCTTTGAAAAGGTCAGAGTTTAAAAATGAAGCGGAACATCGCAATTGAGTTAAAATAATATTCAGTTTTCTCGGACCGTACATATAATACGGCGCAACTCTGCTCTGAACACTTTCATTTTCAATTCTCTTAAATTTAGATATAGAGTCGGTGTTTCGAATTTTAAGTCAAGCTTATTCCATTCTCGTATTGTGGATGGAATAAAAGATTCAGTGGTAAGGGAAAGTCTACAAAATGGAACAATGATATTTTGACCGTTTCGCAACGGATAGTTGGTTGTACTTTGTATACATGGGGGGACAAGATTACACAGGTACTCAGGTGCATGTTTTTTATTTATATTATAAAACATCTGTAATTTTCTTCTTCTTCGTCTTTCATATAAAGATTCCCAGCCAACCTCAGAGTACAGAGTATCAGTTTTAGTGAAGATTGGTAGACCTGTTACAATTCTTGCGGCTTCCAATTGCAAGTTTTCTAATTTATTTGAATAACATATCCCACAATTATCCCACACTTCCGTGGCATATTCAAAAATGGGTCTAATAAAAACTAGATAAAGTTTTTCTAAATTATTACGAGACAGTCGATATTTAAGTTTACGCAGAACATTAAGGTGTTTCTTTACACTTGTAATTATACTTTCAATATGATTGTTCCATTTTGCGTCACAACTAAAGGTAACTCCCAGGTGCTTATGCGATGTATTTATAGGGATAGTTTTATCATTTAGGGAAAAGTTGAGATCTGGTATCTCAATATTTGAAAATATCATAATTTCTGTTTTATCAGGATTAAATGACATAAGCCATTTAGTTGACCAAACATCCAGCTCTTTCAGGTCGCGGTCGATCACAGATTTAACCTGTTCACCATCGCTACCGGAATAACTATATATAATAAGCAATTCAAACTAACAAGTTATACACTTTCTGATACATCATCCTTCTCAATGGTGTCAAAATTTTATTATTGAACAAGTCTACGGTGTTTAAAACCTATAAAATTTCTTTTTTTTTTCAAATTGTTCTTCTCGTGAATGTATCGATTTATTATGAGGCAATAAATGCCAGTTACTCATATTTCAATATGCATCACTGATGTGTATAGCACAAAAAAAGCGACGGTTGCTGTGCCATGTTATCTCTTTTTCTAATCTATCAACAAGAAATCTAATAAACTTTATCGAAAAAATGCTCAACTAACAGCAATATTTTAGTTCAGGAAGGCATTCATTATTTGTGTATATCGACCATTTAAAGTTTTCTGTTTGTTCTGTACATTGGAATAAAATTGAGAATGGAAATGGGGAATGTGTCAAAGAGACAACAACCCGACCACAGAACAGACAACAACAGAAGGTCACCAATAGGTCTTCAATGCAGCGAGAAATTCCCGCACCCGGAGGCGTCCTTAAGCTGGCCCCTAAACAAATATATATACTGGTTCAGTGATAATGGACGTCATACTAAACTCCAAATTATACACAAGAAACTAAAAGTAAAAATAATACAAGACTAACAAAGGCCAGAGGCTCCTGACTTGGGACAGGCGCAAAATGCGGCGGGGTTAAACATGTTTATGAGATCTCAACCTCCCCTATACCTCTAGCCAATGTAGAAAAGTAAAGGCATAACAATACGCACATTAAAAGTCAGTTAAAGAGAAGTCCGAGTCCGATGTCAGAAGATGTAACAAAAGAAAATAAACAAAATGACAATAATACATAAATAACAACAGACTACTAGCAGTTAACTGACATGCCAGCTCCAGACCTCAATTAAACTGATTGAAAGATTATGTCTTCATCATATGAATATCAGGCACAATCCCTCCCGTTAGGGTTTAGTATCATACCATCATAAAATATATGAGAAGAGCATAACCCGTGTCATGCCAACAACTGGTTTTAAATAAATGTGTTTAGTTCCGATGCAAAGACCCTATAAGTGAATCAATATTAAAGCCAAAATATGCAATCTTTAATGACCTGACAACAGTATCGTAACTATATCCCTTCTTAATAAGTCTATTTAAAGGTTTTGTTAGCTTCTGAGGTGAATACTGACATTTTAGTGCTTTATAAAGAATATTACCATAAAAGATTGGATGTGAAATACCTGAACGTATAAGAAGTCTGCATGTTGAGCTATATTTACGAATGATGACTGTCCTTGTACCGATGATAAAATTTAGTAAATGTTTTGACTAGTTTGTGATATCGAAAACCCTGGTGTAATAATTTTTCTGTAATACATAAATTTCTTTCGTTAAAATCTGAAACGTTGTTACATACACGAGCGAATCGTACAAGTTGAGATATATAAACACCGTAAGATGGTGACAAGGAACGTCACCATCTAAAATGGATAATTAACGATAGGAAATGAAAATCATCTCTTTTATCATAAATTTTGTATTAAGCTTTCCGTTAATGATATAGATATCAAGATCGAGGAAAGGGCAGTGGTCATTGTTAGTATTAGCTTTATTTAAAGTAAGTTCAACAGGATAAATTTCTTTAGTATACATACTGAAGTCGTCATTATTCTCGATTTTTAGTTTTGGTATTGTCATCTGATCAAGTCATGCTGATTATAATATGCACGGTTTTCTCTGCTTTTAAAATCTTTCTGTTTGAACCAGTCAACTGGGTTAATTATTGGTAATATTAATTATTTGGAAAACAAAAAGGCCTATATTAGTATTTATAAAGTTGAATTATTTGATTCGCCGTTTTTACGTCATGCCGGCTAACAAACTGTACCTACGCCTTATTGGATTTTTTGTTTTCGTATTGTCATCTTAAAAAGTCATGCTGATTAAAATACTACAATAGGAAACAATGTGACAATGATTTAATTTAGTAGTGTCAACTCTGTATAAAGACGAAGTTTAGGTGTGATTATGACCCGTGTATATAGCAAATCCCAAATACACCGTTTGGTGGTGCGCCTGACAGATGCAGAACGTACAGATTAGGTAACAGGTGACATATACTATTGGTAAAACTATCGGTATCGGACTCGAGCCGGAACTTGTTAATTATTGGTAATATTAATTATGTTGAAAACAAAAGGGCCCGGATTGGTGTAATTTTTAATCAACACCATTGTCCTATATTAGTTATATATAAAGTTGAATTCTTTGATTCGTCGTTTTTACCCCATGCCGGCTAACAAATTGAACCTCGTTATTTTAGTATTATAGATGTTAAACTGGAACAATGACATCACTGCACATACTCAAAATGTTTGGTCCAGCATCATCTAAACCAGTTGCTTTAGACTTGTAAAGTTTTTTAAATACATTTTTACATCTTAAAAACTCATTTTTGGTGTAATGAATTTTTCACTACACCTTTGTAACTTTAATCTCACAAATTTGTTGAGTTCATCGAAACTTGGACCTTCATCATTATTACATAATTTGCAATCAACTATTCCTTCAGCAATATTTGTGAAATGCATATCAAATGTATTTGCTATATCAACATCATTTTCAATTGCACTATTTTTATATTCTAAATGCGTGATATTATTATGTAGTTTTTTTACTGCCTAAGTAAGTTTGATAGGAAGTACTTGTGATAGATCAATGATATTTTGTATGAAGTTGGATTACTATCAGTATCTATCATTGTGATGACTATTTTGAGGCCCTGCTCCCTGGTCATGGTCCAGTGACTTTGAATTAATAAGCAATTTTCTATGATAAGTTTCCTGCTTTACTTGGTTGATAGGAACTACTTACAATAGACAGTTATTTTGAATTTACATTGTATCATAGGTCAAATTTATTTGTTCAGTGTATGTTCAATGGTGTTACTATGTCCTTTGATTGAGTTAAGCTATTTCAGTTGATATTTTATAGTGTGTCTTTCTATGTTGTGATGTTACACTATTGTTTCAGAAAAAGGGTGAAGGTTTGGTACCATTAAAACGTTTAAACCCGCTGCATTTGTTTGCACCTGTCCTAAGTCAGGAATCTGATGTTCAGTAGTTGTCGTTTGTTGATGTGGTTCATAAGTGTTTCTCGTTTCTCGTTTTTATATAGATTAGACCGTTGGTTTTCCCGTTTGAATGGTTTTACACTAGTAATTTTTGGGGCCCTTTATAGCTTACTGTTCGGTGTGAGCCTAGGCTCCGTGTTGAAGACCGTACTTTGACCTATAATGGTTTACATTTATAAATTTTGACTTGGATGGAGAGTTGTCTCATTGGCACTCATACCACATCTTCTTATATCTATATATTTTCTATAAAGTTACATTATTGTCCGTACATCTCAGTTTGTTGACCATTTCCAGGCCCTGTCCACTAGTTAATGGTCAGCGACTTTGAATTAATAAGCAATGTTGCTGTCCATCTGATTGTCTTTTTTTTTTTTTTTTTGAATTTTATGCCGACAGGCGAGACATATCTCTGTGTCAATAGTTTATTAGTACACAAATGACGAAAAAGACAACTCGGACCGTCTATGAAGAGACGTCTATATAGACAATTGAATTTACATTACAGGATACTTTGATGTAAAATATAACATGTTATCATATAAATAGCACAAACTCTATGTTTATACTTTGTCAGAGTTGGCCTCATAGACGGCTGGACGTGAAATTTCTACACATTTCACCAATCGAAAACGAAAAGAAAAATGGGTTGCATACTGAAAAGCAGCAAGTTAATAAACACCACCTCCGTTTAAAATTTAATGAAATAAATGTTTTTGTAAATGGTTGCTGTGAACTGAACTGGTCTTGATAAAGAACTCTAGATATTCCAACTTGTTAATGTTATAATTAATCTATGCATTAGACTTCTAATGTATTACAGTATTGCAGCTATTTCTAAAAGAAGAAAGACAACTCTTGTCATCCTTTTTCGTTGTTGCCAGACTTGTGTCGATCTCTTTTGGACTTATACGTTTTGAATAGAAAATGAAAGGATATGGAGTAAATGTACATGGGACAAAATCGCACACAATACATAGAAAACATAGAAAATTATCAATGAACAGGGCTTTTATATTTGAAGTTTTTTTTATTCCAATTTGAAATATCAGTGAAGATGGGACATGAACCATGTAAGAAAGACAGTCAAAATTCAAAAGACAAAAGTCAAAATCAAGTCAGATAAAAAAAATAAACGCGGCGGACGGACGAACAAGAAAACACGTAGAAAACAATATCATTTAAAAATACACCTTGAGGAAAACAAACTGATCACACCAACTTCAAGTAAAGAAGTATTGAAAAGACGGGACGGTCAGACGGAATTTTTATATATAGACATTTGTCATGGTTTTGTCAGTTCTTTGACTTATGAATTTAGAATGCCACTTTGGTATCATCCACCTCTTTTTTTTTTTTACTAGAATTGTTTATATTACTTATTATAATTATTTTCAGTAATACATCTTTCAAGTCTAAGATTGTACCAAGTGACCTCTCGGAAAGAATTTCTCAATCACAATTAATAATAAGTTTTGATTAATTAACTTGAATATGTTGTACTGTTTGTGCTTCTTTTACATGTTTTAAACGATAAAGCAGACAGTATGATATGTTTCTAAATACTTACTATCTTTACAATGTGGGTACAACGTATCTTCTGCTCTTAAATGATGGATTACATAAACAAAATAAGTATAAATACCATTGATCAAAGACATGTTTAATTATTCACGTAAAAAAGGTCATGTGATGTGTACTTTAACTTAGGAGTCGCTTCTGATAACCTCTATGTACTTATACTTTCTTGCCGTGTTAATGAAATTGTCACGGCTTTTCAAAGCATTCTAAGAAAAACACATAATTAAATCATGAATATTTAAAACAAAAAAGAGACATTTCTATCTTATTTATGTAGGCATACACTTACTTCAAGGTAAGCGAATAAAGTGAATAAGTAAAGAAAAACGCATCAGCTTCATAACTGTTTTAATTTTTTTTTTTTTTTTTTATTTTATGTATCTTTGTTTCTCTCCCTTTTTACGTCTATGTATATGGAAAGGTTAATTTAACTGCACCTTAACAGATGGCACTTCTCGTGTATCTGTTTCCTTTTTAACGGGATAATATAGACGGTTCTTAACGATGATTTTTATATTAGCATTCCTTAATCACACTGTTAGTTGGGGCCTTTATGAATATCCCTTTGGTGTCTTTCGCCTCTCTTGAAATTTGCATGTATATTTTTAATTGACAATGTGCATACATTTTTTTTTTATTCAAATGTTTCCTTTTCAAAAAAAAATATGTATTGAAAGGAGAAAGTATGCTAATTTTTTGGTCCCTTTAATTCGCAAAGAAAATATTTCATACGTAAATCTATCAACACACATTCTACTAAATGTATATACATATATTGTCCAAACGATATGGTTCAGTAATTTTATTTTTGAATCTTATCTTAAATAATTGCCTTAGAGCTTCAAACTTCTTGCAGAATTGTTTATGCAAACGTATCAAAACTTCAAAAATAGCCTCAGTTTGAGATCTTAATACTATAATGTAGATATGAGCCAATGCTTTACCCAAAAAGATATTTTGCTACGAAGAAGTCAATTAGGGAAAGTATCCACAGCATTTGGGCAAGACATTGATTCGAGTCTATTTTGCATAAAACATGTCTAAAATGGCCATTTAGGTCAAATTTGTAGATTTCGACAGGTTTCTTACATTAAAGTTACATCAAAAATAAATGTTTTGCATTAAAATATCCATATTGTATCATCCTTTTAAAAAATCTATAAAACATTATTATGAAAGGCGTTACCAAATTTTAATATGTGTGCAATTTCAGGGGCCATCTGAAGTCTCTATCATACCTCCTCCTTTGTGAAAAATAACTCTGAATAACATTTTCAAATCATTTAGAATGGGACAATTAAGGGTTGTTTTACCTGTCATTCCCATTTTTAAAAAAAACTCATAAAAGGTACCAGGCTTACAATTCGGTTGTTGTCGTGATTTGTCTTCCTAGTTTCCTCAATTCCTGCTGCGATTCTAAAATAACTCGCCGTTGGTTTTTTTAACCTACTTTTTAATAAATAGCAACTAGCTATGTCTTTAAATTGTCAAAGCTTACTTGTTTTTTGTCATTTTCAATTTCAGAAAAGAAAAAAAATGTAAATTTTACTTATGTCTGTAAAGTTCGTCTTTATATGCATCGTACCTCTTTTAGATTTCAACTTCCACATAATACACGTATAGAGTAATGGCTTGGTACAAAATGAATCAAATAGACTAAATCTGCTACTAGACCGGAAGCGGATTTGGTACTTTATTCGATGCATGAAAACACTTAATATAGCAACTACATGAATATATTGATGACACACATTGGTTAAACCTGAGCGAAAACTATGTCTCTTTCTTATATATACAATTTTTTTGATCGCTCCTTGCATAATGGAAAAGAAATATAGTGTGTATTAATTCAAATCATTATGGGTGTACATGAAAAAAACTAAACCCAAAGCAGAGCGCTTTTAGTGGAATTCTTTGCTTGGTGGCGATCACGCTACATTTTTTTTTTTTCAAAGAAAAGGAGATCTACTATACATCTGTAATAACTGCTGATAAGACAAGAATCTATCAAAGACCACTGGGCAATGATGTAAACAACTACGGATCACAGTAAGGTCTTCAACAATGTGTAAAGGCCGTATCATAAAGTAACCTATAATACTAGGCTCCCTTCCTTCTAATATTGGCAGTCAAATGACGTCTGTATTTATTTTTATTTCATATCGGTTAAGAATTAGCTTCTCTTATTGGATAACAAGGGGCCACATGACATTCTCTATTATTTAGTAAAAAATTCCATCGGTCTTTAACAGAAAAAAACGGACCAGAAAACCGGTCGTTAACGAACTTTTACATGTTAATGACCAGTGGGGCGTGGTTTCTCTGTTTAGAGTGATGTCCCTTTAATAAAACGCAATCGCGATTCAGACGTTTGGAACATGGCTGAACTGGAAGGCACGTCTGCTACAGACAACTCAAATGATCGTTTTGCCGTACTTTCCGATGCTGATAGAGAAAAACTACTCAGTAACAAGAATTATAAAGTTATAGAAAACTTTATTTTGTATTCATATACTGAAAAATTGCACTTAAATGAATGGCATGACTTATAGTTATCACTATGACTGGTCTTCATTCTTTCCTATAGAAATATAACTCGAGTTTGCTTTGAACAATTTGAATTTATGAGAATTTTTAAAAACATGGTTCCTCAATGAAATAAACATTATAATTATTGAAGAACTGGTCATTATCGTGATACATGGACTGCCCGTAGGACAGTGGTATTGACTGCGACTGCGATAATGACCTCTCCTACGGCTCAGTCATTATCGCTGTCTTATTCAATACCACTGTCATGTGGGCAGTCCATATATCACGATAATGACCAGTTCTTCAATAACTATTATATAACTATTATATTTTGCAAAGAAACTGTAAATTTAGTTATTTTTCAGACTGTGATATTGTCCTGCAAGTTGTCAACTCGTTTTGCCAGTAACTATCTGTATCTATATATTATAGATATATTTTAACTTTTGATATTAACTCATGTTTAGTGTGACGAACCAACTTTAAGATGTTATGTTTGGTTAACGAGTCTTGTTGTACTGCCATTTATCTATTTTCTCGTAATTTTCAGTCATAGATAAGATATTATTCATGATTTTGCTCAGCAGCAGATGTAAACTTTGTCTATTTACATTATGTTAGAATTTAATGGGAACTTGAAAATCAGTCAATTGGACTGCCCCCAGTTTAGACTACCTGCTTCTTATATTTTTTGTTCCGTATTATGAGTATGCATATTAAAGTACATACGTCTTTTAAAATGTAATCTATAATTTACCAGCAAGTTGAAATGACATTTCGAAACTGAATGGTTAATGTAGTAGAACAATTGCAAAACAAAACAATTCTATAATATCAAAACCAATTATCCCCCATACCGGTGATTTTAATGGCTATAATGGAAAACGTTGAAAACTAAGTCGCCTTGATCAGCAATTACAGGATGCAATCACAAAAATTACCGGAATTCTTGGAAACTGTTGCTGTGTATATGAAAGATAGCATTAATTTGTAATACATTTGTCTTAGCTTCCTCGTTCATTATCCATTCATTTTGGCTTAGGACGCATTTTTGTAAATTGTTTGAAAGGTTTCTTAAATAGGACTAATAGATTGATTTATGGACTAAATCAATGGTAAATTATCACCAATTTAGATTTTGTTTGATATTTTCCGCAATATTTGATACTAGAACCTAAGAAGTCTCTGTTATTAACATTGATTCCAAATATCTCCATTTGATGAAGATAAATAGCATGATTGTGGTCAATGCTTAATACTGATAAGAAGACAAATAGGGAAAAGTTCAATAAGTTATCTCTATTTGAAGTAATGAAATAATTGGCAAACATATTTCATTTCAAATATTTAAACATTTCAATTAGAATATGACGTCCGAAATTGATTATTTTTTTTTTTTTCTATAATAGGGCATTGTATACTTGTCCTTGTAAATATTGATTGCGGGGGACACGTTTATATTTAGTCTTTGTAAGTGTTTATTTTGATTAATTAACAGTTAATTTTGCATGTTGTTGATGTTGTGCAAATGAAGTAAAAAAAACATATGATATGAAAAGAGGACTAATTATAATATCCGTAACAATAATATATCGAAAATCAATGTAAAATTACAAATTATTTTCAGTGTTACTAATATCTTAGATACATACATGTTTGACAATTCATATGGCATTATATGCTCAAATATTCTAACTTTTTTATGCCATTGGCAACTAAATCTGAAGCTTATCCTTGTGGTACTGCAGTAGTATGTTCGATCACGGTACATATTCCTAAAAGTTTATAAAGGAATAGCCAAAATAGTAAACTGTGCCCAGTGTAGTTGGAACTTAATTTTAGCCAAAACATTACCAATATTCATCTATTGAGTAGCCAGGCCTGGAGAATGAACTATAAATAACAGATTTAAATAACATGCTCCATTTTTTATCATCTCTTCACCAACTTAAAGTCTTCGCGATATAGTAGTTTACGTTAAACATCAATCAATCAATCATTCTCTATAGAGTGCATTCTGAAATTTTATGATTTTTCGGCTGCATTTAAAGTTCAGTATCTTGATTCTAAGGTAGTATGAATATCTGCTGTCTTATGTACATCTTATTACATCCAACATTTCTAATAGTGTATGTGTGTTGTTCAATTGTGGTGTAGGCCAATGGCACTGCCTCAAACACACACATTTCATAGAGCTGTTTTCAGTGAAATCAGAGAAAATCAAAATCGATGCTATGATTCATAGTTCAAACATGTGAAATAATTGTTTATTCTCCTATCCAACGCTACACGTCTACAACACCGTAAATGAATGATAGTATTCAAACCATGCCGAACCTAATACTTGCAATGGTATAAGATTGTAATTTCAGACAGAACCATTCCTGAGAAATCAAGAAATCCACGAACAACACTATCAAGAATAAGCTGCTGCACAACGCCCCATTATGAAATAAAAAATGGACGACGTACGTTGAATTTTCCAAATAGATGATAACGGGGGAAATCAGAAATGAAAGGGGTGGTGACAAGAAAATCGAACAATGTAAAACTGAACGTTTTTTCATTTATGTTTACAAATTAATGTTAAAAAATGAAAACAACACGTTATAAATTTCATGCGTCCGAAGCGTTTTCTGGAATTACCTTCATCAAGAACGCTCAAAGCCGAATATTTTAAAGATAAGATAGTTAAGATAGATGATAACTGCAATATGTCCAGTTAAAAGCTTCGACATGCTATTTTTAACTTTTCAGTAGGGTTTAGTCACCACCAAAGACACGCACGCAGTTCGTGAAGAAGAATATCCCTCGTCGTGGACGGGCTGTCTTGTCAATGAAGTACCCTTCTTGTCCCGTTGTAAAAATGCATACGCATATATGCATTTTGAACCTTATTTCAAAGGTAATCTCTCTTATAAGGTCAGTTTTCTCTGGTCCCAATAGTGATCTTTATAAACAGGTTTAACTCTATAACGGATATCGTAAATTTAAAAGGGAATATATTATACACTAAATTTAAAAGTAAATTTAAAAACAAAAACAATATCAATAAGAATATATATTGGCGACTTTCGGAAAAATTTGTTCAAACGCTCAGACATCCCTGTATTTCCGGTTCAAAAAATTAGGAGTCCTGAAATCTACGTTGCTGTCTTTTAATCCTTCCGTATATGCCAAACGGATGCACACTCAGAAAAGCTGTTGCAATGGTTACTGTGTGTCAATCGAGTGTGGCATTATTGTACCAAGTCATGTTTTTAACCAATTAACCAAATAGACCGTATTTGTACATCCTACAAAGGAGAATTCTTCTATTTATAAAAGCATATACTTTTTCTGTACTTTCATCATCTTTATTGCTTTAATTAGAGAGAGTATAATTTTCTTTTTTTTAAGTATCATGCACTCACAATTGCACTGTAGTCATTTCTAATCAAATCGGTCCTGTAATAAAATTACTGAAATTAGAAATGAAATTAGGAAAAGTGATCAGACTATCTCTACAACAAAGTAAAGATACTTATCTTTATTAGATTTAGTAAACAAGGATTGGTTAGGATGTTTTACTTATGTCTTCTCTTTAATCAAATCTTAACGAGCAATTATATTGCCGTAAAGCTGCATTAACGACTAGTAACTGTTATTCCGCGAACTACATAATTGGTCGTAAATATTTCAGAAAAGACGAGGAGAAAGTTAAATAGCCAAAAGTTATAACACTCTTTTTCAGAAGTTCAAGGTCGTTCAAAGTACATATTTTTTGTATTTTGTATTTACAGGACAGCGAACCTTTGACAAGCAGTAGCTTATCTATATTCAAATCAATGTAGGTAAAAATGCACTAAGTTTTATTTAATGTAGGTAAAAATGCACTAAATTCTAATAAATGTAGGTACAAATGCCCTTAAGTCTAACTAATATAGGTAAAATGCACTTGACACGATGCTAACTTAATAATCATTTACAGAATAATTGACAAATTAGCATATTAAAAAGTGACAACTCTTTTACTGCAAAAATAAATAGATGTATAAATGTTTATGCAACGTTATGTATTATGTCTTCGAAATAAATTACAAAATAAATAGAGAATATCATATGGCTTTTTTAATATCACACCCGTATCAAACCGAAACACCAATATAATTCCAAGAGCTCTGCTCGAGGGATTATGTTGGTTGAGGGTTGATACGGGGTGTGATATTGAAAACTAATCATTACACTTTATTATACACCTCTAGTACAAGCTTTTTTTCTTCTTCTCTCAAGCAATACAGATTAGGGTTTTGATAAAGCCTTTACAACCGTGACTGATATTGATGACGTGACGTCATACAAATTAGGGGTTTAATAAAGCTTTTGTAACCGTGACTGATATCGATATCATCACGGATGGTTGATACAGCACGATTGGCATTGATTGTATTACACATAATATAAACCTGTATTTACCACTAAGTATATAATAAATGCTTTTACAATATTTCCCCATCTTTAAATTCTTGTTTGTAATGACATTAAGCAAAGTGTATAAATTGAATTCTTGACAAAAAGCTTAGAAAAACTATGATTTACATGTATTTTAGGGCGACGAAAACATTAAAGATGAATATGAAAAAATTATGCGATTCATACTTCCTGTTCGCTCCTGTTCTCAATATTTCAGTCAACCAAAAAGTTTGAACTGATAAAATAAAAACGAACAATTTTATCCGATATTTTATCCGAGTAATGGCGAGTGCATATATTCATTATTTATATCGGTATCTGTTTTACACATTCCCAATTTTAAATGTTAATTACTAAGACCAGACATTGTGGACAATCTTCAACTTAATCTTTTATCATTGAGTACAACGCAATCAAAACAGTTGATTCAAAGATAAAAAAAGTTTGAAGGTGCCATGCCTTTTAAAAAACAATCTGTCATTCTCATAGCTTAAGTACAATCTAATGAATATTCTCACCTCTTATACACGTCTGCCATCATCTTGGGTCAAAAGCAAACACGAGGAGACCGTGTATATTTAATATTTGGTCAGTGGATGTGTTTTTTTATATACACGATTAGTACTGGTGTTACGTCCCTTTATAAAAACAATACCGGATAGTAGAGTTACGTTCCTTTTAAAAACGGTGTTGTTCTCAAAGTTATATACATTGTAAACAGACATAATTATAATATTTTCAAGACTTCTGACAAAACATGTCTTAAAGACGCTGATTTTCTCATTGTAAATAATTGAATGTTCTGTTTAATGTTGGGATATCCAGGTTTACAACTACGTCTAAATTCCCCATATTAGATAGTCGGTTAGATAAATACGTTACACAGTGTGCTAGTGACCTAATACGATATGTATAGGATCAGTAATTTCCATATGGGGCTCGAGCTTCGCTCACTCTCGACCCATATGAAATTTACTGAACCTGGCAAAATCCTAAGTACTAAATTCATATGATACAGACCACATCAATACATGATTTTTCTACTCTGTACACTACACTTCCACACAATCTTATAAAGAAAAGTTTTGTATTTGATAAAATGGTCTTTCGAAAAATCTCATTGTAATTTTATTTGCTGTAACTCGTTTAAAGCCTTTTCTGTAACGAAAAGGAAAGTATGCTAGATACACTTACTGGAAATGTGAGGATATGATTGAAGCTTTAAATTTTCTGCTAGATAACATTTATGTACGTTTCGGCGATAAAGTGTATCGTCAGGTAGTAGGTATTCCTATGGGCACTAACTGTGCCCCTTTAATAGCAGATTTATTTCTATATTGCTATGAATCTCAGTTTATGACCAAACTCAGTAAAGACCCATCATTGTTATATTTAGTTGATACATTCAACAATACCTACCGTTATCTGGATGATATTTTTCGTTAAATAATCCAGAGTTCTCTAAATATACTTCCGAAATTTACCCAAAAGAACTTACTTTAACTAAATCTAACATAAACAGCAGCAGTTGCCCTTTTCTAGATTTAGACATTTCAATTTCTAACGGAAACTACATACTAAAATTTACGACAAAGAGACGATTTTTCATTTCCTATTGTTAATTTTCCATTTTAGACGGCGATGTGCCTTTGGCTCCATCATACGGTGTTTATATATCCCAACTCGTTCGGTATGCCTGTGTGTGTTCTGATGTCATACATTTTAACGAACGTAATCAATGCATCACTGGGAAATTATTGTGTCAGGGATTTCGATACCATAAATTATTTAAAACTTTTACTAAATTCTTTCATAGATACAAAGATTTGATTAGTAAATTTGGCTGTACCTGTAGAAAACTTATTAAAATGGTATTTCACATCCTAAATTTTACGGTAATATTGTACTTAAAGCGAGGAAATCACTATGTGATCCGTGTAAACTCATCGAACCTTTAAACAAACTTATAAGTAAGGGTTATCGTACCAATATTGTAATTAGATCTCTGAATATAGTTTACATTGGCACTAATATCGATTTTGTCATTAGCAAATTAAAACATAACTAAGTTGTATCTTCTTTTGAGGCGGGATGTTTAGAGACACACACACGTTAATTTTTATCTCTTAAGAAGTAGCTCCTCACTATCCTACTACCTGTCGATACATTTATTTTGGCATTGCACAAGTCATGTCTTCTCTGACTGTTCATGACGTTAAAATACTAAATCCCTGGGATGTGTTTTAGTTGATTTTAGTCTCTGATGCATGATTTTTATCATTAATTGTTTTTGGCATTTAACTAGCTGTCAGTAACTGCAGTACTCTCAAATCGTACTTTCTTGTTAATTCGACCTGTTGATACTATTTTTAATACTTTTTGTTATTTTATATTAATATGGATCTTGTCTGTATACCAGCTTTGATTATTTGGAATATCTACTAATTTTCACTTCTTCGTACTACATTTGTATTAACATCAAGATTATTCTCCTTTAAACTGTACAGGAAGTTTTATTGTTGATATTTACCCTTATGTATCTAGTGTTAAATTAGGTATTTATATGACAGACCTTTCTTGGTATTCCTAATTATTGGAAGATTTTATATAGACAGAAAAGTATACCTAAAACGACAAAGTTATTTTTCATTTACCTGTATATATATTATGAAAACCGTTTTTTCAAAAGTGATTATTTTCTAAGGGTTTAATATTTCGCAGTAGTGTTTTGCCATGGCTTTATTTGGACTTGTTTGTTTGCTTTTTGGCCTTGAATGGTTGTCCCTAATATTTTATTAACTATGTATTTACTTTCAGGTATCACAGATCGAATTTATTCGTTCATAGTGTGTTAATTTACGTTTTTGATTGAGTTAAGCCTTCCAATTGATGTTTTATCGTGTGTTTTTCTATGTTGTGATGTTATACTATTGTTTCAGAAAAAGGGAGAAGGTTTGGTACCATTAAAACGTTTAATCCCGCTGCAAATGTTTGCACCTGTCCTAAGTCAGGAATCTGATGTACAGTAGTTGTCGTTTGTTTATGTAATTTATACGTGTTTCTCGTTTCTCGTTTTTATATATACTAGACCGTTGGTTTTACCGTTTGAATGGTTTTACACTAGTACTTTTGGGGCCCTTTATAGCTTGTTGTTCGGTGTGAGCCAAGGCTCCGTGTTGAAGGCCGTACATTGACCTATAATGGTTTACTTTTATAAATTGTTATTTGGATGGAGAGTTGTCTCATTGGCACTCACACCACATCTTCCTATATCTATTATAGAAAATGTGTTTATCATAATTCTCAACTCGAATATTAATTTTGTTATTTTTGTTTGTTTCAATTCAAAACTTCTTGGAACACCAGGGACTCTCCTAGGATGTATAAGTACCTAAACACACGAAACGTTATATGACCAAAATTGAATAGCAAAATCCCTGGAAATAATATGCAAAAGAACAAGAAGTACCAGAAAATCTCCAGACGCTGATATTTCTATTTTCTTCCATCTCCTTTTTCAACTTCAAATTAAATTTGCATGCACTTTATCTTCGATTTGACGTGAGATCAACCAAAACAGATTTTTCATTGAGCAAGATTGATAACGTTGGCAGTTACAGACTTATAGAATCTTACCAACATCACAAAAGACCACAAGATAGATTACAAAATTATATATTAAATGTCCTGGTACGATTTCAGTTGACAAATTGAAACGTTAAGCTGATTAGTATAAATGGGAGAATTATTCTAAGCTTACAGTAAGTAATGAATTTGTCGGAATTGGTTTTTATATCAGATATAACTGTCAATGCTGACTGAATCTGATTAAGACTGAAATCCATGAAAATCTCACTGAAAATCTAATTTAATCGTATTGTGTTTGGCTAATTCTGTAATGTTTCTGACATTAGTTCAATAAAGTGCATGTAAGTTGATTTGTTATTTGTTCGTGTTATGAAACGGGTTTACTTAAACCAAAGAGGGTCTTTGCAATCCATTAAGTACACTGGGAGGTCTTTGAGTTTTTCTGATTGAGAAAACGTCAGTGGGTCTTATGCTTTTGTGATTTTCATAACAATTTCTGCAGATATTTCCAGTTGCATATCAAACTTAACATCTTAAGAAACAAATTATTCAAAATAAACTTTGTTCACACAGCTGATATTGCATTGTGTAAGCTTTTCTTAATAATAATTTATAATTTTTTTTTTTTTAGCTAGGTTGGTTGGTGATTGTTTTAATACTCTTTTTTTATTTATCTATTATAAAAATAAGGAGATGTGGTATGGTTGCGAATGAGACAACTATCCACAAGAGTTCAAATGAAGTGGATGTTAGCAAATAAAGGCTACCGTATGATATATTGTGTGTCATACCATGTTGATTGATTTGTTCACATGCATTTCCTCGTTTTTATAATAAGAATAAAAGGAGATATCTGATATAGTCAATAATTTACCATCAAATAACATGTGCTTTCATTTGTGTCATTTTCGTAAAAGTTGTGTTTTTTAAAATAGGAAAATGACACGAAAAATCTTATGTGTCCTAAGCGCTTTTTTTTTCCTTATTCATCAAAACGCTGAAATCAGTTGTCTTTGGTTTTCCGCATAATAAAATTATTTCTCAAACATAAGATAATATGCCAACCATTCCTATTTATACAAACAAGGAAAAACTCTTTTCAGACGTTTTGCTTCCTTATTTGAAAAAACGTTTTCATTTAAGGAATTCTTTTCATTATATAAATATAAGCATATGACCATGTGCAAAATTTCAATTTCAAATGTTAAGTTATACTTATTTGAATTAATAGAACTATATAACTTCCATTGATACTCAAGTCGAATGAACTTATTCTAAAAGGTTACCAATGTATGACTTATAAGACCACTAAATGTAGTTTGTATAAGTTTTTAAGCATTGATTTTGAATTCAAAAACTTAAAACATAACTAAATAGTAATGCTATACAGCTATGAACATTTATGGTCCTACATTCTGTCGATTGTGGTATTTCGGCATTTTACAAGATCATGTTTTTCTTTGACTGTTCGAGACGTCTATACTCTAAATCCATGGGATTTTAACTAAATGATCTTGAAAACATGATTTTTCTATTTATAGTTTTCATTACTTTGAAGTCGAACTAAATTTCAGTAACTACGCGTACTCTCAGGTCAGTACTTTCTGTTTTAAGTCGTTTTGTTAGTTGTTTTTGTGTGACTTGTTGATCTGACTAGTCATGCTTTTATCACTGATCTCCATAGTTTGTGCTAATTTTATGTTGTAACACCACTGTCCCATGTGGGGTAAGGGTTGGTCGCCCATAAACCTGTTTAACCCCGTTTCGTCCCTTCCCGATTCAAGAACCTGTAATTGAGCGGTTTTCGTGTGTTACTGTATACTACATTTGTTTTCGTTTATTGTTTTGAGAGTGTTGGACATTAGCCAGTTCAACTAAACGTTCTGCTTTGTAATGTATCAAATAGCTTCAGTCTCTTTCCCTACTATTTCATTTGTAGGCACTTACCATACTTCATCAGAAGTGATACGGTCAGTTTCTTTCTACGTAATTAATATAAATAATAATGCTAAATGCGACACCTGTCCGCCATAGAATAAAGAACGAGGATGTCACCATACAGCTTTCAATGATGGACAAAACCATATATATATATATAGAAATTTGAAGGGAATAAAATGTAATACTAGTAACCGATTAAATGGAAAACACACTCAAAACCCTGGTTTTTCTAGTCTAAGGTATGCCTTAGCTTTATTTGGCATACATTTTGGGGATTGTCGGTTTACAATGCTTTCCATCTTCGTATTTGGTTTGGTCTTTAAACTGTTTTGATTCCAGAGTCACTGATGAGTCTAATGTAGACATAACCTATATGTATGGCGTACAATGTTCCTTATATACTAAACAAGATCTTAAACTTATCTGTGTATTCTAGCATGCTAAAAGTCATTTACTTCTTTAAATACTTACTACAATGTAACGAGAACGGAAAGCAATTACATAGACTTTTCAATTTTGAAAAGCCAATCAACGGTAGTAATTGTGCTATCTTTATCATCGGATTGTAAATGTTTCTGTTTTGTTTTTTTCTGATTTTGATAACAACAATTTATTTGATTTAACAACTCATTTTCAATGATTCATTATAGACTAAGAACAGGCATTATAATCATATTTCGTATTTGTAGACTTATGTGTATATGTTCATTTAGTTTAACTATTTATAAGTATGGACATCGCAATTATCATGTCGATGTATATGTCTGTTAATATCTGCATATGATAACCAGTAAGAATAAAAGAAAATATATAAAAACAAATATATTATCAATTGTCGAGCTAATCATTTGATTTTTATTCCAAATTGGGGTATTTAATGCTTCAACACGGAAAAATCTTTAAAACTTCAATCGACACATTCCCCTTTCCATTTTCAATTCAGTTCTAAATATAACAGTCGAACTGAGATCATATTCTGACACTTTGTTCTATACACCATTTCTGCCTTCGTTTTTACTGATTAGATGTTAGATCAAACATTAATCATTAATTTCTATTCCAATTAAATGTTACAAAATACTTCTATAGAATTAAGTGTACAATTAGAAGCAACAGTAGTTTACCGATTTTCAAATCAATTAAGAAGATACAAATTAAGGATCAAACGCAATGTATTTTAATATGACCATATCAAATAATAATACATTCATTCACAGTTGATATATAAAAGATGTACTTTCAAAATAAGCCTGTTTAAAGAAAGTTTCTGCAGAAATTTCTGAAAGGATGAAGGTAAAAGAAATCATCATGTAGATGTCAAAATCTCAAAAAAAAAATTTATAACAAGAGAAACCAAGGTTACAAAACTGATGGAATCTCATGAACTCCAAAATAAGTGAGACTAAGTGCGTTGACAAGGTAAGCGTCTTCCTGCTATGCACCAGACATCCTCACTCAATCAAAATGTCACAACCGGGAATAAGACACAATCGGTAAAATTACATATAAGACGGCTTTTCTGGTAACTTAAGATCTAAGTCTGAGAAGACATGTGACTAGCGAGTGGGAATATAGATATATCGTATCGGTTAACCAATTCGCAATGGTGACCGTAAAACTTGTGTAGTATTGATTTCAGTCGTTCTTCTTCATAACTCTGTTGGAGACGTTTTTATGTTAGAGGCACACCACTGAAAATGAACTTCATATAGTATAAATACGCATTAGCTAAAATTATCAAATTAGATTTAAAAACCTCATTGGAAGCGACAGATGGTATGTTACTGCTGGGAAATTGTAAGTTAAGATTCGAATGCTGAAATCATGACGTTTGCCATATTTGCCATATATTCTTGTTCGAAGTCGTACATCCGTGGAAAAGATCGAGATATGACGAGGACCTTTCAGTTTCGGAAAAACTTTAATCTCGAATTCACTGGGATAATCATATGAGATGCAGGCAATTACTGAAAATGAAATTAAAAAACTTTGTCAGATGTTTTTTCTTCTTTTTCTTTGAGAAGGTTTTGGATTAATTCTGATTCATATGAGTATAAAACAAGTAAGCCAGTAGGGGGTACACAATTAGTACCTTTTTTGAATACGACTGTCTATTGAAATATCAATCCATCAAACTAAACAAATTAAATATGCTGTCGATCAAACAGTCCAGCATTTTGAAGATATCATTCTCGATTTATTTGTTTTTGCAATCAGTGCGGTTCTTCAAAATGAAAGATTTTAAACGACCCAAAACGAGTAATTTCTATCTATAAACCCCATTTTTGTAGAAAAGTGATCGATGATTTTGCAGTAGAACTTTTAAATTTTTAAGAATCCACATCTGATTGACTCCACTGGTTGAATATACATCACCACAACTTTTCTGAAGGGCATCTTTCATTGTAGATAGAATGGTAGTAAGAAATTTTGAAAGATGTTGAGTCGAACATATTACCGAACCGACTATATATCGATTATAATAGGTTTTTTTTCAAGTTTAGGTATCCAGTATAAAGAGATTTTCATTGACATTGTTCTTTTTATGTAAATATCAAAAGGAGAAGGATGGTTTTGAAATTTTCTAAAATCACCTCTTTCGTGAATGATGTAGGGTATAAATTAAGGCGATAGTATTAAACCAATGTTCTAAACTCGTATAAAATCGATAAGGAAAAGACAAATAAAGGAAGTAAACAATAACTGAGAGAATTGTATACACTCTTAAAGGAGCAAGACCGCGTGTGCTGACAGGTCAAGCGTCTCCTGCTATGAGTAAATCACCCGCCATACCAATTAATATTCATATATGTGGATTCCAAGTTTTGCTGTGAATTTAAAATTCTTTAGTAAAACATTCAAAAAATTACTTTTCAGACGATTAAGCATCCACAACCTGGGGTTTCTTGGCACATTTAAAAACCCGTGTGCTCCTTAATGTTTGCTAATTTAACAACGAAGGACTATTCACCACCCACCACTTAACGGCATGGCATAGCAAAAACAAAAAACAAAAAACAAAACAAACACGGCAATCATGCACATCAAACATTTACGTGCTGATATGCATATAGAAAATTTAGGACAGCACAGAAGCCGACCAGATATATATAGCACCTTGCAGTACTCAATTCCGAACGTCAAATAAAATAAATAATGAGATATTTAAAGAGTGTCTGCTATTTTAAGAACGATTTTTGCGAGGAAAACTAACAGTCCAAGATTAAAAGCTGACCATGCCACCTCCTTCCTCTATTTGGAAATTCGAGAGTAGTGTGTCTAGTGTATTTTATTGAACTTTGGCAAAACACTTGATAAACTGTATAGTTTTATTTCATATGACTGAATTGTACCTTTCTTGAGGTATTTGTGTATTGTATTACTTAACTTTGAATGTTTTACTGTTTATATTTTGATGTATATTACTATAAACATTACAGTGCTTGTAATTTAAAGAATTGCTTCTATATATGTCTTTATCATCAGTTCATTACTAGTTGTCTTTAATGAATATTCTTAATGCTTCCTTTAATGTTTCTTAAGTGATTATTTACATTAGCTGCTTTTGATTGTTTGTTATTCTGTATCACGGTTGTTGAAGAAATTAATTTTTTTTAACTGATTTTCACTTTTTTTTTCTTTGGTTTCTGTCAGATAACATTTCCGCATATTTTGTAAATAGTTTTACTTTTTATTCCGAATCTGTAAGGAAGTTCAGAATACGTTTCCGCAATTTACTTTGTCATTTTTGTTAAGGAAAGAAAATTAAACATCATTATACATTTTATAAGAATGAGGAAATGTGATATTTTGCCTATGAGACAACTATCTACCAACGACTGAAGGACAAAGATATATACAGGTCACCGTAACAATGGCATATTATCTAACTCATGTTGTTAGATTCTAAGTACATGTATGTGTATATGACAACGTCTATTGAAATTGTGGGGAAATGAAATGCTTTTGTCGTTTTAATGTTTTCAAAATGGCCCTGTCAGGATTTTATCATCATTTTTCATGATTCGTGTTTAAAAGAAAACTGAAATAGTTTTAATGATTTTTATTACATCTCCTTTTATTGTAGAGGTATTAATTTAAAAATTTTTGATCTACTTGTAATAGAGAATTTCAATCTAATGAAATTTGAATATTAAATAGGAAGGTTCATACATAGAAATACTTTAAAATGTATTACTATCAAAACAAACAACGAATATACAAAAGGTTGATATATTGTTTTAAACCAAATAATATTTAGACACATTATCCATAGCAGTTTCTTCAAATATTCTTCATCGTATCTTATACTTTTTGTATAAATATATTATAAGTCATCAAGATATTTACAAGTTCAGGATATTCATCAGCAAATACTCAAAACCACTTCTTTGATATTCATATTCTGTGATATATTTATAACTTCTTATGAGATCACCATGGGTTTGAAAAGTTTTATCTGTTATCAGCCTTGATCCAAGTATCAGCATATATGCAGGTGCAGAATCGATTCTTAAATTTTAAATAGCACTCTTAGTTACAAAATGTACGAAATGTGGTATTTTTTTCCTGGAAGTATGACATTATAATGATTTAGAAGAGGAATTTATTTTTTTTTCAGTGGAAGATGCGAGACTGAAATTGCTTTTATCGTTTTCTACGTCAGGATTTGACCCTGTCAATATTCTTACCCAATTATTTTTTAACGATAAAAATTTATAAACATTGATAAGTTATCATACCCATAATGGAATGATGTGAAATTAATTATCATCTATAACGTTCTTATCACACGGCAACTGATAAACCAAATGATTACATCAGCATGAATGTCGATGACATGTAACCCTGCCCTTGTTTTCACAGCACGTCCATTAGTACTTTATAGCTAATAGCAACTACATCCGAATTTTCATAACAAGTTGATTTGTACTTGTCGTAAAGTACAAGTAATATTTCAGAAACCAAGCGATGAAGTCGTACAACTTATTAATCCTTTTGTTTTTCCATTTTTATTTATTAGTTAATTAGATTCAAATACAAACACCAACATTGAAACCGACATTATCTTTGTTTACCAGATAATGATCGTTTTAATGATTCAAAATAATAAATGGGTCACCGACTTAGTTTTTGGTGTACAGTGTATGTAATGTGCGAATCCTAAAATGTCATTTTTACTGTATCTGTGATGAATTTCTGATGTAGAATGATAAATAAACAGACGACAAATTCAAGATTTTTGAATAAAATAAGAAATAATATATAATGTGTACTGTTTTTATAAATTCATGATATAGGTATGAGATGCGGACAGGTTTTCATCGCGCCTACAGCCATCCAGGTGCAAAATTGATACACAAATAGATAAATATTAAGAATAGTTCACGAACAGAGCGTGCAAGAGATTTAAAAGTAGCAGTTAAGTTTCATTTGCAGAAAAATGTACCTTTTAACATATTATTAATGTTGTTTAACTTAAAACAGGTTTTGTTATTCAGCTTGTTGATATTGAATCAATTTCCACTATTTTTTTCGTTATGCGATTCATGTTTACTGTCGAATAATGATACTAGACTTTCATTTTCACTGTAGGGCGATACATTTCTATTGTATATGCGATGCATTTTTACAGAAGGAAATTAATTAATTTTCATTATATAAAGTCTTAATTCAGCCGACTCTCCAACAAAATTTATGAAGTCAGAAGGATTGATTAAATATGCATACTTAGTGAGTGAAAGTCTGAGGTAATATATCAATAAATTCCTTAAACATGGTATTTATTGCTAATATAGTCAATTCTATATTCTCAAATAATTTGTCCTGATCTATATGTAAGATAAAATTTATTCTTTCCTATGACACGTTATCATTAAATGCATATATTTCGGACAGTTAAGCCAATCCACGTCACCGGAAAAGCAAAGTTTGTTTCGGTCTAAATCTACATCGCATACTAACAGATTAAACGTCATTAGAGCTAATTTCCTAATGCTTGTATTTAAAAGGTGTGGTTGGCCTTGATTGTGTAAATGTTGCATAAGCATTGTAATTAAGGTTGAGCAAACGTTTGTACAAACAAAGCAAGCAAGCCAACCAAACCTTTAAACTACACGCGTAAGGAAAATAGCTCTAATGGATGCATTTGAGATAACAAAGAGCATTCACAAAACGATCTTCATTTCAAGATTGAATGAGTGGAAACGTTTTCATCTTGCACAAACAATTAACGCTTGGATGTCTGGATAATTGATATTTATCATGCCATTGTGTATAAATCTTATACAGTAAAGAAAGTTCGAGCAACAGTCGAGTCACCTTAAATATGCTTGAATTTCTTATAAGTCGGTGTTACAAATAAGCCAATACGCAATTGTGAGAATACAAACAAATATTGAAAACAGTTTATTGTTAGATGTTTAAATGGTTCTATACCACGGGGTATAACCGCCGTACAGTTGATTCCAGACGTTAATCTCTACACCGCGAAGCAATGTTGGTAGATATACCGTTCTTATATTTACATCAAAGACTAATTGACTAACTGTTCAGTTAAGTATTCAATGTTTATGAAAACAAAGTTTACTGCTCCTGGCAGCATTGTATATAATTTATATTACATGAACACCATGTGACTATTTTAAATAGACCGGTCTGTGAATTACCTGTAAACATCGCGAAACAAACACTATGTGTAACTCAAACTTGATCAAACTACAAATAGAGCATAGTTGGTTGGCTCTTTCACTAAATGCGACCGTGTATTTTGTGCTTTGTTGTTGTTAAAGTACATAAAACGCATGAGAAACCCGTTGTTTTAATTTTACTTGAAGACTTTTAGTTGAAAAACTGACCTCAGAATTTTGACACTGTACGATTCATTCTCTTTGTAATTTGTTTTCTTTCTTTAGTACCGTTCGTTGTACATTCTTGTACTGTTCTTTGTGCAAAATCCTATCAATACGGTAGAAATATCTATGACACGGCGTGACAAATGTTCAAAGCTTTTTTAAGCGAGTTATAAAACTTTTCAAAGAAATTCGTCGTAGAAAAACGTTATATTCATGGATATTCTGCTCCAGTAAATTTTCGGATCCATGACAAGCGAATAGCAAACTCACCAACAATAATTGAATATTCATGATATGAACGTGGTTATACCCGCGTATATTCAAGTAAGCATCTACGACTAGCTTGCATTTCCAATTTTAAATATCATCAATCTTAAAGTCATTTAAAACCTATTTTCATTTGTTGTATGTCGAAAATTTTCATTTGTTGTATGTCGAAAATCATATAAAACGACAATGAAAATTCATCGCACTTCCAAAAATTCCACATCAGAAATGATTGCACTTACAGTGATAATTCATCGCATCTATAGTTAAAATGAATCGCATTCAGTAAACAATATTATGGATTCTGCTGCTTAAATAACACTTTTTTGGACTTTAATCCTGTTATTATACATTGAAAAGTTATATTCTAATGAAATTCTGTTAAAACATACATTCAAATCTATTATTTTGTATTTTCAAATGTAAACAAAGTTAAACGCAGTTTTCCCATCATCCTTTATTCTACAATAGACATATTCGCATACAACAGTGAAAATGAACTAACTGGATTCGCACTTTATATACACTGGTGTATAAATCAATTAAGCTCATAATCCATCAGTGCTATGCGTATACGTATTTTATGTTATTACAATGAAAAATAATACCAGTTTCTGTTAAGCCATGATCGTTACATCAAATTACGTGTATACAAGGCTATGTTAGCCAAGCTATTAGTTTTTGTTTTGGTTTTTGTTGAAGTTGAATGTAATTTGGCTATATTTTGATCACCCCCAGTTTTTGGTGGGGTTCGTGTTGCTCAGTCTTTGGTTTTCTATGTTGTGTTTTGTGTACTGTTGTTTGTCTGTCTGTCTTTTTCATTTTTAGCCATGGCGTTGTCAGTTTATTTTCGACTTATGAGTTTGAATGTCCCTTTGGTATCCTTTGCCTCTCTTATATAATTATGTGCTATAAAAGTTCCTACCTGTCGTATCTATCATGTTTAATAACAACTCAATAATTTCATTGTTAAACAACTAATTTGATATTTGATTTTTTGTAATTTTCCAACCTCTTTGTTTATTTTTTAGAAAATGTTCGAGTTTTGGCTCTGTATTTTTTGCCTTCTTGGTCTTTGGTTTTCTTTGTTGCATTCTGTGTACTGTTGTTTGTCTGGTTTTTTTTTTTTTTTTTTTTTTTTTTTTTTTTTTTTTTTTTTTTTTTTTTTTTTTATTTTGCCATGGCGTTGTCAGTTTCAAGCATTGGCTAGTTAGTCTAAACAACAGTGTACCGATCATGGTGTCTAGCCTTTAGAAAGAAATTCTGTTATTTGTACTTTCCCGTAATCTTTTCCGGACATGCTCACAAATTGTTGTCAATATAATAGAATTTTATGTAACTGTCACACAAGTGAGAGGTTTAGCTACTATAAAGCCAGGTTTAATCCACCATTTTCCACATAAGGAAATGCCTGTACCAAGTCAAGAATATGATAGTTATTTTCAATTCGTTTGATGTGTTTGAGTTTTTGATTTTGCCATTTGTTAAGGGGCTTTCCGTTTTGAATTTTCCTTAGAGTTCGGTATTTTTGTTATTTTACTTTTTATTATTATTTACCTTCCAGTGCAAGTATGTTTACATTCTTTCATCACGGTTTTCCCCTCACACTTGCGCTGTGTGGTAGCCGAAGTTCCAACCTAACGAGAAGAATCATAGTTAAGGTAAACTGAATACGGGAAAATGTCGGTGAATTAGTGTACGGGAAGACAATAATCCAATAGCAGTATATTTTATGACGATTTTGATAATATAAAGGAGTTTCTTTTACAAGAACTTTCAGGTACACTCGTTTTATAGTAAAAGTTAGCCATTCAAGTATATAAACATATTCAACTTATTTTTAAATTTGAAGTTTCAAATTACTTTAAGTCTGGTATAGACAACATTTGATGCTTACTCAACCGCATTTTATGTTTGTTCATGTATGACCAGTGAACTCTCTTAACTGTTTTCGTTAACAAAATTCATTGAGATAGACATATTGGGTCATTTTCTGTCCAATATATGCATATTGTTGGGTGCATTTTATGCTTTGCAAAATTCTAAACCAACCGACAAATATTTAAAAAGCCCTCTTAATTTTTCAGATCCTCAAACTTTATTCAATGTATCAAATACATGTTTATACTCCATTTGTTACTGTTAAATACAATCATAATCATATCATGATGCACATATCTAGTTGGAATGCTAAGACAAAACAATCAGAAAATATTGGCCAGTGGCGGATCCAGAAATTTTCATAAGGGGCCCGCTCCAGTCATGCTTCAGTGATTCCCTATATAATCAACCAAATTTTTCCCAAAAAAGGGGGGGCCCGGGCCCCCTGAAAAACCCTCTAAATCCGCCTCTGTTGGCAGATGCATTGTACATACGCTACTGTGTTACTTGGTCAGTGTCTTTTTAATAGACTTATGCTGTCATTTTTTTTTTCGGGCTAATTCAATATGACAAGTAAAATGATGTTGATTTCGTTACATTGAACGTTAAACTTTCATGGATATTTAATGAAGTAACTGATATATGCTATCTGCGATCCAATTTATCATTGACGTCTGTTTACTCCTCAACAACACCCAGATAATAGATCGATACAACGACCATTAAATAGGAAGGTTATCACGTTAAATTGCATGTTGCTTGTATTTTTATAACTGTAAATAAACACGATACTTGTAAATTTGTATACTATATATAAGTGCAAAGATAAGAAGTATTTACAGATAAAATCTTTAAGTAGAACATATAATATGCAACGATTCTCTATTATCTGAAAGATCCACAAGGACTTGGATAGTAGTTACAAAATAAGCCAGTATGCACGCATGGTAAATATTTCTTGGAATCGATAAATTCAAAAATAAAATATTTTAATTAATAAAAATATCATTTCCCTTGGTAGATATTTTCTTGGTCGTGGTGAGCCAGATAGCTTGGCAAATTTAATGGAGAATTATTAAACTAAACACTAATAAAATGATGTTCAAAACAATATGTTTTAATAATCATATATCAGTAAATCTAATTTGTCTGAACGTGTTTATTACATTTTCATCATCATAGACATAACCATGTATTAAAATCTGCAATTATGAAATGGTATCTTTAAAACTTACCAGAACATAAAGTTGTTTTTGTCGGAATATATATGCAAAAACAAAACTCTAAACTACTTTTTCACACTTTTTATTTTAATTGGATTTGAAAATATTGGTCTGTATTCAATATTTGCTATTTGCTTCGCATCACGGTGCGGAGCTATTAGTTTCAGTCGATATACACGCCATATTGAAATAATTACTCATCACATATAGATTCTGATTGGTTGCTTTATGATGCGGCTGAGATACAGCAACAGCTATTGGCTTAAATGAGATAAAGAATTACAGACTTTTCTCGTCTCAGGATAAGACATCAAATGCCGGAAAAGTAACTATGTGTATTTCAGTTCCGATCAATCATTAATTCATGTTCGTTTTATTATGCATATATTGCACACTGAAATTCAATATTGAAATATCAATTATTAATACGTGTTTATTTGCTTTGTTAATCTGCAATATGCACGATTTGTTTTACTCAACAATATTCCTATATAATTTTTACAAAAATGCATTATCTGTATTTTATAACTTCTGCCAATCTAGGCACACCTCCAAGATACTAATTAAAAAACCACATGTACACATATTACCTTAAATTAGGATAGAGCGAAGCTGTCCACGGCTTTTTAGAAAGCTCAAACTTGTTGACATGTAAGGTTTGGACTACATTAACTATATGAAACATTCGGTCTTCATAATTATGCATACATCTGCATGATTAGCTTGTTTCTTATAAAGATACAGTACAATAACTCTTAAAATTTGGACTTAATAATAATAAAAAGCGGTCATGATCAAGAGATCTTAAAAACTCGAAAGTAAAAGGATGCAACATAGTCATTAAGATAGCTAAATTCGTTTACTTTGATCTCGCTCCACAAAATGAAAACAGAATGAATAATGACAATGCACTGACACGTTCCTTTGTCCACCGGACAGTTGAATGCAGAGCTAGTGAGCAAATTGATTCAAATGGCTGTTTGAGAAAAGACAGGAAATATGTAAGCACACTCAAATTATTACAACCAATCCGTCTCTTTGCAAACTACAACTTGAATCTTGCTATCGATAGATATAGGAAGATGTGGTGTGAGTGCCAATGAGACAACTCTCCATCCAAATAACAATTTATAAAAGTAAACCATTATAGGTCAATGTACGGCCTTCAACACGGAGCCTTGGCTCACACCGAACAACAAGCTATAAAGGGCCCCAAAAGTACTAGTGTAAAACCATTCAAACGGTAAAACCAACGGTCTAGTATATATAAAAACGAGAAACGAGAAACACGTATAAATTACATAAACAAACGACAACTACTGTACATCAGATTCCTGACTTAGGACAGGTGCAAACATTTGCAGCGGGATTAAACGTTTTAATGGTACCAAACCTTCTCCCTTTTTCTGAAACAATAGTATAACATCACAACATAGAAAACACACGATAAAACATCAATTGGAAGGCTTAACTCAATCAAAACGTAAATTAACACACTATGAACGAATAAATTCGATCTGTGATACCTGAAAGTAAATACATAGTTAATAAAATATTAGGGACAAACATTCAACAAAAGCAAACAAACAAGTCCAAATAAAGCCATGGCAAAACACTACCGCGAAATATTAAACCCTTAGAAAATAATCACTTTTGAAAAACCGGTTTTCATAATATATACAGGTAAATGAAAAATAACTTTGTCGTTTTAGGTATACTTTTTCTGTCTATATAAAATCTTCCAATAATTAGGAATACCAAGAAAGGTCTGTCATATAAATACCTAATTTAACACTAGATACATAAGGTAAATATCAACAATAAAACTTCCTGTACAGATTAAAGGAGAATAATCTTGATGTTAATACAAATGTAGTACGAAGAAGTGAAAATTAGTAGATATTCCAAATAATCAAAGCTGGTATACAGACAAGATCCATATTAAAATAAAATAACAAAAAAGTATTAAAAATAGTATCAACAGGTCGAATTAACAAGAAAGTACGATTTGAGAGTACTCGCAGTTACTGACAGCTAGTTAAAAGCCAAAAACAATTAATGATAAAAAATCATGCATCAGAGTATCGAGTATGTTTTGACCCAAAACTTTTATAAAATATTTATATACTCAATATGTCTTACTTCTACCGAAGATGCGTATACAAATACATATGCATGTAGCAAATGACATAAAAAACTTCAGTAATATTATCCATCATATCAAATGGAAAGAAAGACAAGTATATATTAAGTGTGTTCCTCATCTAGACGTTATAAATACATACTGTGTTCCTTACCAAGACGTTATTAATACATACTGTGTTCCTTACCAAGACGTTATAAATACATACTGTGTTCCTTACCTAGACGTTATAAATACATACTGTGTTCCTTACCTAGACGTTATAAATAATACTGTGTTCCTTACCTAGACGTTATAAATACATACTGTGTTCCTTACAAAGAAAGCAAGAACATGGTGTGTTTCTCGTCAACAAAGAAAAGTATATCCGTTGTTACTTGTCCATAAAGTACTGTTTATTATATTTTCCTAAAAAACACAATTAATAACACCAGGTGTTCCTTACCAAGAAAAGTATGATATGTTTCCAAGCAAGAAAACTTACTATAACAGGTATTCCAAACCAAGAAAAGTAAGATGTGTTCCTAACCAAGAAAAGTAGGTATACTATATGTTCCTTTCCAAGAAAAGTAACTATATCAGATGTTCCTTAACAGGAAAAGTAAGTATACCTTATGTTCCTATCCAAGAAAGTAAGATGTGTTCCTAACCAAGAAAAGTAAGTATACTATTTGTTCCTAACCAATGAAAGTCAGTATAATTTATCATTTATTATATGTTCCTAAAACTAATGAAGTATATCATGTGTTCCTCGATAAGAAAAGTAAGTATATCACGGGTGCCTCGCTAAGAAATGTAAGTATATCACGGGTTCCTCGCTAAGGAAAGTAAGTACACCATATGTTCCTAACCAAGAAAAGTAAGTGTATATTGTGTTTCTCACCAAGAAAAGTAAAAATATACAGTGTTCCTCGTAAAACAAGTAAGTATTATAATATATCTGTGTTCTTTACCAAGAAAAGTAAGTTGATCACGTGTTTCTCATCAACAAACAGAAATATATCTGATGTTACTTACCAAGAAAGTACAATATTACCATGTGTTCCTTACCAAGCAAAGTAAGTATATAATTTGTTCCTAAACAAGAGTTGTGTATTTGATGTGTTCTTAACCAATAAAAGAGTTTTTCATGTGTCTAACTAATAAAGTAGTACAGTACATCATGTGTTTCTATCCGAGAAGAGTAAGTATATCGTATGTTCCCTACCAAGAAAAGTAAGTATATACCAAGTTCCTAACTACGAAAAGTAAGTAAATACTGTGTTCCTCGTCCAAAAAAGAGAGTATAATGTGTTCCTAACCAAGATAAGTAAGAATATCCTGTGTTTCTAACCAAGAAAAGTAAGTATATAATGTGTCCCTTGCCAATAAACTTCAGTATATACTTTATTCCTAACCAAATATATACTGTCTTCCTACCCAAGACAATTAGATATATACTGTATTCCTTGTTCAGTAATGTAAGTCAAGGATTTGTATAGTGAAATCCTTGTGTAAGTATATACATTTTTGTATCTTGTTCTTCGACCAAAAATAGGTATATACTGTGTTCCTCGTCAAGAAAAGTAAATTTATCATGTGTTCCTAACCAAGAAAAAGCAGTATATCATGTGTTCCTCGCCAAGCAAAGTAAGTTTATCGTGTTTTATATAAACAAACGGAAGTATATCTTATGTCACTTACTCCGAAAGTACAGAATATCATGCGTTCCATACCAAGAAAATAGTGTTTTGCAATTTCAAGCAATTAGGAAGTAGGTTTTGCAATTCGACGGTTCGTTGTGCCTATAAAAGACTCACTCTTATTAACTAAAACTTTTTTTTATTAATTAATCTTGTCCTCAAGAATTAGTAGTAAAACGGTTTCCTTTTAAATAAAAAAACAAAAACAAAAATTACAGAATGAAAGTAACACTCTTGGTCCGTCCGTAAAAGCTCCTTTCTCTAATTACCTTCATCAGGATTGTTCAAACCCCAAAACTGTAGGAAAAAAAAGCTCAATAAAGATACCAGGATTTTTAATTATAGTTTTGTACGCCAGACACGCAAACCCCAAAACGGTAGAAAAAAAAGCTCAACAAAGATACCAGGATTTTTTAATTATAAATTTGTACGCCAGACACGCGAAAGTCTATAAAAGACTTATCAGTAAAACTAAACTTTAATACTTGAGGAGCTATTTTACGAAAAAAATCTCAATATTTGACAGGCACCGTTAAATATATTAGACAACGCAAGAAGAATTGAACAGAAATATTTGTTATCTTTAATCAACATTTTATAATATAAAATACTAGTATTTCCTGATTTAAGACGTTTTGAAGATAGTTTTTTGTGCTTTATCCTAGTTCTACAAGAATTGACGTTTTTTTATCTTCTATATTTTACTTCATTTATAAACTGATTAGTTAATCAATGTTAGCATTTGAAAACAATATATCTTAGGATTTTAACACGAATTTGCTCGTATTTAACCATTATAAGACATGTATTGAGGGGAAATCGTTTATTATTTACATTCACTTTGTTTTTGTTTATTTTTTTTAAGTTAATATGCACGAAATTTCAGCTTTTCTTAAATTTGGCGACCGAGTTTGAAAATTCCTAAACCAAAAAACCTTTAGTATTAGAGCTAACTTACTAATGCTTGTAGCGTACGACTTTGGTTGGATTGCATCCTTTGTTTGTATAAATGTTTGATTCTTTTTGTTTTACATTATATTTACGTTATATTACGTTATATATATATTTTATTCTGAAAAAAAAACCTTTGTTGATACAATCGTAAACAGAAACACAGAGACGACATGATAATATTATAAGACATATGATACATATAAATGTGATGAGGTAGTAGCAGATAAAGTCATCTTAGAGAAGAAAAGAATGAATAGGTATTAAGGCTTATTTTTTTTTCAGAGATAATCCATTTTTTTGTGATTCAAATGCTCAAGCATTGTAATTAAGATAGACATATGCAAACAATATAAATAAGGATAACAAACCAATCAAATTTAAGTATAATCTATACAGGTTTGACTCCGCCTTTTTATATTGTTTGCAGATGTCAATCTTATTTACAATACCTGAGCAAACATTTAAACAAACAAATCAAGCAAGCCAAGCAAACTCTTACTGTACACGCATTAGGAAATTAGCTCTTAAAAATTCAAAACAAGAAACTCTTTTTAGTAATATTGTTCTTGGAAATAATACCATATTGATACCAAATCACCAACCTAGAAGACATCACATTTGTGTTGACATGAAATATCATTGATGTATCTGTAAATTTACTTTTTATAAAATGTCGAATTAATAATAGAAAAAAAACTAATGTTCTTCTTCCCTAGGTATAGATTTTTATTGGCGTATTTTGAACAACTTTTGGGATAATTCCGTTTATAATGCTCTTCAATTTTGTATTTGATTTTGTCTTCCAACTGTTTTGATTCGAGTGCCAATACTGAATCAGGGCCCGTATGCATAAAGCTACTTAAGTTAAGATTTATTCCGAACGGACGGATTTTTCTACATGTCCTACGATAAATTAGTATTACGATCGGATATCTTAACTAAACTAGCTTTATGCATACGGGCCCTGTTGTAGATGAAAAGTGCGTCTGGCTTATCAATCTAAAACTTGGTATTTTTATGAGTTTTTATTGAACCGTTTTTTCATGGACATATTGCGTTTTAATGTAAGCCGTCAATTCTGTGTCTTTGTTTCGTGCTTAAAAACATTGCATGTGCAATAAACTTTTAAATTAATACTATTATATTAAGGAAGATATTAGTCTGCAGCCTTAAATGTTTGATTAGGTATATACTGTAGGGATATTACCACAAATTGATTAATCACGGAATCAGTAACCTTATTCTGGTAATAGATAGTTTCCTTGTCACCATTTGTAATGAGGTCATCAATGAGAAGTTGTGTCCTTACTGTAATATTAGTCAATCATGCTTATCTGACGCCGACAGAAACTAAAACATGCTATTTACCACCTAATCTATTATATATATCAAAGCACTTGCTATTTCCTTTTTTTTTCATCAGCAGATAGATATTAATGATTGATACATTGAAGGTTATCGAATTTGTTGCATGTTGAAAGGATATACATCTTTTCATTCGGAAGTGCAAATATACAAGATTTACTGACTGTTTCACAGACATTTGAACCAAAGAATAAAACACGCTCGTTGGTGATATACAAACATGCAATTCTGTAGCTGATATGTCTATTTGTTGCAAGTTAACTCAACTGTTCAAATAACATGTATAAACAGATCACATTTAAGAAAGCAGCAGTAGTCTTAGCTTTATGAAGACTCGAACATCTTCTTAACGATATTTTCAATTGCCTTGTTCAATGTTCTTGTTCTGCATCTGACAAACTTGCCTTCAAAACATGTCTTTTTAACTTAGAAAAGATACAGTGTATAAGATTGAAATGAAAGCATCCGAAAAATAAATTTTATTTTGCAATAAAAATAATGGTTAGAAACACTCCAGACATTTAAGATTAAAACAAACATGCGTATCACTATTTATATTGTAAAAGGACTTCAAACGTCCAAATATCTTACGTTCTAATAGCTGTTTTGTGTGTTTAAAAAAATGTCAGGAAATTAAATGATTTGTGGAGATTATGAAGTGCTCTTCTGGGTATGTTCATTTATTTCAAAGACATTAAATACACTTTTCATGATTTCACATATTGTTTGTCAATTTTGCAGATAATTTACCGTAATTTTGAATAAATTTGATACCTATCAGTATCTTAAGACCATTATTTCAATTGAAGGATGGCACTTTTATCTAACATTATCTTGTCATCATCAATAATGCGCATCCGCATGATAACAATATCAATAAAAGGAGAAGTAGATACATGTATATTTTTACAATACAAAAAAAAAAAATCAAAAATACACTGAGAGCTCACAATACGGCCTTCAGCAAAAGATATGTGTTTACCAGATGTCAAGCTCGTTATCGCTCCTAGTCTTGACTTGATATGAACACATTGAACAATGAAACTCATAGATCTGCCACCAAGAGAGACCGTGATATAAACTCTTATCATCTTTATCATTACATACTTGTAAACAAATTATAGACATTTGACGCATTTGACAAAGACAAAACACAGCAAAGAATCTTTATATCCCGAATCAAAAAAGTTAAAAAGGCCGAAATAAAGTACGAAGTTGAAGAGCATTGAGGACCCAAAATTCCGAAAAGTTTTTCCCAAATACAGAGAAGGTAATCTATTATTTATATTTTCTGAAAAAAATCTATGTATCGTAAAAGTTTAAGCGTTTTCTTGATTTTAAACAGTGTTGTCTCAAATGGTACACCCTTGTGTCAAAACGTTATGACGTCTTGATAACTCGAGGTGATCTTTTTTTTTCTATTACCAAATTTAATTATCTGTAACAGTAACTATGCAAAGTAGCATCTGATATAAGCCTCAGCTCAACTTAATTAATTCTTCGGAATTTTTGCAGGTTTGCTTTGGTCGTAACAATGCAATTCGAGTTGAAGTAAAATATTATTTTAACCAACATTTTCATTTTACAGCATCATATGAACATAATTAAAAATCAGTAGGAGGTACGTATCATAAAATATTATTGTTTTTTCAATAAATGCCAAATACACAGCTTTTAGTGTACTTAGCTGTAATTGTTTTGATGGACACAAAATCATGAAATAAGATAATTTGAAACCTCCTTTTATGTCGTATAAGGTAATTACTATCCACTTACTTTTGATTACAGAACTAGTGTTAGATGTAAAAATCGAATTGTCGCCTGGAAAACATCTGCCATCTCTTTTATTTTATTTTTAGCTTTCATTAATTATTAAATACTCACATACTAAGTTCATAACAACAAAATTATATCAGCTTATGAATGTCGGCGGTAGATAGGAGATATACACAATGTAGTACGTTTTACATAAATGTAGTAAAGACTAAACGTCATAGACCGGAAATAATTTCAGTAATGACGTCATGAATAACGGGTTTAGAATTGGATTCTAAACACGCGTTAAGAGACACAAAGAGCCAACAGTGTTCATGGTTTGAATACATATTATATATAAACCATCAAGTTGGACAATGAATTCAAGTCCGCTCACATTGAACTGTTAATTGTGGATGAAGTCTTTTCCGGTTCAGATTCATTTATTGTACCGAATTCGGCAAGACCTCACTTGAGCACTACTTCTACATACTTTTTTATATTTAGTTTTAAAAAATACCAACGACACACTCTCAAAAGCACAGACCTTCAACACTGGAGCGGTAACAGTGATATCACGTCCGCAAGCAGAAGCAACAATATACCTTCCTCGAGATCACATCATAAGTACTTATCGGTCATTTTTCTCTATTCTTTATACTTTTTTGCCCATACGCCAGTTCCGGGATACTGTAGTTAGTTGAATCTGTCATGTAATTTCCATCACCACGTGACCAAAATATAGGCATCGCCACTTCAAACACATGTTGAGCGAACGGATGGAAAGGTTTGATCTTATACTGCGCAAAATATTTGGGAATTTGAAATCTAATAAGTTGGTCACCCTCCCTTCAGTCGTACGGGAATTAAGATTACGTACTTACAGAATATAAATTATATCTAGAATACCCTACAGAATAGCTATCCTAAAAGTGCCGGAAACTTGAATAGAGCAGGAATACAGGCGCGCATTCTATCTGGTAAATGACGTCATAAAGGCGTGCGAAATTGACGATATTTTCCGGTTAAAGACATCTTCTTATATCTATATATGATTCGAGAAATGGCCTTTTAATCTTCATTCTTTATATTTTAGCACCTCATTATCCTTTATTCTTTACTTTTTTGGTCCATTTTTCTCTATTCTTTATATCTTTTGCCCAGTATTCTTTATTCTGTCCACACTCTCAGCATTGTGCAAATTGTCGGATGATAGAAAAACTGAGGTAAGTGTTACTAGTATGCAAAATATAGAAATTGTTTTTGTTACTAGATATATCGATTATTTGGTTTTCTGCTTGCAAACGCCCATTTGTCTAGGACAAAAACAAAGAGACTGACAATAGTATGCGTACAATCAAGAATTATATGTTGAAGAAAAGTGACGAAAAGACAAACCATATAACAGTCTACAAAACACTAAACATAATACTCATGACTGAGCAACACACAACCTACTGAAAACCAGTGAGTAAACAGGCCCTGCTCTACGTGTAAAACCCGCCATAATACTCGAAGGAAAGTAAGATATTCAATGATAAGTCACATCATGTGTAGAGAGTAGGTGGCATACTGGTTAGGATAAGAAATTTAATCTTGCAAAATGTCACTTACCAACAAATCTGAAGAGGTATTTAAAACAAAAATGTGTGCCTTGGATTAGAACACAACTGTTTCCGTGCACATGTTCTTTTTCAGTTCGACTGAAAAGCTCGTATAGCCGTACTTATATGCCTTAGCAAAAAGGGGAAAATGTAGGAGTGACTGAGGTAATGGAGGCGGAAAAAAGCAGCAATATTGGAAACCATCATCTCGATAATACAGAGTTTTGCAATTGATATTTATGTAATAGGCGGAAACATTGCAAATTTTACTGCACATTTCTCTGTTTAATCATAAAAATGCATATTTGACAAGGAATCTTATTAACAGAATCTTCAATTAGCGTGTTTACGGCATGTTTATACCAGATTCTCATTTAGAAAATGTGATATGCACATGTGATCGATACATTTATCAGTTCTTAAATTATAAAATATATAAGACATTAATCGAAATAAGGACAGCCATTATCTTGACGTGATGTTAATTGGAACATCAAAGGAATAACAATTCCATTAACAATGTTTGAAAGCCATTGAAATGTCGTAGAATTATTACTGTACGTTTTGGGGATTTTTATTGTGTAATTATTATCAAAATAGCTTTTAATCAATGCTTTCAAGCTGCATGGCAATCTATTATATAATGTAAGACTAAACAAAAAAAATTCATCTTGGATATGTAAATTATCTATCTAGAGCACTTGGTCATTAGATATGTACCGATTTCATCTTGCTCCGAGCTGAGCATGAAAACTGATACGCATTCAAAAGAGGCTTATCCCACTCATGCAACTGATTGTATTTTTTTTTTTCTTCATTTCATTTCATTAGAAAATAATATTAATAATGTTCTTATTTCAAAAACGTATTTGTCGATATTTTCAAGACAATTAGTTTTGGTTGCATCAATGAATTATTCCCGATTTCGACCTTGCTTAAAGTATATGAAACGAGACTTTTGAAATTATAAGAAGAAGGAAATTATTGGACCAATGTATGTATACCATGTGTATATATACTAAATTAAGTCCTCAATGCACAATGTTATAACATTTATTACGAATCCATAACATATAATCGACAAAAAATATTTCCTTTAGTAAAAAATTTCCCTTCTAATTAACTTTCGTGTTTTATTGCTGAAGTTTACCAAACGTGATCTTAATAAACAATCAACACAAAATCATGGAGCACATGAAAAATAAGTGAGATGATTGACATGCAAAAGTGCGATGTTTTATGTTTTCATGCCTTTCTATTTCTTAACTTCACTTTTACCTAACAGTTGATAAACGATTTGATGTATTTAATCTTTTCTTTCGGAATCAGTTAACACCATCTAACTTACACGTGTTTTTTTTACCTTTTCTTTCGTCACGGTCTCCCTTCGCACTTGCGCTGTGCGGTTGCCAAAGTACTATCGAGAGGTCTCGAGGTTAAGGTCACTGCGTATGAAAAAGCTAACGGGGAATTAGCATACGGGAAGACAATAATTCAATAGCAGTACATTTTGATAGATTTTGATAAGATAAAGGATTTTCTTTTCGAAAAAAATCAATGGATACGTGTTTTATCGTAAAACTTAGCCATTCAAGTATATAAAACATATTCAAAGTTGTTTTTAAAATTTGAAGTGTAATATGACTTTAATACGGGCAGGGTTGTATGTTATATTTTAAATAGAAAACAACTAAATTGTTGGAGTTTACTTTTAATTGGTATTTTAAGAAATTATAGATTTATCTTTTCCACTATAATTTCTGTATATACAATCTTGTTTCCCCAACAGGGACAATGATTGTTCTTCGGTAGGTTATTTAATGTAGATTTTCAAGTAGAAGTATCGTGAGTTCCACCTATTTTGCCTCTGATCAAGATAAGCAGAGTGAAAAGGCGTGGAAGGAGATAAGTTATTAAAACTGTCAACATTAACTGATTACTACCGAAGCTTAAGCTAGTAATGTTTGCTGTTTCATGTTGATATTTGTCGTTTGTATCTTTCTGGATCTTCGATTATTTTGTATCACTTCAGCTTTTTTTATGTCACGAAGATCTTACTATGTAGAGTCAATGACATTGTTGACAGCTATTCGATGTCAATTACAAATCTCAATCAAGAAATAAAATTATGTATCAATGTTAAAACAACTTTCGAACACAATTATATATTCTCATAATCTTATAACTATAACGGTCAGTTAAATGCAAACATTTTGTTATCAGGCATATTCGTAATGCTATAGCATAAATGTCAAGCAATTGCATGTAGTACAAATTGTACCATTAACGCCGTCATTATCTCTACTCTTTGAAAATTTGCTTTTGTAATTGAATAATTTTCTCTCTATGCGTGAGATTAATTCAATTAAAATGTCTTTCTTTACAGATTTATTAAAATTACGGAAAATCTTTCAAGGCAAATGACATTAAATAACCGATGCAAGAAAATAATAAATTTTAGCATTCTATCATTTGCGAGACTTGTAACAAAAGAAAGTTTATGGTTTGTTCCTTGTCATTGTTGTTGACAAACTTGTAGAATTAAACTGCAAACATATGGAATCTGTGTCTGACATTTTACAATCATGCTTAAGTGGCTATTAGAGTGTTGTCTTTCGTAGTCTTTCTGATTATAACATCAAATATCTGAATATAACGAAAGGATATATTCAAAGCATCGGACTAAAATGAATCAGTTTTATCGTCTACAAAAGATATGTAAATTGGCTAAAGAAAAAAATAGATATCACACACTAGAGTTTGATTTTTAACGCATGCAGAATGTTTTATCTTATTTCTAAACGCTGAGTGCTTAGAAGAGACATCAATTAACCACTTTAATGCCTTTACATGTAGTTTGAATCGATAATTCGTATTACTGAAGCATATGACCCCAGATTCTTCTTCAAATATGTGAACATGTATCTCAAATGGGGATAGAGAGTATGCGAATGTCTCCCCATTTCATAAAAATAAGAAGATGTGGTATGATTGCCAATGAGACAAATATCCATAAAAGTTCAAATGAAGTGGATGTAAGCAATTATAGGCAACCGTACGGCCTTCAATAATATGAAAACCCATATCGTATAGTCGCCTATAAAAGGCCCCGATATGAAAAAATATTAAACAATTCAATTGAGAAATCTAACGGCCTGAGGTTGACGGTCATTAGGTTGTATTTAGTTTTAAAATTTTCTGTTTCAGTCCCTTGATGGAATTTTATCTTCAGGTCTTGCAATAGTTTACTGTGTATAGAAATACTTGTTTCGTCTGTATTTGCAAAACAAAACAAAAAACAAAAAACAAAAAAAAACCACTTGCACATTTTCGCACAGTCAGTTCTCTTTTTCACTGGTGAAAATGCGTTTTACACAAATTCGATGTATGTAATTTGACAATTAGATCCAATATATCACTGAACAACAATTCGGCGATTAAACAAATATACTCTGAACTTTCTATGAAGATAAAATCATAATATCTGAGTTATTGCAAGCCCCTTTAAACTGATACAAAATTACTACGTTATCTGAAAGTTGATCGCAAATCTTTTAAATGTTGACCAACTTTGTTTCGCTTTCTAGTCAATTTTGCGGCGATTTATTTTCACGGTTTTTTTTTTTTTTTTAATTTTTCGTTACGTATTTACATAAAGTGAATATTATTGAAAGTTTTTACAACTTTAACGTTGCATAATGTATTTCATAATCATTTCTTTTCAAATACTTCATTTAATGCCCTTTGCACACCTTATCCTTTGAACTATAGTATAGCATTTGACATTCACAAGATAAACGTTTCGTGACGTAAATTTTTCCAATACCACCGCAAAGTTGACCTCATTTCCATGGTTTAATTCAGTACATGCATTTCTCTTTCTAATTACGCTATATTATATCATTTCTGATAATAAAGGTTAAACTTTATAACTGTCAGAATTGTGTTTTTTGTTTACAAACAAATCATTGGGGTGCAGAGTGTATCTTTTGCATGTAGTATCACGTTTTTCACCCAGGATGTGCAGCTAATGTCTTAACTTTACATTTATCAACACTATTAATGTACAATGCATGATGTAATATTGACTTACAGTCAGACTTCAAAGACATATTTGCTATGTTTTAGTTATAGAGACCATTGATATATAATCATATCATCATTTTGAATTAATTGTTCCTATCAAAAAGGACTATAAATGGCTTGGCGCGGATGATTCGAGTGAGTGCGTTGTAAGTACATTTGGGATGGTTAATTAAATTCAACTTCCAAGTAGATTTGAAACTTGAAGTAGATAAGAAAAAGATACAAGGCAAAAATCATTGACACAGCTACCAAACATCCCAGTAAAATATAGACATAAGAAATGTGTTCATTTGGGTGTTCGTTTAACTGTTCAGAATGCAATAATAGTCAAAATGTTGACTTCTAATCCGATGCCCTGAGCTTGGAGAACACCATGTTCTCTACACGTAAAAGGATCTTTTCAATAACTACAAACTTTCGCCTTTCATCACTTTTTTGCCAATGTTGCAGAAACAATCTAATTGATTTATTTTTATTTAGTAACAACTCGACTCCTTTCGTCATTCCATAAATCTTCCGTCTATTAATCTATCAATCCGTCAATCCGACCGAAAGAACGTTTTTGTCTATGAGAAATTTTTATATATCATGATTGTATATTTGGTCTATAGCTTGATAGTGTTGAGTTGCAGCTTGTAGGCAACTTTTGCATCTGTCGTGCAGCCATTTCCTGTTTTCCGAAAGTTTAAATTTTACAACACTCAATTGTACGAGGAAAACTTTTGATTGCATGCAACTAGCATGTCCAGACCTGGTATTGGTCTTTTTACAGTGACCGAAGACATAGAATTTTTTTTATACTTAGTTTAATGTCTGCATATATGAAATTATATATCATTCGAAAATGGAATAAGCTTGAAAGAAGCTTTGTAAGTATTATTGTGTTCTGTATAACTAAATGAATGTAGAAAGTTTTTCGTTTCATTACGGAACAGTTGTACAGTTCTGTACCAGCAGACATTCCAAGCTTTATCATCTTTCATTCTTGATTTACAAATGTTTAAGTTTGAGCGTTCCTGATGAAAGCAAATTCAAAAAAAGGTCTTCGGACGCACAAAACTAATAAGTGTTATTTTATTAATATTTTTGGTTTCTTTAGGAATTTATGTTATGTATATGTAAAAGTGTTGTCGTGTAAACATATTGAAATTATTCTAAACACTCATGGTTGTCTATTCCCAGTTTTGGCACACATCTTTTTTTTTTTCGGGGAAAGGGGGTTGTCGTGGTGGTGGTGATGGTGGGGGTTGATCATCTTCAACTTCGTTATTAAATTGAATAGATGTTTGTTTACAAACGAACGTTGAAAATATTTTTTATATAAATACTTTCATTTATATTTCATTAATTCGTCTTTTCTGAAGATTGCTATTTACTTATAAATAATTTAGAAAAATGAGAGGAGAGGGATACCAAAGGGACATTCACACTCATAAGTCGAAAATAAACTGACAATGCTAAAAAAGAAAATGGCAAACAGACAAACAACAGTACACAAAACACAACATAGAAAACCAAAGACTGAGCAACACGTACCCTACCAAAAACTGGGGGTGATCTCAGGTGTTCCGGAAGGGTAAGCAGATCCTGCTTCACATGTGGCACCCGTCGTGATGCTCATGTTAGTACAAACCTGGTGATAACTCTAATTCGGTAGGTCAAATTTGGGGAAAAGCGGACGGGATTGTAGTTACGACAATTGGAACATATCGGTTGTCATCGGTGAAACGGATATTCCATAACGGTCAACCAACTCGTGATGGCGTCCGTAAAATTTACGAAGGGACGATTTCAACTTCACCACTTGGACCTCTTGGTTTAATAGCTTCATTGTGAGCAGCAACCCTCTATCAAGGAAATCATGACAGGAAATAAAAGCCCTGGAATTTCGTGTCAACTGGGAGACATATACTCCGTATGCAGGTGCTGCTGGAATGTTACTACATAAAAATGGAAGGTTCAGAATTTGGGAACTGAATTTAGTCGTAAAGTTTTGTTTTCATCCGACCATCATTGTCAATTTCTAGATGTAAGTAAAGATATGAGGAGACTTAACTGTATCTTTTTTATTCTTTATCTCAAGTTCGATGGGATAGATGCGTTCAACATAGTCACCAAATTTGGAACTATTTAGTAAAAACATCATCTACATAGCGGAAAGTGAAGTTAAAGGATACTGCTATGAAGTTCCTGTATGAAGTCAACCTAATATGAATAAAGGAACAAGTCAGCAAGAAGCGGAACACAGTTTGTTCCCATGGAAATGCCGATTGTTTTTTGAAAAACACGTCCTCCAAACGTAACAAATATGTTGTCAATCAAGAAACCAAGCATCATGATAATGTCAGTTTCAGAGAATTTTTTTTTTTGAATCAGATTGATTTTTTACAAAGTAAGATTTATTCCTCTCTAAGACAAGAAACTTGTATCTACGTAGGCCGTTCTTTTTATGAAACAAAGCAGGACCAATTGTTTCAATGTTTTAGAATGTTTCCCAAATTAATGGCCAAACCAACCTTTGCATATTTTAGTTTTTATTGCGAATCCACTTATCTTACCCATTAACAACACGGTCAGTTTTAAAAATTAACCATATTCGTTGTCAATCTACTGTGAAATAGGAATCTGATGTTCAGTAGTTGTTGTTTGTTGATGTGGTTCATAAGTGTTTCTCGTTTCTCGTTTTTTATATAGATTAGACCGTTGGTTCTCCCGTTTGAATGGTTTTACACTAGTAATTTTTGTGCCCTTTATAGCTTGCTGTTCGGTGTGAGCCAAGGCTCCGTGTTGAAGACCGTACTTTGACCTATAATGGTTTACTTTTATAAATTTTGACTTGGATGGAGAGTTGTCTCATTGGCACTCATACCACATCTTCTTATATCTATATGTTACATTATACAGCATTTTCAATTGCTGTAAACATGTTTGTATATTATTCATCTTTATTTTCCTTCATTGCTTCTTTCGCTTTTAGATTAAATCTCTAGTTTCAAACATGTACTACCAAAAATAGATCCGACATAAAAAAATTAATATAATATTAAAACAAATAACAAAAGTATCTGAAAAAAGTCTTCGGATTATGAAAATATAAATCAAGGTGTTCGTTTTGTACAAAAGAGATTTTATTTTACTTGACCACTTTCTTGTGTATATGGACAAGTAACAGAAGAATAAAACAGAACACACAGTAACTAAAAGTGTTGAGAATGTAATTGAGTTTGTTTTAATTATTTTTATTTTTCAGTTACCTTCTCATCTGTACTTAGCCTCAAGAAAACATCTTGCTCAACAGTAAAACACATTTTCAAGTTCCCAAAGAAGAATTCCATATGTTTTCTATGACTGCCTTGCATAACCTTTTTGCAAAAAATATCAGATAAATCGTAATAAGTGGCGTCTATTTTCTTCAATTATTTAATGTTATAAAGAATCTTCTAATCTGAAAGTTGATATTTCCTGATAAATTAGATGTCAATTGACTGTAACAACTGCTTGTGACCCCTAGAATTCCGTTATTAGGAAGAGAATTATTAATTATGTACATAAATATTGATAAATGCACAGCTAATTATAAAATACAACATATTCGAATTTTCTTTATGACAAATAAAATATACATTGCACATGAAAATTTACTGCTTAAACAGATTATATTATTGGTTTTGGGTATTTATTTTTTTTGGGTCTTTTTGCTTTAAATGCTCTAATAATTTTAACGGATCAAATTTAACTGCAACAAATGCATATTTCGACAATAAATGTTTCCGAACCTTTTGATATGTTTGGTATTCTACACTTTTGGTCACGAGCATACCATGCAGATAAAACATATTTCTGAAATATTTGTTGTGTAAACAAAAGTCATACCATATGTTTTCTCAAAATTGTACATTAACAAAAGGGTGAATTTTGCTAGTAAATGGGCAATATGACAAAAGTAACGGTAAATTGTGTGCTCTTTTGTGTACCCTATAAATAGGTGAAAATGAAATTGTTCATATTTTGTTAAATGTTGAATTCACTATTTGAACATAGCGCTAATTACGAGTGGCATTCAGTTTATAAAGGTATCGGGGAAAAGATATCTTGCATATGAATATATATATATATATATATATATTAATGCTATAATGATTTGACTTCAGGTGAATTATCCCGATACTACCATTCCACCTTTAGAGGTATATATTTGATGCACGCTACATCAACTAAAGTATCTATTTTAACTTGTAAATTCATCCATGAAAGTTAAATTCCTTTGAGAGAAAATTTGCGGATTTATTAAATTTTCCAGATCTGTGGGCAATAATATACTTATACAAGTAGAACTTCCTAATTGAGGTGTAAATGGCAATTTATTATTATTAATATTATTATTTTTTTTAAAATAATTTTCTTTTTTGCAAATGATTGCTTTTTTTACAAATGATTTCTTTGACTCTTCGCAGTAACTAACATGTGTAAAACTATTTGAATTGGAGACGCTACATATTTTAGTCGATCGATTATAGATTCGATAAAAAAAAAGGCAGTTACATTGTTGAATCATTTACTGGTTACTGGGTCCTTTTTTCATCATAACGGATCCTATTTAGATTCAATATTTTTAAGCTACCAAAGACTTTTATTTTTTTATAACAGGACCAAATTATACAATATTGGAAATATTTGTTTAATAGATATAAGAAGATGTGGTATGAGTGCCAATGAGACAACTCTCCATCCAAGTCAAAATTTATAAATGTAAACCATTATAGGTCAAAGTACGGTCTTTAACACGGAGCCTAGGCTCACACCGAACAGTAAGCTATAAAGGGCTCCAAAAATTACTAGTGTAAAACCATTCAAACGGGAAAACCAACGGTCTAATCTATATAAAAACGAGAAACGAGAAACACTTATGAACCACATCAACAAACGACAACTACTGAACATCAGATTAAGCCTGCAATACCAATACCAGAAACAATCCCTGTTTTCTTCAAACTAAATTAAAGCTACATTTAAACTCTTATGTTTTACAACATATCAACTTAATCAAATCTAATTGATGTCTTCCTTCCCTTTAATATTTCATGTGATAGAACATTTTCTAATCAGAATGGTAATATTTTCTTGGAAATTAAATGTCAATTGACTATTAGTAGCTGTTCGTTACCACTTGATATTATTTAATTAAGAAGAATATAATAAATAATGTAAAATGGTATTGATCAGTGCACATCTAATTGTTAATTGTTAAATATCAAATGTGACCGAAATTTAAAACAAAAACTCACATTGCAAAGGAAATCATTATATTGCTAAAAGGTTTATTCATGTTTTTGGCTATTCTTATGTACCTTTATTTTACAATAGTTTTATTTTCATTCTGTTGGCATCGAGCGTACCTGACAAAAGCTGTCAGAAACATGTATTATCCGAATGGTAGGAAATCAAATAGTGACAAAACAGTTCATGTGGCATGTTATATAATATAAATATGATAATACAAAAGACGTTTAAATGATATATTATAATTGAAATAAAAGTTATATGGAGCGGAATTTGAATGAAAGAAGCGAAGTCAAAAGTAAAAACGTATAATTGCCGTGCGAAAATGTGTATGATGTTTATTAATTGAAATTAGATAATTTATATAGTTTAATCAAATTGTCTGCAAATATTTACATCGACAGATGACTTCAGTTGACGCCGTTAAAGGACGTACAGTCTGTGAAGAAACCATGGTTTGCAAGTAAAAAATAAATGAAAAAAATTCTTTAACAGCGACCAGATCCATTTTTTTCTGAAGAAATAATACAGACAACAGGAATGCCGTAAACAGAAATAATAAAACAACCCCTTCTCAAAACCAGTACTAAGATCAACATTATGCCATTTGTTGGAAATTTAATGAAAATTTATATTCTAAATATTTGCACACACTAAATATATGTTCAAGCAAGCAGCATAATATAAATGTTCTAGCTTGAAATCTGTAAAAGGAGTTGGCTAGACAATACATGTACCAAGTTTGCATTATTCCACATAAAAAATTACAAAGTTCAACATACTGCCATTTGTCGAAAGTTTTACGAAAACCAAATTCTTAAAGTATGCACACCTTTACTGTACTACATAAACCTGTATAATAAATAAGTTCTTACTGAAACCTTATGGAGGAGATAGCCGGACAAACCATGTAACATGTGTGGGACAGATGAAAGAATGGACCGATGAACGGATCGACGACCAACTTACGGAACAACAACCCGATGTAATGAAGTAGAGAGATTCCACAATATGCACCCGACATTTTGTCGAAGAATATGAAAAATAGAAAAATTATTATGAACTTTATTCCAGATGAGCGGACGAAATTCTAACAATGTGTTTAAACACTCTGCTTTTTACAAGAGCATGTATTGGAAATGTAAATGGGTTATAGGAAAATAGTAACGATAACCATTGGAATATGTCTGTTCGTCAGATAACGATATGAAGATTGTAGCAATTTGTCTTCACCTTCACTTTCTTAACTTTGAATTTTTAAATCAAATCATAAAGATAGAGTCAAATCAGTTTAAACATGCGAAACTATGGCAATCTACCATTCCATTTGTTTGTTCTGTGTGTTTGAGAATCATTTCATCACCACTCTACATGTATAATGAATGACGAAAGGGCTGATGAATCATTTTTCTTACTCTTGTCATTTCTCATTATCAACCCCAGGGATGTAGTATAGATATGCTGACACATTTCTATTCAACAAAACAAAACGATACTGTTGGTGCTTGAAAAGAGTACTACAATGCACTACAATGCAAGTCTTTAGGGGTTAACTTTTGTCTGCAACGTTCCAGTGTTAGTTTTGCATTATTAAGTTATTTAATGTTCATGGTATGCTACCGATGTCAATGAGAACTACACTTGTTTCTGGAATAACCGTTCTACAAGCAATCTTTAGTCAAAAGTCAAGGAAGCCAATTTATAAAACATTTGAGAGCATCAAAGTTTCAAAAGACCTCGAAAAACCATGAGAGAAATGTAATTGATTTTTTCAAATATTGTTCCTCTCCTGTATCTTATTCATTTTATTTTATGTAAAAACCTTCTGACCAATACTCTCCATGTACATAAACCTAATAGACTTTACTTACGTGCGCCGAATTTAGTGATGTATACATGTATTATCTGACATGATATGTCTATCTAATTTACTACATTGCCAAAATGCTGTCCCGTTATAGTATACGCGACATTTTCTTTTATTAATATCAACAGGATGAAAGAATTAATTCATTTTATATACAAATTTTAAAAAATAACAGAAAGGAAAAGTTCAGAAACTTTACTGTTTTATAAAAGGATTTTTACTTAATTTCTAAATTCATATTATTTCTGTTTGACGTCTTGAAACAAGTTAATACGATATTCCAGGGCTTGTATTTCCTATCATGATTTCCTTGATAGAGGGTTGCTGCTCACAATGCAGCTATTAAACCAAGAGTTAGGGAATATCCGTTTCACGGATGATAGTGGATATGTTCCTAATGTCGTAACTACAATCCCGTCCCCTTTTCCCCCTACCGTATTAGACTTATTACCAGGTTTGTACTAATATGAGCAACACGACAGGTGCCACATGTGGAGCAGGATCTGCTTTGGGGTGTTCGTGTGGCTTAGTCTTTAGTTTTCTATGTTGTGTTTTGTGTACTATTGTTTGTCTATTTGTCAATTTCTTTTTTAGCCATGGAGTCGTCAGTTTATTTTCGACTTATGAGTTTGAACGTCCCTCGAGTATCTTTCGCCTCTATTTTAATACTTCTACATGTATACATTTTTGTAATTCATCGACGCTTAATACTTAAATAAAACTAAATATACAACATTTGAATCGAATCATTGCTTAGTAGGCGGCTTTTAACATTTTTCAGATTTATGTTGTCTCTTAACATTTTGTTCTTCTATGTCTTGAAGGAAGGTTTAGCGTCGGTTTATCGCATTCATATTCAGTCGATTAAATATAATTACTTTTGACTGTTCATTTTATATTTTTATCCAAAATCAGGAGCTAAATCAAGAAAGCTGTGTCTAGATTAAGGTTCAAAACAACCAAAATCACTCTCATTTTTTTATTGGGAATCTACACTAGGAACCACCACTCTACAAATTACCGACCGTGCAAGTCCCTCATGGGTAGTCAAGGTCGTTAAAAAAACTCCCCTCTACAAATATTTTACTAACAAAACAAAAGCTATCACCAATCAACTGTATGATCATTTTTTATGTTACATTATCCTTAACTATGTATGATGTTAACTTTTTTTTAAATGTTTATCTCTATTTTCTTCAAACTCCCCCTAAACTTAGCAATACATTTCAATACATGCAACTCTTAGATAGTACCAAAATTCAAACAGAATAATGTTTTAAAACAAAAAGCATCAACGAAAAAGAAGAAACGGACTAGGTAGATATCAATAAATGTAAAAAGCTGAAACCAAAAAGGCTATTTATTATACGTTTAACTTTTGATTTGATTTGACTTTGTTTTGTATAAGTGAAAGAAAAATTAAAAATAAAAAACATACCACAAATAGCTCTTTTTGTTTTTCGTCATTTATTTACAATTTAAGTTCTTTCCTTTACTTACTCTCAGGAGCATATTTTTCTCAACATAATTATCATCAGATGTATGCTTAAGTCCTTAACTGGAGCCTTCTTTATGTTTAATCATTATTTTGCTGAACCTTTTCGCAAGTCATATCAGTTGAGTCAAAAATAATTGGCGCCTTTCATTCTTTTATTATTTAATATAATATCAGAATTCTACGATTTCCCCAAAAATTAAATGTCAATGGACTATTACTAGCTTTCGTTACCACTTGATATTCTTATTCGCAAAACAGATGATAAATAATGCAAAGTAATAGTTAGCTATACATAATTGATTTTGAAATATCAAACGTACAGACGCCTTTTTCAGACAAAAAAAAAAAAAAGTTAAAAGGAATATTTAACATGAAAATCTGTATAATGCCAAAACAATGAATATGTATATTACAAAAAGGAGAACTGGAATTACTAAAAGTATTATTTTTTAAAAGCCTGCATTTGAATGATTAGTCTAAACAAATATTTGTTTAATAAGAAATAATTGGCGTCTGTCTTCCCTTTAATATTTGATGTCATAATAAAGTTTCTAGTCGGAATGTAATTATTTCATAAAATTAAATGTCAACTGCCTATTATTAGCTGTTCCTTACAACTTGATATTTCTTAATAAGGAAGACTATAATAGATAATGTAAAGTAATGTTTATCGAAAGATCAATGAACAGCGTAGTATCAAATATTCAATGTATGAATGTACTATGAATAAAGGCAACAGTAGTAAACCGCTGTTCAAAAGTCATAAATCGATTGAGAGAAAACAAATCCGGGTTACAAACTAAAACCGAGGGAAATACATCAACTATAAGAGAAAAACAACGGAACAACAGAAACACTGAAGTGCAACAAAAACAAACGCCAATGCAACATACTTAGAAACGAACTATTTGATAACAACTGCCATATTCCTGACTTGGTACAGGACATTTTAAGAAAAAATTGGCGGATTGAACCTGGTTTTATGGCTAGTCAAACCTCCCGCTTATATGGCAATGTTAAAAATACCGTTAAAATGGCAACATTACGTGACAGAAATACAGTAAAAAGAAATGCAAGAACACTCAGGACAGAGAAAAAAATAAACACATAATACATAAATACAGCATAATAGAATTATGAACTGTGCGTCACACGAATTTATCAACGCCACAAAAAATGACGTCACAGGTAAATTTCAAAAAATTAAATATAAAATCGGGATTAAGTTTGTAATGGTGTTATTTGATGTATTTTCTAACAATTACAAGAATATTATTAAAAACCAATTGTTTAGAGAACAATTGAAGGTCTTTCCACCCGTAAAATCTATTTTGATATATAAATAGTAAAATTCGGTTTAAAATGTCATTTCCAACGTCAAATGATAAGTTATTGTACGCTGATTCCAAAAATATATGGTTTCTATACATTTTTTTTAAATAAGGAGAGAATTTTTCACTTTCGGTTTGAAAAATTTTATACTTCCAGTATTATTTGAATGTTTACTTGACACTGATTCCAAAAATATATGGTTCTATATACTTTTATATCAAATAAATACAAAAAATAGCTACTTCCGGTTTACACAAGGTCACTTCCGGTTGGCTTTATCCAAGGTCAAATGGCTTGCAACCTTATGCTAAAAGTTCCATGGCTTTATCATGTATACATATGAGGTAAAAGTAAAGGTCAAAATCTAGAACGTCAAATTTACCTATGACCTTGAGCTCAATATCAAGGTCATAAACCAAGGACCCCAAATCAAAAGCCCCTTGGTCTGAATTATATATGGTTAATGAGTTATATCACCATATGCGTATTTTAAATACACAAGGGAGAAAACTCTAATCTAATGTTAGCGTACCCTTTAAACCGAAATGTATGTGTTACGACATGTCGCAACTAACAATTTAGTAAATATATGTTGTCGATATCTTATACGGTGTTTGAAAATAATGAAAACAACCCAAAATCAAAATTAAGAATATGACCTTGACCTTTGACCTTGACCATTTTTTTTTTTTTTGGACCAAGGACCTCAAATCAAAAGACCCTAGGTCACTATCACTTATGGTTTACCAGTTACAATTACATTTAAGTTATTTTAAATACAGAAGGGGAAATAACTCTCATATGGAGTCTCCGGACCTCTTCGGTCAAATTATTTTTAAAATCCTAAGGATATAACGAGCAAATTGGTGAAATAATTTTGTCGTAATCTTTATCGGTTGCGAAGGAGATGCGCACACAAGAAAAACAGTGTTTGGGGAGATAACTCTTACAATAAAAAGAGTACGGCTAAACAGGGTCAGTTTCAAAAGCGCAATAACTGTTCGATATCATATGCAAAATATCTAAGCGACATCTTATGAAACCACAAAGCACCGTATGTGGCGGAAGAAGAAAATAAAAATAATAATAATAATAATAATCAGAAGAAGAAAACCAATAGGTCTTTCTAGAGAAAAGTGGAAAGACCTAAATATAGATGAAGAACAGGAATAAAAGCCCTGTTCATTGATAATTTTCTATGTTTTCTATGTGTTGTGTGCGATTTTGTCCCATGTACATTTACTCCATATCCTTTCATTTTCTATTATATTAGTTATGGTGCAATTAATTGTATTTTCTAACCAAGTCGGTTTTTCTTCTAAATCAAACTGTGTAAAAACAAATAAATCCTGTGCATATAGTTGCTTTAACCAAAGATCATACAAATGAACTAGGCGATTAATTATCTTTACTTTTACATAAAAACATAAAATATGTATAAATCAATTTATGTTAATTATTTTGGCTTGTACCGTTTAGGTCCTTTTGGTTTTAATGTTTTAGTTCTTTTTTATTTTTATCTTTTAACATCTCTTGTTCATGAGATTACCTGCGAATGGTAATTCTAGAATTACGTGGTGTCCGAACGGATGTCTTATCGTGCTTTAATTTAACATCGCACTAACAAAGAAAGAGTGAACTGGACATGCTACATGGCAAATCAGTATAAGTAATAACAATTATCACTAATTTGATTTGATAACGATATGATGATTCACTAGTATGTTGTCTCCATCCCTTTTTCAATTATTTTTTTTTTAATTTTGAAAATAAAAAAAATTAAAATATACAAAATTTTCTAACTAGATATGTCACTGCAGATTATATATCTGGGCCATTTTGTGTATTGATATATTTAAGGAGGAATGCAGAAACTACAAATATTCAATATTTCATGTGCTTCTTTCTAAAAGGCAAGTCTTAGACATCTTTGCTTTTTTTTATCTTAAAGCTTACAATTTGCCACAGAAGATTCAAAATCTCACAGATTTTGGTAATAATACTGAAAGTATATGTTTAAGTCTACACTACGTTTATAACCTTAAACATTTCTTGAGTTTCTTCAAACTGACTAAACCCTTAATTTGACTGCTTACTAGCCTTTTACAAAACATAATACTAAATTTTATCATCGGTATAAGGACATCATTCGTAAATATAAATCAACATGCAGACATCTTATACGTTCAGGTATTTCACATCCAATATTTTATGGCAATATTCTTTACAAAGCACAAAAATGTCGGCTTTCACCTCAAAAGCTAACCAAACCTTTAAACAGACTTATTCGGAAAGGATATAGTTACGATACTGTTGTCAGGTCATTAAGGATGGCATATTTTGGTATTAATATTGATTCACTCATAGGGTCTTTGCATCGGAAATAAACACTATTATCCTAAAACCAGTTGTTGGCATGATACGGGTTATGTTCTTCTCATATATTTTATGATGGTATGATACTAAACCCCTAACGGGAGGGATTGTACTTGAAGACATAATCTTTCAATCAGTTTAATTGAGGTCTGGAACTGGCATGTCAGTAACTGCTAGTAGTCCTTTGTTAATGTATGTATCATTGTCATTTTGCTTAGTTTCTTTTGTTACCTATTCTGACATCGGACTCGGACTTCTTTTAAACTTAGTTTTACTGTGCGTATTGCTTTGTGTTTCTTTATTCTACATTGGCTAGAGGTATAGGGGGAGGGTTGAGATCTCACAAAACATGTTTAACCCCGCCGCATTTTTGCGCCTGTCCCAAGTCAGGAGCCTCTGGCCTTTGTTAGTCTTGTATGTTTTTTTAATTTTAGTTCATTTATATGTTTTGGAGTTTAGTGTGACGTCCATTTTTACTGAACTAGTACACAATTTTATTTAGGAGCCAGCTGAGGACCACCTCCGGGTGCGGGATTTTTTCGCTGCGTTGAAGACCTATTGGTGGCCTTCGGCTGTTGTCTGCTCTTTGATCGGGTTGTTGTCTCTTTGACATATTCCCCATTTCCATTCTCAATTTTAGTTTTATCAAATTTATTGACGTCGTTTTAATCATTAATATTTGATGTCACCAAAAAGAAACTGATCGTCGGTTTTATTCTTTCCAAACAGGTGTTTACTGCAAGGATCTGGAGTTATGTCTTATATGAAAATAAGGAGATTTGGTATGATTGCTAATGTGATAACTATCCACCATATGAACTGGATATAAGCAATTGCAGACAACCGTACGACCTTCAACAATGAGAAAAACCCATACTGTATAGTCGGCTATGAAAAGCCTCGACATGACAAATATGAAATAATTCAATTGGGAAAACTAACGGCCTAATTTATAACAAAATAATTTACGAAATAACAAATATGACAGACATGAACCAACGACAGCCACTGAAATACAGGCTCCTTACTTTGGACAGGCAGATAAAGAATGGTGCGGAGTTAAACATGTTTGAAGGTGCCAACCCTCCCCTAACTTGGGACAGTGGTGTAACGGCACAATATAAGAACAAACTATAAAAATCAGTAAACATTCATTCCACAATGAATCAAATTGACATGTATTACTAGTAGAATATAGAGTGCAAGTGACAATTATCACTAAAATACATATATTCATTTGACAGTGTTATGAAAATACCACAATTTGGCGTCACCATCACTTTCTGATTTAATTGTTTTAAGTCATGATATCATACGATACAGAAAAAATATTAAACATATGGAATTATGGCAACCTATCAGTAAATATGCTAGTCATGTGGGTGTTAGAATCAATTCACCTTCTGGTATTATTACATTAGGAAGAGATGAACAATAATGTAAAGTTATAATCATCAATGGATTATTATACATGTAACCATCCAATACCAAATATTTGACAGTACTTTACAGAAAACATAAACATGTTAATTCTGTATAACAAAAATGATAGAAAAATTATAACTAACTCTTTGATAAACTACTAAAACAATAAATATTTATTGATAGTTTTTAACGCCAACTTTATAATTTATATCGAGCATAAAAAATGTAATAACAAAATTACTCAATGGTACATTTTTTAAAAACGTATAACACGAAGAGTAATATGATGATAGTTCCGATTAAATGTATCACTAACATACAAATGTTCATTCGGAAAAGTATATCCAAATTTGAACAACGTATCCATCATAGTCGTTTTATGACATAAATGTTTGAATGTTGATATCAAAACTTGGAGTACCAAATAATCTGTCATTAAATATTTTACTTTATTTATATATAGGATTATGAATATATGTCTCGATGTCTTTCTTTTGATTCTTTCAATTACTATTACTAAATGTAATCTAGACATAATGCAATTAGAATGATTAATAAGTTCACCCAGTATGTGTATAAATGTCAGAAAAAGATTTCATTAGCTGAAAACAATTATTAAAGATACAAGGCTTATAATTTGGTAAGCCAGAAAGGCATGATGTGTACATAGTTTCCTCAGTGGCGCTGGAACCGAAAGAGCTGGCAGGCCAAATCAAGAACAAAGTTGAAGAACACTGAAACCCAAAAATTCATTTCAATCCTTATCAAAAGAGTTTAAATCGATTCATTCTATTCTTTTTAATCATAATAATTTGAAATATTTAATTTTAAAAATGGAATGCAGTCACAGACCCATTTTAATAGAAAAAGACAATTTTATGTGTCGTTATATTACTTTCATTGATGTTGCAATGTTCACGAGAGAAACTCTTTAGAAATTTTGTCAATATGACGGAACTATGAACAATTGTCATACAAGTGGGAGGTTCAGCTAACTATAAAACCATGTTTAACCCAATATTTTCTTTGGAAAATGTCTGTACCAAGTCGGGAATATGGCAGTTGTTTTTCACTTGTTCCATTGATTGAAAGCGTTTGATTTTGTCAGTTTTTATGGACTTCTCCTTTTAGAATTTGCCTTGGAGTATAGTATTTTTGTTAAACTTATTTCATAAATGTCTCATGGTATACGATATTTTTATTTGGTGCCTTGGTACTAGGTTTATTTAAGAGTCGGTTTAACCAAAATGCGTGTGGTCTTAAATTTAATGAACTACAATTAATAATTCTGTGGAAAATATATTACCGTATTTTCCTTTACACGAGAAGAATTATACAGTATGTCTGATTTGTTCATAAAATGTGAAAATATTTGTTCATAATGTTTTGATCTTTATGCGTGTAGGTTTATCTACGTGTCTTAATATCTAAAAACAAATTCAACTCAAACTTAAATTGAGTGTTGATTTATTTATAAACACCTTAGGTAATGGCATGCCAAATTTCCTTTTGTTTGCTTTTTCAAAATATCTACATGTTTAACAAAACAAAATATCTCGCACGGATTTCTTGTATAAATATTCTCGGAATTGATGAAAGAGTGAACGGTTCGAAAAACTTGTATACCATCATAATTGATAAATAAAAAAGGTAAATAAGTGCGTTAAACACTATACAGATATTAAGTTTTGTTTTCATTTTCTGTTTCTTTCTTGTATTTTTGACAGTTTATGCAAACTGGCAAAAAAGTTAATGTAAAATACATGTTGTTTCTCGGCTGGTATTAACATTTATGATGCGTAATATATTTGAATAATAAACAGACCAGAAGACCATAGTATTAAAGCGATTTGATTTTGCAACACGTAAAATCAATTAAGTGTGAGTCTCTGACCTTTGAATGTACTGCATCGGCTGGTTATTTACCGGTTATGTATAAGATACAGAACAAAGGTAACCAAACACAGGGCTGCTATCATCTCGGACATTGACCTGACTACTCGTGCAGATAAAATATATGGTTGGTTCTTACCTACCCGTTTCTGTTTTTGGTTTCGCTTTGTATCTGATTTTTTTAATTAGAAAAAAATATAAAAAAGAAAGACACAAAAACAAAAAGTGACAAGCAAACAAAACCTTTTTTTCTATTTTACTATAGTTTAATGGTCTAGAAGTTATTTATTTTCCTCTTTCATAACCATTTTCTTATTTTTAATTTCAAAAAGTGTGGGGAAGTGGCACCCCTGCTTTTGAAAATCAGGGGATGGAGGCTAGTCTAGGCCTCTACATACATTGCTACTCGTGCGTACTTTATTTTTACTTTTGTAAACGTTTGTATCCTCAACTATCCTGCATTTTTTTGTTACAGAATATTCATTTTCATCCAGTCTTGTGTACAATCATTTATTTTCAGTTTTTACCTAGCCAAATTATGACACCCGTTAGTGTACTATTTTCCTATAGCTCTGCTAAAATGTTTCAAATTTCGAAATACATGTAATGGCCTTAGTCAGATTTTGTAAAACTTTTTTTAATTTTTAGTTTTCAATACTCTTCAATTTTGTAATTTGTTTGACCTTCCAATTGTTTTGATTCGAGCGTGTAAAAGAGACACACGTCCGGTGTACTTAAATTAAAGTTTTGTATTTTGATGACTTTTTATTAATATGTTCAGTTTTGAATCTTATATTGTATCCGTATACCATTAACCTTGTATTTGTACTATTGATAAAAAACAATTCATATATATAGGAACATCTATACTCTATTTATTTTCCCTTTTCACGAATGTGACCTACCGAATTAGACTATTTACCGGATTTGTACTAACATGAGCAACACGACGGGTGCCACATGTGAAGCAGGATCAGCTTACTCCCCTGGAGCACCTGAGATCACCCCCAGTTTTTGGTGGGGTTCGTGTTGCTTAGTCTTTAGTTTTCTATGTTGTGTTTTGTGTACTATTGTTTGTCTGTTTGTCTTTTTCTTTTTTAGCCATGGCATTGTCAGTTTATTTTCGATTTATGAGTTTGAATGTCCCTCTTGTATCTTTCGCCCCTCTTTTATAGAATTTATACATAAAAGGGAAAGTAAAATACTATAAGTTTTGGAAACATCATAACTGAATATGCATGGAAGCAACCAGACGAAATTATTTTTATTGTAGCAGAAAGTGACTTGTCTGACAGGAGCAATTAAGAATATAATACAGTAGTTTTTTCTCGACTCTAAAAATAATGGTGAAACATATGAAAATAAGGAGATTTGGTACATTTACTATCCACCAACGTCGAAAGAAGGAAGTTTTGAAATACTACCAGTCTACATGTATAGTAAGATATAGAAAACCTATTACGCACATTAACTGGAAGTGAATGAAACTCAATAGTTTTACAAATGTAACACTGCAAGCAAAACAAGAAGGTTAACTTAGTTTTTCAAGTGTGTTAAAATTTAAAATTCGGCTTTAAGATTTTAAATGTATATTTACTTTTCAGGGGTTAACAATTTTTTACTCTGTTCTCCTTACACAAAAACTACGGAAGCCCGACTAAAGTCAACACTACTTATTAATAAGTTTAACAATCACCATCACGAATTGGTTTACCGATACGATGTGACTGTGTCTTAATTTACTAGCGACATGTTTTCGCGGTTTTAGATTTTTGGATACCAATAAAGTCGTCTGATCTGTAAATTTGCCGATTGTGACAATTTGACTGAGTGTACATTTTGTGAGCCTCCTTATGGATTTCATGAGATTCCCTCAGTTTCTGTTGGCTACCTTGATTTGTCTCTTCCTTATCGATTTACAAAATTTGAACATAGGTAAACTACGGTCACATTAATTAAGGAGAGCTGTTCTTTTAACAGCGATGTAATCATCAAGACAAAACGATCATGACATCAATTGTCGGTATGTGACTTGAATTTTAAATTTTGTTTTAACCACTAAATCTTTGACAAAGAAGTCAAATTTATGTTATTCGGAAAATATATTGAAATATAGCACTAACCGTTGTATTCCTCTTTTTTGTCTTTTTTTCAATCGAGTCCTCAATCTTGTTTTTTTTTTTTTTTTTTCTTTTGATATTTTGAAATTAACTCACCACAGATACCAGGCTTAACAGTCTACAAAAGACTTGAAAACGATATTGACGATTAATTATGTAAGTCAATCGCTCGTTTCGTCTTCAAACTACAAGAAAGCGATTGAGATGATTTATTTATATGCTAATTCGCCAAGCTTAAACGAATATAAATTATTCAATAAACAAAACAACACATAAATAGGATAAGTGTGCCGCATTCTTTTGCATAAGTGTGCCTACGTATACAGGCGTAACAGCCTTTAATATTGTTACATTAAATATTCTTCAAAATAAAGTCATTCACTATAAATTCAGGCAAACACTACCAACCCATGCATATATAAAATACACAATCAAAATCTATCTACAATATGGGAATAATACATATCAATATAATTTAATATATCTTTACATCCACATTAACAATAAGCAACTCAAAAAGGGTGGGTGGGTTGACAAACATAATAACGAACTGCTGTCACGTAAACTATAGGCAAACTTCGAACAACTTTAATTTTTCAAATGAACCCGTTTAGTTATACTTAATCATGCTTTTTAAAAATCTTATGAGCTGCATATACCCGTTAAAGCCGCATTGCGGGTACATGCCATCCAATCATAACTAAATAAACACGTGTTTATAGTAAACAATCACTTGACTGTTACTACATCATGTGACCAATAGCTTTGATAAATATATTTCTTTATCACATTTTATTGATTTATTTTAGATAATGGAGAATGCCTGATATATATCAACGATACATTAAGAATATTTCTAATTTACTAATATTTCTTATTGCTTCTCGTTTTTTTTTTTTTTTTTTAATTTTTATTGGTTTTATTATTTAAGGTAGTACAGCAGTATATGTTATTTTAAATCTTCTTTGTTACCTGCTGATATATAAACGTGTAATATCACCAAATCATAGTACGTCACATCCGGTTTCATACGAAAAAGGGTCGGAAAAAAATATTCCCTTGAATTTGACAGTTGTAGAAAATTAATACTACATTTCATTGCAATAAAAAATTTCTGAGTCATAAACATATAATATATTGGGTGTTTCAAAGCACCATTCTTTTTTTATTTGGTGTTTCTATAAAATATTTTGGGAACTTGAGATGATATGGATACTAAAGCTTGTAAACAGGACAAAAGGGGGTGAAAATTTGATTGATCTTCTTCCAGTGATGGTTATTATATTATATGCAATGAAATGTTCCATGAACTTTTGTCTGTAGTACTGTCACGAAATATAAGTTCGTTCATAATATCAGTTCCAAGTGGAAGAAATATTCTGTTATGGTCAAGGATCAGTAAATGACCAGTACATAGAATTTTTTTTAATTTAGTACTCGATTAGATATTGAAAATGTACATCGAAAAATGTAAAAAAAAGTATATGTCACCGACTTCGTTTTCGAGAAAAAGCCATGATTAAAATGGTCCTAGAGGGTACTAAATTACATTGAATATATAGATAATTCTTATTTTTCTTCTACCCTTTTCGGTTTCCTGCATAAATCATGTGACTCACTACATAGATATTTTTTAAAAACTAATATTTTCTTCCTCTTTATCTAACAAATTAAATGATGTAAAAAAAAATATGGTCACCGACTTCGTTTTCCCTGTAGAAGCGACGCAACCTTAACATTTGGGAAAAAAAACATAAAAAATCGTGACGTCGTCATATTTATTACACATAACGTCAAGTTATCATGATATGAATTTCCAACGTTCTTGGTGTTGATTATGCGTGATGTACTTAAACTTCAAGTAAATATCGTTATTGGTAAGTTCTTTTTATCATAAGGGTTTTGATAGAGGGTCCTTCATTTATCAATTCTTTATTTTGTATTACCAGTATTCTCTATTCTTTATATTTTAGCACGGTGACCCCATTATTCTCTATTCTTTATATTTTTGCACGGTGACCCCAATTTTCTCTATTCTTTATATGTTTGCACGGTGACCCCATTATTCTCTATTCTTTATTTTTTGCCTATTTTTCTCAGTTTTTTCAGTATTGATTTTGACACCAAGAATATCAAATACTAGACTACTCTGGTTATATCTTTTGCCCGTTTGTTTTCCCGATTTCTCTTTTAACTAGACTAGCCATTAAAGATCAACATTAACTCTTTCGTAAATCTCCCCCAAAAAACAAGTTTTATTTCGACTATAGAGAAATGGAATACAAAGTTAGTTTTTTATATTTTATATGCGTACAAAAATTCCAAGGACACCAAACATACAGAGGTTGAGACATGTCATAAACACTTGTCTACTATTGAAGTCTGTAGGTATAGATAAACATATATATATTTTATATGCCTACCAAAATAATTAAATAATCATACGAAGGCGTAGACATGACAGGAACACTTGTCTGTTGTTAAAATACGTATGCACAAACGTATATCACCAGATGTCTTTTATCGTTTCCTTTTTGTGGTCTGCGCTTTGGAGATTCCGTATATCGTCAGGTTATCGGAATTCCAATGGGGACTAACTGCACCACTTATTGCGGACCTGTTTTGTATTGCTATGAGTTACAATTTATGACTAAAATCAGCAAAGACCCATCGAAACAACATCTGATACAAAATTTAATAATACTTTTAGATATTTGGATGATATATTGGCTCTCAATAATGACGACTTCAGTATGTATACTAAAGAAATTTATCCTGTTGAACTTACTTTAAATAAAGCTAATACTAACAATGACCACTGCCCTTTCCTCGATCTTGATATCCATATCATTAACGGAAAGCTTAATACAAAATTTATGATAAAAGAGATGATTTTCATTTCCTATCGTTAATTATCCATTTTTAGATGGTGACGTTCCTTGTCACCATCTTACGGTGTTATATATCTCAACTTGTACGATTCGCTCGTGTATGTAACAACGTTTCAGATTTTAACGAAAGAAATTTATGTATTACTGAAAAATTATTACACCAGGGTTTTCGATATCACAAACTAGTCAAAACATTTACTAAATTTTATCATCGGTATAAGGACCTCATTCGTAAATATAACTCAACATGCAGACTTCTTATACGTTCAGGTATTTCACATCCAATCTTTTATGGTAATATTCTTTATAAAGCACTAAAATGTCAGTATTCACCTCAGAAGCTAACAAAACCTTTAAATAGACTTATTAAGAAGGGATATAGTTACGATACTGTTGTCAGGTCATTAAAGATTGCATATTTTGGCTTTAATATTGATTCACTTATAGGGTCTTTGCATCGGAACTAACATTTATTTAAAACCAGTTGTTGGCATGACACGGGTTATGCTCTTCTCATATATTTTATGATGGTATGATACTAAACCCTAACGGGAGGGATTGTGCCTGATATTCATATGATGAAGACATAATCTTTCAATCAGTTTAATTGAGGTCTGGAGCTGGCATGTCAGTTAACTGCTAGTAGTCTGTTGTTATTTATGTATTATTGTCATTTTGTTTATTTTCTTTTGTTACATCTTCTGACATCGGACTCGGACTTCTCTTTAACTGACTTTTAATGTGCGTATTGTTATGCGTTTACTTTTCTACATTGGCTAGAGGTATAGGGGAGGTTGAGATCTCATAAACATGTTTAACCCCGCCGCATTTTGCGCCTGTCCCAAGTCAGGAGCCTCTGGCCTTTGTTAGTCTTGTATTATTTTTACTTTTAGTTTCTTGTGTATAATTTGGAGTTTAGTATGACGTCCATTATCACTGAACTAGTATATATATTTGTTTAGGGCCAGCTTAAGGACGCCTCCGGGTGCGGAATTTCTCGCTGTATTGAAGACCTATTGGTGACCTTCTGTTGTTGTCTGTTCTGTGGTCGGGTTGTTGTCTCTTTGACACATTCCCCATTTCCATTCTCAATTTTATTTTTACAGAGTTTGTCTTTAGTGCCGTGTGGAGACAGTAGAGTGCCTCCCGTGCTTCAGGTTTATGCTCTTATAATATACTAGATTATGGAGTGTGTCCGAGCGAGAACTTCTCTAGTTCATTACTTTAGGAATATTTATCAAAAGTAGTATTTCAATTTTCAGCCCCATTCTACTATTTAGTCAGACGTCAGTCGCTACCCTGATATACCCTATCTTTTGTTTTATTTTTAGGGTAATTAATGACGGATAGCGTTTGACATCTTTAGCCGAACAGAATTATCATTTTACATAATTTAATTGATTGTATGCTGGTTCATATTCTGGACGCCAGTCTTTGCTCCTTTCTAATTAAATCCACAAACAAAAACAAATATGAAGCTTAGAAATGGAAAATATTAAATACTAAACTCGTTCAAAGGGTATCTACACGTCTCAATCTTCAAAATCGCTTATCTAAAAATACTACCATCGCTAACATTTTAACAATAAAAATCGTGGTTACCCTTCTATCGATAAGTGTCATGCCAAAAAATGACTTACATGTCCCCGTCTTTCCACCAACAATACGGTAAGGTCCACGTTTAATGGTCGCACATTTTCTTTAAATTTTGAAACTGATATAACTTGAAAAACAAACAGTATTATTTATTTACTCACATGAAACAAACCGGGATGCGGTATTCAGTACGTAGGTGAAACTGGGCGATTTTTATCTAAACGCACGCAAGAACACCTGTATCGTTTTAAAAGACCCAATAAATTCAAAAGTATCATTTATCAACACCTTAAGAAGCACAATCATCCTATTAAATATTTAACAGTTCAACCTTTAGAAGTAGTAAATAAGCAGCCTGGTGAATCTCATTCAAAGTTTGTACGATCACGGAAAATAATTGAATTAAATTGGATTAAAAAATTACAGACAGTCTACCCTCTCGGTCTTAATGATAATATCATGGGAATTGGTAATATATCAAGAACCGATTCTGTTAACATTTTGGATATAGTTTCTAAAACTGTTCGTAAAACCGTTCTCATGGTCGTAGAAAAATCGCAATCAAAGAAAATTTCGGACCAATCATACCAATATTTCGGACCTAATTTCTATTTCAAAAACAACGGCAGACATTATCTGTTAACAAAGCTCTGTTCATTACCGGTTAATAAGTTAAATAAAATTTTAGAGGATTGCAACACAATTTCATATAGCAGTCCTAAGTATGAAATCGTTCAAATTATAATGGCATATTGTTATTCTAAACTGTTTCCCAAAATTGATCGCCCTGAAGATCATAAAAACATTTTATTAAAATAAAGTATGTCAATAAAGGTTTTGATTTTGTAAATATTGCCGGTATTTTAACGACCATTCTGTTAAAGAACAAATTCCTGGATATTTTGATAATACTGAGCTCCCTCTTATTTGTTATATTTACAAGAAATCTACCCGGAAATATGTGTTTAATTATAGCCAATTGTGTAAAGATGTTAATATCAGTGAAAATACACCTACTTCATGTAATTGTAGTAATTCCGAATACATTTATGGACCCATTTCCCATGTTATAACAGGAGATCTTAACATCGTTCAAGACCGAGAGTTAAAATCATTCCTCAGTAAAGGACCTAAATATCGTCCCCCGTCAATCATTAATTGGAATGAGTGTCGTAATATCATCCACGACTCACTCCATACTTACTGTTTAAAATGGATAAAACGGGAAAAAGCTGACAAAAATCTTTGGACTCTTTTTAATTCAGTAATGAACATAGTTGATATACGTATTCAACATTTTAAAGAACATTTTACTCTTAACAACAACCATAATAAACCTATTTCTCGTATCAAACATAAACTTAAAGAACTAGCCAAGGAATTTGTTTTGTCCCGGCCGATAAAGCTGCTAATAATATCATTATTGTTTGACGTAAATTTTACATTGAGGTCCTGAAAAAAGAAATCACCAATTCACCAACATTCCAACTGACTCCATTTTCAGAAAACGACATCTGTAACAAACATAAACTTTTAGCTACCTCTTTACAAGCAGAACCAAATACAATGAAAGTCCCAACTATGTACTGGCTTCCGAAGCTACATAAAACACCTTACAAATATAGATTTATTTCGTCTTCAAGCCATTGTTCCACTACTAAATTGTCTATTCTTCTTACCAGTTCACTTGGTACAATCAAAAACCTGATAATAAATTGTTCAAATAAGGCCTTTGAAAATAGTGGAATTAATTACTTTTGGAGTGTCAAAAACTCGTTGGAAGTACTTGATAAATTGCATGCTTATATTGGTGATTTTGAATCTGTTCAAAGTTTTGATTTTTCTACCTTGTATACCACATTGCCTCACATTCTCATTAAGAAAAAATTCACACACCTAATTAAATGGGCATTTAAAAAGTCAGAATGTGAATACATATGTTCTAACTCTTTTAGGTCATTTTTTAGTAGCAATAAACAAAAGAAATATGTCAATTGGACATGCTTTGATACTATATCTGCCCTTGAATTTTTACTAGATAATATTTTTGTTCGCTTTGACAAGCAAACAAAACCTTTTTCTATTTTACTATAGTTTAATGGTCTAGAAGTTATTTATTTTCCTCTTTCATAACCATTTTCTTATTTTTAATTTCAAAAAGTGTGGGGAAGTGGCGCCCCGCTTTTGAAAATCAGGGGATGGAGGCTAGTCTAGGCCTCTACATACATTGCTACTCGTGCGTACTTTATTTTTACTTTTGTAAACGTTTGTATCCTCAACTATCCAGCATTTTTTTGTTACAGAATATTCATTTTCATCCAGTCTTGTGTACAATCATTTATTTTCAGTTTTTACCTAGCCAAATTATGACACCCGTTAGTGTACTATTTTCCTATAGCTCTGCTAAAATGTTTCAAATTTCGAAATACATGTAATGGCCTTAGTCAGATTTTGTAAAACTTTTTTTAATTTTTAGTTTTCAATACTCTTCAATTTTGTAATTTGTTTGACCTTCCAATTGTTTTGATTCGAGAGTGTAAAAGAGACACACGTCCGGCGTACTTAAATTAAAGTTTTGTATTTTGATGACTTTTTATTAATATGTTCAGTTTTGAGTCTTATATTGTATCCGTATACCATTAACCTTGTATTTGTACTATTGATAAAAACAATTCATATATATAGGAACATCTATACTCTATTTATTTTCCTTTTCACGAATGTGACCTACCGAATTAGACTATTTACCGGATTTGTACTAACATGAGCAACACGACGGGTGCCACATGTGAAGCAGGATCAGCTTTCTCCCTGGAGCACCTGAGATCACCCCAGTTTTTGGTGGGTTCGTGTTGCTTAGTCTTTAGTTTTCTATGTTGTGTTTTGTGAACTATTGTTTGTCTGTTTGTCCTTTTTCCTTTTTAGCCATGGCGTTGTCAGTTTATTTTCGATTTAAGAGTTTGAATGTCCCTCTTGTATCTTTCGCCCCTCTTTTATAGAATTTATACATAAAAGGGAAAGTAAAATACTATAAGTTTTGGAAACATCATAACTGAATATGCATGGAAGCAACCAGACGAAATTATTTTTATTGTAGCAGAAAGTGACTTGTCTGACAGGAGCAATTAAGAATATAATACAGTAGTTTTTCTCGACTCTATAAAAATAATGGTAAAACATATGAAAATAAGGAGATTTGGTAAATTTACTGATGTTATAACTATCCACCAACGTCGAAAGAAGGAAGTTTTGAAATACTACCAGTCTACATGTATAGTAAGATATAGAAAACCTATTACGCACATTAACTGGAAGTGAATGAAACTCAATAGTTTTACAAATGTAACACTGCAAGCAAAACAAGAAGGTTAACTTAGTTTTTCAAGTGTGTTAAAATTTAAAATTCGGCTTTAAGATTTTAAATGTATATTTACTTTTCAGGGTTAACAATTTTTACTCTGTTCTCCTTACACAAAAACTGCGGAAGCCCGACTAAAGTCAACACTACTTATTAATAAGTTTTACAATCACCATCACGAATTGGTTTACCGATACGATGTGACTGTGTCTTAATTTACTAGCGACATGTTTTCGCGGTTTTAGATTTTGGATACCAATAAAGTCGTCTGATCTGTCAATCGCTCGTTTCGTCTTCAAACTACAAGAAAACGATTGAGATGATTTATTTATATGCTAATTCGCCAAGCTTAAACGAATATAAATTATTCAATAAACAAAACAACACATAAATAGGATGAGTGTGCCGACAAGCGTAGCATTCTTTTGCATAAGTGTGCCTACGTATACAGGCGTAACAGCCTTTAATATTGTTACATTAAATATTCTTCAAAATAAAGTCATTCACTATAAATTCAGGCAAACACTACCAACCCATGCATATATAAAATACACAACCAAAATCTATCTACAATATGGGAATAATACATATCAATATAATTTAATATATCTTTACATCCACATTAACAATAAGCAACTCAAAAGGGTGGGTGGGTTGACAAACATAATAACGAACTGCTGTCACGTAAACTATAGGCAAACTTCGAACAACTTTAATTTTTCAAACGAACCCGTTTAGTTATACTTAATCATGCTTTTAAAAATCGCATGAGCTGCATATACCCGTTAAAGCCGCATTGCGGGTACATGCCATCCAGTCATAACTAAATAAACACGTGTTTATAGTAAACAATCACTTGACTGTTACTACATCATGTGACCAATAGCTTTGATAAATATATTTCTTTATCACATTTTATTGATTTATTTTAGATAATGGAGAATGCCTGATATATATCAACGATACATTAAGAATATTTCTAATTTACTAATATTTCTTATTGCTTCTCGTTTTTTTTTTTTTTTTTTTAATTTTTATTGGTTTTATTATTTAAGGTAGTACAGCAGTATATGTTATTTTAAATCTTCTTTGTTACCTGCTGAGATATAAACGTGTAATATCACCAAATCATAGTACGTCACATCCGGTTTCATACGAAAAGGGTCGGAAAAAATATTCCTTGAATTTGACAGTTGTAGAAAATTAATACTACATTTCATTGCAATAAAAATTTCTGAGTCATAAACATAATATATTGGGTGTTTCAAAGCACCATTCTTTTTATTTGGTGTTTCTATAAAATATTTTGGGAACTTGAGATGATATGGATACTAAAGCTTGTAAACAGGACAAAAGGGGTGAAAATTTGATTGATCTTCTTCCAGTGATGGTTATTATACTATATGCAATGAAATGTTCCATGAACTTTTGTCTGTAGTACTGTCACGAAATATAAGTTCCTTCATAATATCAGTTCCAAGTGGAAGAAATATTCTGTTATGGTCAAGGATCAGTAAATGACCAGTACATAGAATTTTTTTAAATTTAGTACTCGCTTAGATATTGAAAATGTACATTGAAAAATGTAAAAAAAAAGTACATCTCACCAACTTCGTTTTCGAGAAAAGCCATGTTTAAAATGGTCCTAGAGGGTACTAAATTACATTGAATACTATAGGGAAAATCCTTATTTTTCTTCTACACTTTTCGGTTTCCTGCATAAATCATGTGACTCAGTACATAGAATTTTTTTTAAAACTAATATTTTCTTCCTCTTTGTCTAACAAATTAAATGATGTAAAAAAAAAGATATGGTCACCGACTTCGTTTTCCCTGTAGAAGTGACGCAACCTTAACATTTGTGCAAAAAAAAAACATAAAAAATTGTGACGTCGTCATATTTATTACATAACGTCAAGTTATCATGGTATGAATTTCCAACGTTCTTGGTGTTGATAATGCATGATGTGTTTAAACGTTATTGGTAGGTTCTTTTTATCATAAGGGTCTGGATAGAGGGTCCTTCATTTATTAATTCTTTATTTTGTATTACCATTATTCTCTATTCTTTATATTTTAGCACGGTGACCCCATTATTCTCTATTCTTTATATTTTTGCACGGTGACCCCAATTTTCTCTATTCTTTATATGTTTGCACGGTGACCCCATTATTCTCTATTCTTTATTTTTGCCTATTTTTTCAGTTTTTCAGTATTGATTTTGACACCAAGACTATCAAATACTAGACTACTCTGGTTATATCTTTTGCCCGTTTGTTTTCCCGATTTCTCTTTTAACTAGACTAGCCATTAAAGATCAACATTAACTCTTTCTTAAATCTCCCCAAAGAACAAGTTTTGTTTCGACTATAGAGAAATGGAATACAAAGTTAGTTTTTATATTTTATATGCGTACACAAATTCCAAGGACACCAAACATACAGAGGTTGAGACATGTCATAAACACTTGTCTACTATTGAAGTCTGTAGGTATAGATAAACATATATATATTTTATATGCCTACCAAAATAATTAAATAATCATACGAAGGCGTAGACATGACAGGAACACTTGTCTGTTGTTAAAATACGTATGCACAAACGTATATCACCACATGTCTTTTATCTTTTCCTTTTGTGGTCTGATAGATATAAGTAGATGTGGTATGAGTGCCAATGAGACAACTCTCCATCCAAGTCAAAATTTATAAATGTAAACCATTATAGGTCAAAGTACGGTCTTCAACACGGAGCCTAGGCTCACACCGAACAGTAAGCTATAAAGGGCCCCAAAATTACTAGTGTAAAACCATTCAAACGGGAAAACCAACGGTCTAATCTATATAAAACGAGAAACGAGAAACACTTATGAACCACATCAACAAACGACAACTACTGAACATCAGATTCCTGACTTAGGACAGGTGCAAACAAATGCAGCGGGTTTAAACGTTTTAATGGTACCAAACCTTCACCCTTTTTCTGAAACAATAGTGTAACATCACAACATAGAAAAACACACTATAAAATATCAACTGAAATAGCTTAATATGTTCTAACTCTTTAGGTCATTTTTAGTAGCAATAAACAAAAGAAATATGTCAATTGGACATGCTTTGATACTATATCTGCCCTTGAATTTTACTAGATAATATTTTTGTTCGCTTTGGAGATTCCGTATATCGTCAGGTTATCGGAATTCCAATGGGGACTAACTGTGCACCACTTATTGCGGACCTGTTTTGTATTGCTATGAGTTACAATTTATGACTAAAATCAGCAAAGACCCATCGAAACAACATCTGATACAAAATTTAATAATACTTTTAGATATTTGGATGATATATTGGCTCTCAATAATGACGACTTCAGTATGTATACTAAAGAAATTTATCCTGTTGAACTTACTTTAAATAAAGCTAATACTAACAATGACCACTGCCCTTTCCTCGATCTTGATATCCATATCATTAACGGAAAGCTTAATACAAAAATTTATGATAAAAGAGATGATTTTTCATTTCCTATCGTTAATTATCCATTTTTAGATGGTGACGTTCCCTTGTCACCATCTTACGGTGTTTATATATCTCAACTTGTACGATTCGCTCGTGTATGTAACAACGTTTCAGATTTTAACGAAAGAAATTTATGTATTACTGAAAAATTATTACACCAGGGTTTTCGATATCACAAACTAGTCAAAACATTTACTAAATTTTATCATCGGTATAAGGACCTCATTCGTAAATATAACTCAACATGCAGACTTCTTATACGTTCAGGTATTTCACATCCAATCTTTTATGGTAATATTCTTTATAAAGCACTAAAATGTCAGTATTCACCTCAGAAGCTAACAAAACCTTTAAATAGACTTATTAAGAAGGGATATAGTTACGATACTGTTGTCAGGTCATTAAAGATTGCATATTTTGGCTTTAATATTGATTCACTTATAGGGTCTTTGCATCGGAACTAACACATTTATTTAAAACCAGTTGTTGGCATGACACGGGTTATGCTCTTCTCATATATTTTATGATGGTATGATACTAAACCCTAACGGGAGGGATTGTGCCTGATATTCATATGATGAAGACATAATCTTTCAATCAGTTTAATTGAGGTCTGGAGCTGGCATGTCAGTTAACTGCTAGTAGTCTGTTGTTATTTATGTATTATTGTCATTTTGTTTATTTTCTTTGTTACATCTTCTGACATCGGACTCGGACTTCTCTTTAACTGACTTTTAATGTGCGTATTGTTATGCGTTTACTTTTCTACATTGGCTAGAGGTATAGGGGAGGTTGAGATCTCATAAACATGTTTAACCCCGCCGCATTTTGCGCCTGTCCCAAGTCAGGAGCCTCTGGCCTTTGTTAGTCTTGTATTATTTTTACTTTTAGTTTCTTGTGTATAATTTGGAGTTTAGTATGACGTCCATTATCACTGAACTAGTATATATATTTGTTTAGGGCCAGCTTAAGGACGCCTCCGGGTGCGGAATTTCTCGCTGTATTGAAGACCTATTGGTGACCTTCTGTTGTTGTCTGTTCTGTGGTCGGGTTGTTGTCTCTTTGACACATTCCCCATTTCCATTCTCAATTTTATTTTTTACAGAGTTTGTCTTTAGTGCCGTGTGGAGACAGTAGAGTGCCTCCCCGTGCTTCAGGTTTATGCTCTTATAATATACTAGATTATGGAGTGTGTGTCCGAGCGAGAACTTCTCTAGTTCATTACTTTAGGAATATTTATCAAAAGTAGTATTTCAATTTTCAGCCCCATTCTACTATTTAGTCAGACGTCAGTCGCTACCCTGATATACCCTATCTTTTGTTTTATTTTTAGGGTAATTAATGACGGATAGCGTTTGACATCTTTAGCCGAACAGAATTATCATTTTTACATAATTTAATTGATTGTATGCTGGTTCATATTCTGGACGCCAGTCTTTGCTCCTTTCTAATTAAATCCACAAACAAAAAACAAATATGAAGCTTAGAAATGGAAAAATATTAAATACTAAACTCGTTCAAAGGGTATCTACACGTCTCAATCTTCAAAATCGCTTATCTAAAAATACTACCATCGCTAACATTTTTAACAATAAAATCGTGGTTACCCTTCTATCGATAAGTGTCATGCCAAAAAATGACTTACATGTCCCCGTCTTTCCACCAACAATACGGTAAGGTCCACGTTTAATGGTCGCACATTTTCTTTAAATTTTGAAACTGATATAACTTGAAAAACAAACAGTATTATTTATTTACTCACATGAAACAAACCGGGATGCGGTATTCAGTACGTAGGTGAAACTGGGCGATTTTATCTAAACGCACGCAAGAACACCTGTATCGTTTTAAAAGACCCAATAAATTCAAAAGTATCATTTATCAACACCTTAAGAAGCACAATCATCCTATTAAATATTTAACAGTTCAACCTTTAGAAGTAGTAAATAAGCAGCCTGGTGAATCTCATTCAAAGTTTGTACGATCACGGAAAATAATTGAATTAAATTGGATTAAAAAATTACAGACAGTCTACCCTCTCGGTCTTAATGATAATATCATGGGAATTGGTAATATATCAAGAACCGATTCTGTTAACATTTTGGATATAGTTTCTAAAACTGTTCGTAAAAACCGTTCTCATGGTCGTAGAAAAAATCGCAATCAAAGAAAATTTCGGACCAATCATACCAATATTTCGGACCTAATTTCTATTTCAAAAAACAACGGCAGACATTATCTGTTAACAAAGCTCTGTTCATTACCGGTTAATAAGTTAAATAAAATTTTAGAGGATTGCAACACAATTTCATATAGCAGTCCTAAGTATGAAATCGTTCAAATTATAATGGCATATTGTTATTCTAAACTGTTTCCCAAAATTGATCGCCCTGAAGATCATAAAAAACATTTTATTAAAATAAAGTATGTCAATAAAGGTTTTGATTTTGTAAATATTGCCGGTATTTTAACGACCATTCTGTTAAAGAACAAATTCCTGGATATTTTGATAATACTGAGCTCCCTCTTATTTGTTATATTTACAAGAAATCTACCCGGAAATATGTGTTTAATTATAGCCAATTGTGTAAAGATGTTAATATCAGTGAAAATACACCTACTTCATGTAATTGTAGTAATTCCGAATACATTTATGGACCCATTTCCCATGTTATAACAGGAGATCTTAACATCGTTCAAGACCGAGAGTTAAAATCATTCCTCAGTAAAGGACCTAAATATCGTCCCCCGTCAATCATTAATTGGAATGAGTGTCGTAATATCATCCACGACTCACTCCATACTTACTGTTTAAAATGGATAAAACGGGAAAAAGCTGACAAAAATCTTTGGACTCTTTTTTAATTCAGTAATGAACATAGTTGATATACGTATTCAACATTTTAAAGAACATTTTACTCTTAACAACAACCATAATAAACCTATTTCTCGTATCAAACATAAACTTAAAGAACTAGCCAAGGAATTTGTTTTGTCCCGGCCGATAAAGCTGCTAATAATATCATTATTGTTTGACGTAAATTTTACATTGAGGTCCTGAAAAAGAAATCACCAATTCACCAACATTCCAACTGACTCCATTTTCAGAAAACGACATCTGTAACAAACATAAACTTTTAGCTACCTCTTTACAAGCAGAACCAAATACAATGAAAGTCCCAACTATGTACTGGCTTCCGAAGCTACATAAAACACCTTACAAATATAGATTTATTTCGTCTTCAAGCCATTGTTCCACTACTAAATTGTCTATTCTTCTTACCAGTTCACTTGGTACAATCAAAACCTGATAATAAATTGTTCAAATAAGGCCTTTGAAAATAGTGGAATTAATTACTTTTGGAGTGTCAAAACTCGTTGGAAGTACTTGATAAATTGCATGCTTATATTGGTGATTTTGAATCTGTTCAAAGTTTTGATTTTTCTACCTTGTATACCACATTGCCTCACATTCTCATTAAGAAAAAATTCACACACCTAATTAAATGGGCATTTAAAAAGTCAGAATGTGAATACATATGTTCTAACTCTTTTAGGTCATTTTTTAGTAGCAATAAACAAAAGAAATATGTCAATTGGACATGCTTTGATACTATATCTGCCCTTGAATTTTTACTAGATAATATTTTGTTCGCTTTGGAGATTCCGTATATCGTCAGGTTATCGGAATTCCAATGGGACTAACTGTGCACCACTTATTGCGGACCTGTTTTGTATTGCTATGAGTTACAATTTATGACTAAAATCAGCAAAGACCCATCGAAACAACATCTGATACAAAAATTTAATAATACTTTTAGATATTTGGATGATATATTGGCTCTCAATAATGACGACTTCAGTATGTATACTAAAGAAATTTATCCTGTTGAACTTACTTTAAATAAAGCTAATACTAACAATGACCACTGCCCTTTCCTCGATCTTGATATCCATATCATTAACGGAAAGCTTAATACAAAAATTTATGATAAAAGAGATGATTTTTCATTTCCTATCGTTAATTATCCATTTTAGATGGTGACGTTCCTTGTCACCATCTTACGGTGTTTATATATCTCAACTTGTACGATTCGCTCGTGTATGTAACAACGTTTCAGATTTTAACGAAAGAAATTTATGTATTACTGAAAAATTATTACACCAGGGTTTTCGATATCACAAACTAGTCAAAACATTTACTAAATTTTATCATCGGTATAAGGACCTCATTCGTAAATATAACTCAACATGCAGACTTCTTATACGTTCAGGTATTTCACATCCAATCTTTTATGGTAATATTCTTTATAAAGCACTAAAATGTCAGTATTCACCTCAGAAGCTAACAAAACCTTTAAATAGACTTATTAAGAAGGGATATAGTTACGATACTGTTGTCAGGTCATTAAAGATTGCATATTTTGGCTTTAATATTGATTCACTTATAGGGTCTTTGCATCGGAACTAACACATTTATTTAAAAACCAGTTGTTGGCATGACACGGGTTATGCTCTTCTCATATATTTTATGATGGTATGATACTAAACCCCTAACGGGAGGGATTGTGCCTGATATTCATATGATGAAGACATAATCTTTCAATCAGTTTAATTGAGGTCTGGAGCTGGCATGTCAGTTAACTGCTAGTAGTCTGTTGTTATTTATGTATTATTGTCATTTTGTTTATTTTCTTTTGTTACATCTTCTGACATCGGACTCGGACTTCTCTTTAACTGACTTTTAATGTGCGTATGTTCTTTTTGGTTGCTGTGTTATTGAAGCACTGAATCCCCACGTGTTTTTCATTTTACTTTGGGTACTTTTAGTGTAATTGTGAAGGCCGTACGGTGACTGGTTGTTAATTTCTGTGTAATTTGGTCTCTTGTGGAGAGTTGTCTCATTAGTAGTCATACCACATCTTCTTGTTCTTATACTTATTTTTATAGTAGAATACTATAGCAGTATGATATCGACATGATCGATAGAATCTCGTTCTCGACCTTTGAAGTTTTATGAGTTAAATAGAATTGAGAACAGTTCTAATCTATACTTGAGGTACATAATTTTTTAAGTTCATTTTTTAGTCATATATTTATAACAATTTCCTTTAAGAAGACAACCATACGAATCAACACTAGGAAAATCCTTTTAGGATCCGCTGAATGTTCTTTTAATAAGAAAATATATTATGTAAACCATATACTATTTATACATGTGTCTATTAAAGGATTTCTGTTTTATTTTTAGCTTCAAAACTTTCCACAAAATTGCGGACGTGAAAGAAAACACAATTACAGAAAAACGTCAAAATACAAAATGTAGAGATGATCCCATTCGCAATGATTGTGAAACATCACTTTTATCTATCATTTATGTGTTATAGTCTTAAAAATTATGATGTATAAATATTAATAATATGATTGTTGCAACCGCGAAGAAGGTTAATGTAAATATAAAATCGGTTTGTGTCTTTTGTTCATTGACTGACGCAGCTGAGAATTTTATGTGGTTAATTTTCTTTACTTGAATTTGAATTAATGTTCCAAACTTGCATCCCCTTCTTATTTTCTGCACTACGATGTCTTTTTCTAGTGTGACTGGCAGTGAATATGGGGTTTCTGTAGGGACAGGTTCGGCATACTACATAAAGTATACTCCCGAGACCACACTGTTTTTCCTCTACACAATTGTGAAGAAATAGTGGGGAGCTACAGTTTTTACACTATTCTAACTGGTCGGCTACAGCTAGATATCAAAGCTCTACCATCCTAAGTCTTTAATTTATCATACTGGCTAAGTTCCTGACGCCATTCGGGTTCCCGATTTTCATTTTGAAGATCGTCTTCATGATTATTTTCATACTTATTTTAAATCCTCTAACATTTCTTCATCTTCAATTTTAGCAAAACAGTTATTTCTCTTAGAAGATACCTACTTCCTATCGGAAAATCGCCGGTTGCAATATTGCAAAATCTGGTCAAAGGGACGTAACTCGTAAAAAAGTCTCAACATTTCGCGGAATCCGCTAGACGGCTTTCATTTGCTGTAACTTGACCTTATATTATTTCCAATTGAACAGATATTTCAGAATGTTTTCCTTACGGAATAAATGGTATAGAATATTTGTTCCAAGAAGAACAGATATTATGGCATTGTTTAAAACACAATTTCCAGTGGAACTTCTGTTAGGTGTAACAAATATACATTGACAGTACTGGACAGGATAAAACTTTACTCATGCCAAAAAGTTCTTTATTTGAAACAAAGATAAATTTTGCACATTTTTTTGAAAGATGCCAATATAACAAAGGCTAATAGAGGAAAACAATGGTGGTGTTACTCCTGAAGACAGATGAGGTAATACCAAAAGGAAGATTCAATGAGCAACTACTTCCAGTGATAGCTATTATCTTATATGCAATGAAATGTTCTGTGAAATTTTATCCGTAGTACTGGACAGGATAAAACTTTACTCATGCCAAGTATTTGAAACAAAAACAAATTCTGCATAATTTTTTGAAAAATGCCAATATAACAATGGCTAATAGGGGAAAAACAATGGTGGTATTACTCCTAAAGACAGATGATGTAATACCAAAAGAAAGATTCAATGAGCAACTACTTATACCCATTGATACTAATATTACAAATAAGGATTTTTTTTGGTATTATAAAGGTGCTTTTATTTTATGAATTTGGAATAATCATATGTCTTTGCATCTAATTTTTCGCAATTAACACTTTCAGTTTTTGTAGCCACCAAGTTGTTTTGATTTGCATTTATAAGCACAGAATACAAGCATTTCCATCGTTTTAGATTCCTAATATGTCCTAATAAGGAATAATTTCGGATCGATTTTCCTTTTTATGAATTTATAAATCGCAAAGAGGTAAGCTAAATGTACTTTGAATATATGTTTCACTTACAGGCTAAAAATCTAAAGTAGAATTCGAATATTAAATTGTCTTTGTTTTATACCTAAAAAAAATCAATTATTTTACATATTTCCATGAAGTCAAAATCTATTGTGTGCTAAATTTTTCTGTTTTTGTAAAAACTTTGAACTTAGGACGTCTCTCACCAAAATAATTCAATTTTATCTCAAAGACAATATATAGCATTACCGTAAATATTGCTTTTGGTTAAAGTCATATGATAATTCAAATTAATCAAAACCGATGAATTTGTTTTATATACTTGGATGGTTACGCGATACTATAAAACACGTGTGCATATACTTTCTTTTAAAAGAAAATCTTTTATTTTATCCAAATCTTTAGAAATGTACTGCTATTGAATTATTGTCTTCACGTACTCTATTTCGTCTACAGCTACTCCGTATGCAGTGACCTTAACCATAACACCCTCGTACAAAAACAGGCAACCTAACAGCACAAGTACGAAGAGAAAAACCGTGAAGAAAGAAAGAATAAACAAACGTGGACTGAAGATAGAATTAGCCGTTTCCGAAAGAAAACACTTTAAAACACCAAATCATTTAAAAATTGTTATGTCAAACTTAAACATACAAATTGGAACGAATGCAAAATACACAATAAAACAAATTGGCAACCTACATTTTCTATCAAAAATAACCGAATGAAATATTTTTTGTCGATTATACATTATAAATTCGTAATTAATGCTTTTAACAAAGTGCACAGAAGACCTAACTTAGTACATACACATGCTTTGCTTCAATAATGTCCTTAACATTCTGATCACCAGAAACTCATTTTGTTTTTTGTAAGACTTCTTATACTGTTTTAAAACAAAATACATACAATTTAACAAAATGTATCACTATTTCAGATTTTAACCATATTCAGACGTCTACAATCTGTTCATCTGTTAAGAAATAAGCCAATGGTAATATCGAATCATGCAAGTAATGGTGGTTTAACCAACTCTCCTTGAAATGTTTCTTGTGTATCTGTCTGGCGTATAAAATTAAAAGCCTGTTATCTTTGATATTATTTTTTAATGGGTGAGTCATTTGTCTTATTATCTTAAAAAGACAAAGTTATAACAATTCAAATGCAAAATGAGTTATACAGTTGTATTTCTTAAAATTAATTTTTTTTTTTTTTTTGTATCTTAACCTTGAACTGACCATCACTCTTGCTTTTACCATGGATTGGTATCTAAAAGAAGGGCGAAAGATACCAAAGGGACATTCAAACTCATCAGTCAAAAATTAACTGACAACGCCATGACTGAAAAAAGAAAAAGACAAACAGACAAACAAAGTACACAAAACACAACATAGAAAACTAGAGACTGAGCAACGAACCCCACCAAAAACCGGGGTGATCTCAGGTGCTCCGGAAGGGTAAGCAGATCCTGCTCCACATCTGGCACCCGTCGTGTTACTCATGCCAGTACAAACCCGGTAACAAGTCTAATTCGTTAGGTCACATTCGGGGAAAGGGGGACGGGATTATAGTTACGACAATTGGAACATATCCGCTATCATCTGTGAAACTGATATTCCATAACGGTCAACCACCTCGTGATGGCATCCTTTAAATAATAGTAAGAACTTCAGATCAAAAGACTCGAAATAGTTTCAAGTTGGTAATGTCGATAGGTACGTGTAAGATGATGACCCTAAGCACTGTCTTTTTTTCTGTGCCCTATGTAATTTAATTTCATTGCATATAGGCCATACAGCAAATTTTGACTGTTGTAAACTACTTTAGTATTGCATTAACGTTGTCCGATGTCATTTATGGCACATCCTTCCTTCCCGTTTTTTATTGCTCGAAATGATAAATTAGTAAAAGACAAGTACATAAGGCAGACAGTTTTAGCATATTAAACCAGCATATTAGGCATAAGAAAGAAAACCTAATGTAAAATATATGTAGTTCTCTTGGCGTAAATTGACTGAAAAGGCATTTCCATAATAAACTATCGAAAAGGGCAAACACAACATATTAACGAAAAGATATTCAAAGTCAATTAGGCTGGGGTTCGTCTAATTGATTGTATATATTAGAAATTCAAAATTAACTATAATGGTCTATTGTCAAAATTTACTAGGGGAAACTATGCTTCAAACATGTTTCACGGATGGTATTGCAGATTTAATATCAAAGAAAACGTGAATAATTGATAAGCATCGTCGTTGGTAATAGCTTTGAATATGAAATAAGTTTTGATGTACATTGTACCAGGAAACAGATCAAAGGGAAGAACGTAAAGACAACTTTGATAATGAAATAAGATAATACAGTCATTATAAGATAGAACATTGACACTGGCAGTTCACTAGAAGGTTAAATCAATTTAATTTTTTGCATCAAAGTGTGCATATGGTTTAAAGATTATTTTGGTAACAAACAAATGTAAACGAAATCAAGAAAAAATATTAGAATATTCCGTTTCTGTCAGACATGGTCGAGCTTTTATTAGGGAAACGCATGATGCTTATTTAACAGTAGCATATATGTTGTCCTGGTGCTTGAATACGTGTAAGCACTGTTTAGCTGATCTATATATTTGGTTTCGGGACGAACTTTTCCTTTTAGGGACTTGTATAGTCAATTACTTAAACAAAACACTTTATGATTTAAAGAAACGAAATAAGAAAAATAAACTTAGACGAATTGACAGCTTTCAAAAGAAATAGATATGAAGAGCAAACCTATGTCAAAAGAAACTATGCGTTTCAGTAGGACATGAGTAATCCCGCCTGATGCCTTATTGCAAAACGTTGTTCAACAGAAAGAAGCGCAAACACTATCTGTGATTCATTATGACAATGTCATATATCAGCTCCAGAGATCTGGATCTACATGCATAAGAAAATAGTTCGGAAGAGTTTAATTTTCCTGAATTTTCTTACATCCACCAAAAGTCGGTCAACCGGAACGAAACACAAACTCGATCTTTGACTTATCATTACTCTCCTATGTACCAAAAACAGATCAAGATCTAGAGACATTACAAAAACGTTAGGACAGGTTCAAGTTCGTGTCTTAGTTTAAGATTCAGTTTTGTTTTTGTCCAATCCCTTTCTCCGTTTTAAAAAGAAATTTGAGGCCAAATATAGAAATACATTTCTTTAGTTGAAATCAAAAGTGCTCCTCTTCTTGTCTTGTTTTTGCTCCTTTATTCATATGATGCTGATCTCAAACAGGAGCTTTTCTTAGGAAGAATGAGAAGAATCTAGCAGTATCCTTTATCTTCATGTTCCGCCTTATAGATAATGTCCTCTCACTAAATATTTCTAAGTTTGGTGACTATATTGAACGCATTTATCCCATCAAACTGAAATTATAAAGTTCTCCTTTATATCTTGACTATCATCTAGCAATTGACAATGAGGGTCGGTTGAGAACAAAGCATCACGACAAAAGAAATGATTTCAGCTTCCCAATTGTAAACTTTCCATTTCTATGTAGCAAAATTCAAGACGCGCTTGCATATTGAAATAAACTAATCAAAGATATCAGGATTAACATTTTGTAAGCCAGACGCGCGTATTGTCTACAAAAGACTCATCAATGACACTGGAATCAAAAATAGTTAAGTAGCCCAAATAAAGTACGAAGTTGAGGACCAAAATTCCAAAATGTTTTGCCAAATACAGCTAAGGTTATCTATTCCTAGGGTAGACAATCCTTACTATTTCGGAAAATTCAAAGTTTTTTAAAAAAAAGTTGATTTATAATTTTGACCATATCAATGATAGTTCATGTCAGGACAGATAAGAGGTGCTGACTATTGGACTGGTGATACCATCGGAATAGAAACCTCCACCAGCAGTGGTATCGACCTAGTTGTTGTAAATAAACTCATCATAGATAACAGGGTGAAAAGTTGTACGCCAGACGCGCGTTTTGTCTACAAAAGACTATCAAAAATAGTTAAATATGCCAAATACAGTAAGACGTTGAAGAACATTGATGACCCAAAATTCCAAAATATATATCTCCAGTAGATACGATATTTCAGAGCTTGCATTTCATATCACGTTTACCTTGATAGGGAGTTGCAGCTTGACCTCACCTAACAAGACTTATCAACGATATTTTACTTACACGAGCAACTCGACGGGTGATAAATGTGGAGCAAGATCTGCTTATCCCTCCGGAGCGCCTGAGATCTCCCCGGTTTTGTGGTTGAGTTTCGTGTTGCTCAGCCTTTATTTTTCTATGTTGTGTTTTGTAAACTGTTTCTCTTTGAACGTTTTTTTTTTTTTTTTGCCATGGGGTTGTCAGTATTTGTCATCGATTTATGAGTTTTAATATCATTTTGGTATCTTCCTCCTCTCTTGTTTGTCCAATGGAGGAGCACATTCGTAACTTCTGTAGGCATTTTTTTTTAAAACTAGAGGATCTGCTTACCCTTTCGGAGCACTTGAGATCACCCCCAGTTTTTGGTGGGGTTCGTGTTGCTTAGTCTTTAGTTTTCTATGTTGTGTCTTCTGTACTATTATTTGTCTGTTTGTCTTTTTATTTTTAGCCATGGCGTTGTCAGTTTATTTTCAATCTGATTTTGACTGTCCCTCTGGTATCTTACGTCCCTCTTTTAAATCGATACCACTGCTTTATTATATATGCATCTTAATTGCAATAGCCATATTGCTAGATGGTCACACAAAAGTTCATGATAATGATACCCGAACGTCATTCAGCTTATATGAAGATTTTGAAACTATGGTTATGAATATGTACTACCGATGCCTAACATATACACCAGCATTTATCAAAATAAAATATTAATTGTTCCGTTATTTATAAATTAATAAAAGTGTTTTTATAAAAGGAACTAGGTGATGATTATAAAACAGTAAAAAGAATCAATTATGTTGTGTTTGCTTATAATGAAATGAATTCTACTAATACAACCTTGGGGCTTATGAAAAACTGTTTTACTATGAAGTTACAGTTGTACATTTGTATTTGACATCATTTTCCTTGTGGCTAACGTTATTACCGTATCCATTAAGCTTCCGCAAACAACTAAAATTAATATAAAACTGTAAAGCCTGTTTTTGACGCGTCCGATTGTTATTCAAAGTATTGGTACAAATTTAGAAACATTAAAAAAAGAATTGACATGTTTTGTTAGCCGCAAGTTGATAAATAAATACGTTTCCAAATATATAATAAGATAATCAACAAAACATGTTTAACAAAATAAATTTGATCGGGAAAAAGGTTAATACATATACATGTTTTTTCTCCTATTTTCCTCTGACTTTTTTTATTGCACCTTAGGTATTTATAGCTTATATTTCACCAATCGAACAAACAAACTACTGACAAGTTAAAGAAAAAATTTGACAGAACACTATACATAAAAATGAATGTGCAATGTAATGTCATTAATTATTTTGTTAGTGTTAAATTGTTTATTGAGATTTCATCTATTTTAGAAACAACTATGTTTAAGTCCAGACATGTTGGGACTCTTTTTGTAATATCCTCCTGATGTGGCTCGGTACTTATACATCCCGCCATTGTGTTATTCTGCTATCGTCATTTTTTGTATTCTTGTCTTTCCTTTTTTGCTTATGTGCTTGGTCTATATGCCATTTTGTTTTTCTTTGTTGACATAATTGTTTTTTTTTATAGTGATTAAGATTATAACACAATGTTGACTGCGGTACCCATATTTTTGTTATTTTTACCTACTATGTCTGTTTGTTTTGTTCACACATTGTTGTCAATATAATGGCATTTTATGCGACTGTCATACAAGTGAGAGGTTTAGCTAGCTATAAACCCAGGTTTAATCCACCATTTTCTACATAAGGAAATGCCTGTACCAAGTCAGGAATATGACAGTTGTTTTCCATTCGTTTGATGTGTTTGAGCTTTTAATTTTTTCCATTTGATAAGGAACTTCCCGTTTTGAATTTTCCTTGGAGTTCGGTATTTTGTTATTTTACTTTTTACATGGTATTTGAAACTACCTGCAAATGTTCTGTCTAGTGAATGTAATTAAATTTAGTAAATATCTCCATTGGAATTATGTCAAAACATGATTCTCCTACTAATTTCTCTGTAAATATGCTCTTGCTCTTGTTATTCAGACAATATTACATGTATTTTACAGGACTAAAGACTAATATAATGCGCATGAAAAGACAAGGCATCAAATGCTTTCGATATTTATTGTTTTTATTTTGGATTTATTATTTACTGTCATTCTAGATTTGCAATTAAATATTTCCTCTTGTTCAAAATATTGCACATCTGAAAATTACGACAGAAACCATATTAGAATGAAAAACAAATTAGGAAAAACTCATCAAAGATACTAAGCTCATAATTTGTTCCGTCTACATAAGACTTAACAGTGGAGCTCGAATAAAAAAAGTTTAAAGACCAAAATTTTAATCAAACACGCTGTAGAATTGTATTGCAAGCCACAGTTTCAAAAAGTTGTACCAAATACGGCTAAGGCCATCTTTTGTCTTTGGTAGAATAAACTTAGTGTTTTGAGTACTTTAAAAATTTTAAACCGAAAACTTACAGAAAATTAGATATCACGCCCTCGGACTCTTTGATTGAAATAATTGCAGGTTCAGATATCTTTTCTGACGCTGATTTACCACCTTTCTTTTGTCTACTTACAGTTTGAAGCAATTCTTCTTATAGCGATGATCCATGCGTTAAAACATAATCTGAAATTTGGCCAACTTGTCACACCTCAAATATCTGGAAAACGTACAAAAACTCTTTCAAGTTCAGTCATTAAACAAGTGACTTTAGAGCGAAAAAGCATGATAAAAGAAATCATGATTGCATTTTTTACCAATTTGCTGTAAGCTTTATTTGATCTTCTGGTTATTATATATTTTATTTGCATTGATTTACAGAAACTGACATGCAATGTTTATGCCTAAGTGATCGTACGTTCGTTTCCTCATTTATACATAAATCAAGTAAATTCGTTACCCTAACAACGTCATCATATAAAAACGTATCTCTTACAAAAAAATATCGTGCAAAATATACAGCAACAATTGTGTTAACAAAACAAATAAAAATGATTGACATGAACTTTCTTTCTTACGCAGCGATTGATTAAATCATGTATATTTTTTCTTAAAATAGTTTTGCAAAACAATTTCACTGACAAAGACAGACGGGGAGAAAACCTCAATGAATGAAAATTGAAAGAGGTCTGGTTTATCACTTAATCATCTGATTTATCAATGATTACAGAAAAAATAAGTATTTTTAGGAACAACCTTTTAACATTGACTTTACACTCGTAATTTTTTTAATCTTCGGAAAATAAAAAATAACGATAACGTTTTCCTATCTTTTTTTACAAGTTTAACAGTTTTTACATTTAAATAAATTCTTTAACTGATATAACATCTTTATATGTTGAAAATTTGTGACTCTCTACAGTTTGAGAGAAATTAATATGGCATGAATGTATATATTCAAAAGATATTGTGATAAGTAGCAATGTGTACAGCGTGTCTGGCGTACAATAAATTTCAATCCTGGTATCTATGATGAGTTTTTTTTTATAAGAGCTGTTCAGCGTGTTTGAGGTTACCGGATAGTCTTCTTTTTGTAGCCAATTATATCTTTTTTTTAAAGAGCATAAACTGTCCATGGTCACCTTTGCCTAAGGGATTTGCAACTTTGATTTTCTAAAGTTACAAACAGATAGTTAAAGAACACTATCAATATACTCGTAGGAAGACTTGACACTGTCGACTACCTTTGCCATCAATTATCCCCTGTCTTCATTACTATTACAGTCGAACCTCGTTGTGTCGAACATGGTTGTGTCGAAAATTCGGATGAGTCGAAGTAATTTATAGGTCCCGGTAAAATTCCCGTTTGATCAATGCATACTTACCTCTGATGAGTCGAGCTCGGTTGATTCGAATACTCGGTAAAGTCGACACTGTTGACTACCTTTGCCATCAATTATCCCCTGTCTTCATTACTATTATCTCGATTTTTTTTACAGGCTTCATGTTCGGATATTCGACGTTTTTCCATAAATATAAAATAAGGAGATACAATTTTCATCTTACAACGCTACATAAAATATATCACAAAACAATATATTACTAAACACGTTTTTGTTATCATGTTTTGTCAGCCGTTTAAAAAAAATAATCGTTGAGGTGTGAAAAGAGCTCAATTATCTGGCTCAAGAATTTGAATAAAATGTTAAAAATGTTTGGCTTTTCAAAATCATATTTATTTTATTTCTATTTGAAAAGGGATGACAAAAACTAGATATAAACTAAAAAGGCCTAAGAATATATTTTACCCAAATTACCATTTTTCTATAGATATCCTGTAGTACAATATTTTAGGGTAACTAATTATTATACTTAAATTGGTTAATAGTGAGGTCTCAAAATTAACATATTTCGACAGTTTTTGTAGATTTGCAAAAATGCGAGAGGTTTGACGCCTTAAAGCATATAAATGTATGTGAGACATAACTGAATTATAAATACTGATCGAATAAGGATAATGTCTTTTGAACATCTGAAAGATGCTATTTGTTGGAGTTATCATACTTTTTCTCGATTTTCTAAAAAAAGTGGCATTTCCTTCTTCTTTAAATATCTACATTATGTTAACCGTAAGTGTCACGAAATAGGAATCGGACTCGGAGAAACATACCTAAAAAAATATAAAAATCCATAGTAATTAGTTATTAACCAGCATTTTTAAATCTAGGTTAAAAATATGTTTTTTTTTTCTGACGCATTTAAATACTTGTAACGGAAGGTTTTAGATAACTGTAGATGTTTAAATTACGCATCTTTTGTTATGATCATTCTGGAAACGTTATGTAAGTGAAATAGAAAGTTCTAATCATTCCATGAGTATCAATGATTGTTCCAGTGATTTCTAAACTGCATAGTTGTAACACAATGTGTATTATTTTGTACACAATGTAAACATATATAATAGGCCACACAAAACAAATGAGGCCAACTAAATAAATATGATAGTTACAATATCATAACAGTATTAAAAGAACGAACCCTTAACCATTGTTTGCTATGTTTGACCCAGAATTCGAAAATACCCGTTACAAATGCAGAAGTTTTTTCAACAAGATTTAGTTATTTAATATTTGTATTCCTTATGCATTGCAACTATATTTCAAAAGAACAGCTACATGTATAATCATGTCCTCGAATTTGAGTGTCAATGACACATTACTGTTCATCAACTCATAGAAAATCCGAGAGCTAATAATCGCCAGTATAAATACCGGTCATTATCAAGCATGCAAATAGGTACATCTTATTGCTTTAGAAGTAATAAAGAGTAAGATCATCACCGTAATATAAAATGCAGAGAGATGTATTGATATCGCACTTTCCATAATTGGTGACCAACAGTATAAGAAATGCTGTTCCTTCATTAACAGCGTGAAAATTGATATTTTTATTTAGTTAAGACGTGTATTTTATGCAATTTTTCACTCTTTTATTTTCGAATCGAATTTTGTTTTGTTATTTGCTTAAACTCATTTGACTATCCTTACATGAATGACGATTTAATGTTTTCATTGTCATTGGAAATTTTAAAATATTGAATCTTACCGGTCTGGCGGTGAACAAATTATACGTAATCAATAGATTTTATTTAACATATCGTTTTGGTTCTATCACAGAAGAAATATAACATAGCGACTGTAACAGTGATTGATAGAATTAACAAAGCGTTAGCAGTGAACAGTGCGAAACAGTAATTAACAGTAATTAAATTACGGAATAATTGTACACACTGGACTTTACTTACAGAACAGGTAAAGTAATTTTTTATTTTATTGAAATTTATTGAAATAATTAATATTTCAGAATGTGTCGCATGTTTTCATTAGATGTTGCATTATATTGCTTTAGATTACCTTGGTAATTAAAAAAAAGGATGTTTGGAACCAAAAACTTTAAAAGTCTTGCATTATGCAGACCAATGGGTATGAAACATTAAATAATTCAAACCAATTAAAACTTAACATACAATTTGTAGAATCTTGCATTAAATGCATCGCTTCAACCATCTTCTTTGGCATTTAAAAGGGAAAAAATAGAACTTTTTTTTAATATTTACGTCATGTTTAATACCTTTTAACAAACATTTCCAGGTTCCTTTCACTTTAGCAAGACATGTCATAGGTTAAAAAATGCTCCAGAACATCTGCTTTATCTGTAACAAAATGACGCGGTACAGTACTATTTCTTTTAGAAAAATGAAAAACGTATTATATCTATTTTCATATTTGTTTTAATCGAGTGAAGGGGACAAAAGTATTTAAGAACTTCGAGGAAATAGCCATGGTATTCAGTCACTGAACAAGAAAAACAATTAGCCTGCTACTCTAACAGAAATAAGTGCTAAATGTCTAAATATATACAAAACAGAGCTGATCTGAAAGGCACACCATCTCTACTTGCCACTATACATCATGTACTGTGTTACAACCCTAGATAAAGCCGACGAAGAAAGGTATTACTCGACTAACGAATACTATATTTTATATAGCCTAGTTTATCGATTGGTCTAGGGCGCTAGACACAGTACAGCGATGCTGTCACAGAAGCAAGGGTTCGAATCCTGCGGAGGAAAGAAACGCAAATTTGGTAACGCTTATTAGTAGATCTAACATGGTTGGGCTTATTTGAAACGAATTTGATATCTATTGTGGATTCATTACTATTTGATGGATACCAATTTTCGTAGGTTTTGCAGGTAGATGTTATCTTCTAATCTTAATTTTTTACAAAGCACCTATTATCTACATTTTTATGCACACTTTGGCCAAATCACGAAGTCAAGTATCGACGAAAATGCATTTTTTTTTTTCATTAATCCACGAAATTGATTCCTCAGTACTGGGCACTTTTCATTTCTAAACTACCTTATCAGCTGTACAAGTATTCCTAAGTATATTGAAAATAAATGGCGAATAGAATTTTTTTTTCTTTTAATCATAATGTATTCAAAATAGCTTGGACCTCCGTTACAATTTTGCACAAATGGAGGTCCAATAATTGAGGCTCAGTAAATATTAGCATTTTAGACTATATACCGGTTACTTGTTCCATCAAATCTCGTTTAAGAGTATCATTATAAAGTCAGGACGATTATATGGCTAGAAAGGTGTTCATCAAGCTTTACACGAACGACCAAACGTGACTTGCTTTTTTAAAAAGAAATCTTGGAATCGTTTTATATTTCATAGCTCATATAGCTTTATGAATTAGGAATTTGTTAAAACTTCATCTGTTTGGTGTAGTATATTCTTTTCATTCGTTATGCGGTGAATATTCTTAGGTTCATTATTTATAAAAACACATAATCTGCATTCCCTCAGCTAAATAATAAACCATACTTTGATTGATTATTAAGCAGAAAGTAGATTATATACTCTATAGTAAATTATTGTTCTGTTATCACCAATATACAATGATCCGGGTTATTAGCGGTAGATGTCATTAACAGTTACAAAACCTTACATTATCTAGCTCAAACTAGATTCATTTCAGACTGTATATATATTAATGATTACGAATACTGGCAAGTTATAAATAATCATTGCGGTTTTTTTACATGCAGTCATTTTCAAATTTAATAAAAGCGCAGGAAGTATAGGAAGTAAACATGGCGAGGTTTGTGTGACCTTTTTCGTATATGTATGTAATATTTATAAATATAAAATATAAATATTACATGTTGTATCAACTTTTCTTACGTAAAATACTTTGCTTGTAAAAAAAGTCAATGACCCACTGTATGAATATAATGTAAGATTAGCTTTAAAATTTAACAAATCCAGTTATAAACTCGCCTTTCAAGAGAAGATCAACGATAGAAGTAAGAAATAAATGTTCCTGTACGATATCTAAATACTTGGTTTTTCCTTGTTTCAAATATATCGACGAGAATGAAAATTATTAAATATTGCAGTTGAATTACTTTAAATAAGAATTTCTGCAAAGTTTACTATACAAAAATTGATCAATTATTGCTTAATTTATAAATTGCATGGCCCTTTAAGAAAATTTTTGAAAATAACAGCTTATTTATTTATCTTTAAAATTACCTTGGAAACAAAGGCATTGAGACACCATATGTATTCGATGATTTAAATCCCCGTTTACTGTTTAAAGATTGTTCTACCACAGGCATTGATTGCTTTAGCCGTATTTGGTAGAACTTTTCCGAACTTTTGGGTTTCAATACTCTTTCACCTCTTAGGGAGCTACCATTTGAATTTTATGGGGTGGGGGTGGGGAGGATGAAAAATTTTGTCCTGCCTTTTTATTTTTCCCTCTTTTCGGTCCTGCCTTTTTATTTTTCACTCTATTCGGTCCTGCCTTTTTTTTTTTTTTAGTTTATCCTGACTTTTTTTTTTGGCAAATAATCTCATCCTGCCTTTTTTTTTACTCAAAACTCCTGTCCTGCCTATTTTTTTCAAATTTCATCCTAGCCCCTACCCCATAAAAATCAAATGGTAGCTCCCTTATTTGATTACGCCTTCCAACTGTTTTGATCCGAGCACCACCGAAGAGTCTCATGTAGACGATACGCACGTCTAGTGTACCAAATTATAACCTTGATATCTATGATGATATTCTAAACCTCCTGGGTGAATGTCACTGCTGAGGGGAGTTTTGTTCCCGAGGGTATCACCTTCCCTCTGCTCGCAATTTAAGAGTAATATCTATATTTTTAAACTTAACGTTGTTTATGGAAGCACTAACGTGTGTTTTCTTTGATAACATTTTGTAAAAGATAGGTACAAAACCTACGAATGATTCTTTTATTTCAGCTTATGAAGAGATTTAGGACAGCAGTATTGACTTAAACATAGGTTATGTCATCGTCTGCGTCTCAGGCATTATCATTTTCTGTCAATACTTCTGCCACTTGGACAGTCTATTTATTATTACAATGCCGTTTTCACAAATAACTATTACGTAAGTAAAATATTACTATATTAACCTCAATTAGAAAATGTATGAAAAATTTTTTTTTTTGTATATTTGTATTACACCCATTACATTTTGGTCGTGCATAATAATTATGCAAATGCCAAACAAACATAAATGCATGAAAACAAATATGATAAAAGAGAGGCAAACTGTTCAGAATATGTAAAACATTTTGGCAAAATTTTACTTTCAAAATTTTTTATGGAAGATTTCAACGATATTTGAATATCATCGATTGCTTTTGCTTGACGTACATATACGTTATTCATGTTTCAAATACTTATAAACAGCACTTTGTATTAGAAAGCGGGGTTATTGCACGGACGTTCTTGTATAACTAGTCGCCTCTGAGAAAAATAAAAGATAATTAGCCGAACCTTTATCTTCATGATATATCTAGCAGTGACCATTAAATGAATTTCCTGTGTTAAAACACTGTTTTTGTATCATGTAATACGATTGTGCATTGTCAATGGAAATGTAATACTCGAAATTGGAGATAAAACTGCAAATCAACGGAAATTAACGTTGAATAACGTCAGAGAACGAGATAACAAGATTTCTACGATACCCTATATTAAAAGGGTCTAGATGGTGTTTACAGAATAGAGAATAATTGGCAAAAGTGCAGAATAAAGGGTCCAAAGAATAAAACATAGAGAAAATAGGGCAGAAAAATACAGAATGGAGAATAATGGGCAATAAAAAGTTGCGCCATGAGCGCAAGATACGCCTGTCGCAGTTTTAGTCAACTAAAAATACTGTGAGCACCGCTCAAATAGACCCCTCCAAAAAAAATGCACACACTGTGTTACCAATTGACAGAAATATGAATAATTTGGCACTATCAAGGCTACCTCAAGTTAAACTAAGTTTGTGGTCTCGATATTTGAACGAATTTAATTCTACAACCGTCCAAAGTGTGAAAAATTAACAGATTTCGACGATTTTTCAACGAATAAAGTTCGTACATTTATCTCCGCCATGTCATAACAGAAATTTATAAAAATAAAAAAAAAAACAATGGGAGCTTATTTTAATAGATATAAACAAGCTACCAAGCTTTGAAAACTGCTCAAAGCGTTTTTGATTTATTATCAGAAAACTGTAAAAATACCCCTTTTATGAAGTCTCAATACAATACTCCAAAACGTAAGATCAGATTTTTTTAAAAATCGAAAAGGAACTTATGTTATATGTTATGAATAAACAATTCACCCAAGTTTTATGAAAATTGTTTAAAGCATTTATGAGTTATAGTCAGAAAACTGGAAAATCACCCATTTTTATGAGTAAAATCCCATAACTCGGAAACGTAAAATCTTAAATTTATATAAATCGAAAGGGAGTTTACATCAATAGATATAAACAATTCATCAAAGATTCATGAAAAGTGGTGAAAACGTTTTTGAGTTATTGTCTGAAGTGTTGGCGACGGATAGACAGACGGACAAACAGACGGACAGACAGACAAAGGTATACAATAATACGTCTCATAAACAGGCGTATAAATAGAATAAAGAATATAAATAATGGCCTAAAAAATAACAAATACAGAAATGGAGGATCCGCCATCCAGACCCTCATATATGTGATTGCAATAACAAAGTTATCCAAGTCAAAACAGCAAAATCTACTAATAGTTTGCTAGTCATTTCACGTGGTACTCTTTGTTGTTATCCTCAGTACTGGTTCATTTTAAGTCCAAAATTAATTTTAATAGTTGGTTGATTGTTGTTTTCAAAATGAACATCCTTTGGCAAATATTTCTTATATGTTAGAAACAATAATTTCAATAGGTAGGTTCTGTCAAATTAGTCGACAGGGATGAAGGGCGAGAAATTTAGACCCAACGGGGAAAACGATACTTTAACTACCTAGGGGGGGAAATTTGTGTTTGCAACAGGCCACCTACGAATAGTTGTTGCAAACTTAAGTGTTCTTTAATGTGCAGAGATCGTGGTACTTTCATTGCACGAAATTTAAATTTAAATTTTCCCATTCAGAACGGACGATGCTACATTTTTATACTCCCGAACGGACACTGCTTTTAAACAAGGTTTTATCGCAGGATAATCAAAGTTCAGGTGACCATATTTTAGTACCTCCAGTTGACCTTTGAGTCTTATCTATTATATATAATTGGTGAATCAATGGCCTACGTGACAAATATATTTGTTCAATAAAATTATAATGAGTTATTTGTTTTGTCTTAGATCCACAGCATTATCATTGTGGGTGACATGTGCACTGTATGGTTTATATTGAAATATGACAAGTGATGTATATAAACATATAAATATGTTTTAATTATTTTTTTAACCAGTTTTTAGGAAACATATGGCTTACTTATTTAAAAAAATAATTAGCAGTAAGAACTTTCAATCAAATAGACCTCTTTGCTGGTGGTATTGAATCTATTTTCCTTAAATTGGTACAATTTACCTAAATCCATGTAATTATTCACACTGTGCTTATTTAAAAGCTTCCTTGTACACTTACATCTTCATTTAAAATTTCAATAAAGAATATTAATGGTGCCATAGAAACTTAATGTCATCAATTACTAACCTAATTATTACCATCTTTTTTGTTTATAATTAGATTTTAATGGAAAATCTTATTAGTATTACATAAATAGATGTGGTATGATTGCCAAAGAGACAACTATCCAACAGAGTCCAAATGATGTGGATTTAACCAATTTTATAGGCTCTCCTCATTTTAAGTCCTGATTTAGATACCTTTTAACATTGCATGGCAATAACATGTATGTGATGCATAAATAAAAACTGCGTTCGTTACTTCCAAAGTTGACATTTAATAAACAAAAGTCGTATATCCATTTTCAGAAAGAATAAATGCATTACTAACTTAAATTTTCTCTCATTAAAACCAGTGCAAAATAACTTCAAAGCTGTTGTTCAAAGTTTGTGACATCATGATGGCACCAGAAAATAATTTGAATTATCTGCAGAGCTTGGACATTGTTTACAGCTTTCACATTTGATTGAAATGTCAGATGTGAATCAACTCTTTATTTGTATCATTTAATAATAAAATGGAGTTTATAAATTCCTTTCTTTCTTTGTTTGTTCAGGGCCAAATCTAAAGGTGCACAAGTTTAACCCTTCTAAAAAGGTACAGAGTGCTTCGCAGTATCATAAATTATGTCAACACGAAGCAATAACTTTTGATCGGTTCTTGAATACCCATATTGTAATTTAATTCCTCATCTTCCGTATTTAATATCTTCACCTGTCCGGGACAAGTTCCGAATTTTATATCTCAGTGTAGAGAACCTTAGCCACACAAAGCAAATAATCAGAACCGATTTTTTTGTTAAGTAATAGTTTCAAGATGGCGTGAATATCGGATGAAGCGAAGCAAACACAAGATGATAAAGAAACCGATATCCATTTTATGTAAAGGAATTCTTTGCAAAGTTTTTTCAGGAATTCTTCACATAATTTTCAACTCATATGTAAGAAATCGTTAAAACCGATACAGCACTGTCGAGTTGTTCGTTTTACATGCTCTTATTACTGTGCTTGCTGCCTCGTTGACTTTTAACGTTATTTATCTATGAGTATGTTTTAGCATAAAAAATACTCTTTTTTGCAATGAAAGATTCTGTTTGTACTGGATTTATCTTTCCACTTCGAAAATTTCAATTTCTTTCACATTAACATCAATATATCTTGTTCATTTAGATAATGTATTTCATCCCTCTGTCTTAAGTCAAAATGAAATGTGACATTTTGAAATGTGTTAATCAAGTCGCTTTATTGATAAAAGTTGTATAGGATGATATGACGCGTTTTAATAATTTCACTTTTGCTAAAGACTTGTTTTTTCCCCCATAGTAAAGTGTGGTACAGCGTTAAGCTGTCATTAAAGTTTATGTTATACTATACAAGGGGAAGGAAACATTGCCATCTCTAATCAATCTTACTAACAAATATTAATTTTCATAATGTAGGTGGCGGCTAAATGATAACTGGCTGTAGAGTAGATGATATGTGAATTGATGATTATTACAAAAAGGTGTTTGAATATATATACCGAACAACACATATTTTATTAATTAACGACTTTCGATTAAAATAAACAATTAAAAACGAAAATTTTGTTATGTAATTTGGTAAATAAATATTATCTTTAATCAACAGGCGTTTTCATAATGCAGTTTATCTTAGTTTAACAGGCATGAACAAAGAATAATTATTGCCGATATCTTAAAAACTGCAAACTGCAGTCGATTAAAACTTATTTACAAATTTTTCATTAGGTTCTACTTCTAAAACCAATAATTTAAATTTCTCGCCTTTTCTATTCATTTTTTTTACGACTAATCAATATTAAGTACAATCGCTTGTTTTCGATTGTTCTAATAAGGCGTTACAGTAACATGTGTTGCTCTGCTCTTCATTGGTCATACTTGATCACGAGGTTCGTGTTGCTCTGCTCTTCATTGGTCATCCTTGATCACGAGGTTCGTTATTGCTCAGTCCATTGCTTTCTGTGTAGTGTTTTGAGGACAGTTGGTTGTCGTTCCAAAGTTTGTCTTTGTTGTCATGTTTTGCCTGTTTATCTTCGATTTATTGTCTGTTATTGTCACATTGTTATCTTCTGGTATTTGTTTACTACAGTCTTACTTCCATATAATAAAACCATGTTGCAAGGTACCCATGCGTGTAATGGAACATGCAGTTTACCTGCCGCTGGTTAAGATTAAAATTGAGAGAAGTGTTTGTAGTACCAGAAAGAATAAACATTCCAAGATACAAGTATTCTTAGTTTTCACTATTTTTTTCTAATTTGCTTGTTGTCTTTGACTTGTTGTTTAATTTCATTGACATTTTGATTAGTTAAGACAATAAACAAAGTCTCCTGGTAACCATTGGAATGCATGGTGCACAATAAAGTATCTTTATGGAATTTCATTTACTACGCTCAATGTTCAAAATTAAATTCATATAAAACAATTGGAGCACCCATGGTGAATTTTGACGAAAGTTTGCATACAAGCTATTTTTTCACCTAGTCAATTCAAGTTTGTAATAAAAAAAATATACCTCCATGTGCTACTTTTAGAGATAAATGGGGTCGAAATTTTAGATATTTACTGGAAATTTGGGTTTCTTGGACTTTTCTATCTTTTGGAAAGATATACTTAATTTTTGTTTTAAAAGATAAACGCAGGCGGACTTTTGTAAAAACATCTGTGATATCTTCTCTTCATAAGTGTGCTTTGAATTTTTATAATACTTCTTTGGGGATAATTCATTTTTATCACATTTTCATGATTTTAGTCAAAAACGGCATTTTTTGCTGTATATTCATCAAATTAAAAAAAAAAAAAAAAAAAAACATTGGTAATTTGTTTATAAAAATTGACACAAGTAATCTTCATACATAATCAAGCCAAATGTAATTTTCAAAAAGAGGGGTCTATGAACTCGTTTTCAAGATAAATCAGTCTGAATGTCAAAAATCAGTCGGAAAATGTTAACGTTGCTCTACATGCATAATGTAAACATGTTGTCTTCAGTCTTTTTGAAATAGTGTTTTTATTATTTTGAAAATTTGGTGAGGATGGCAGATCGTTTATAATTTCTGTTTCATTTTAATATTGAAAATTATTTTTAGACTCGAGTCGATTTTAGGTTTGCCATATTGTATAGACACATGTCTATTATTAAATACTGTATGTTGGCCTCTGATTCAGATATCTTTTGGTTGATTTTATTTTATTGTTGGGTTGTGTCTCATTTCCACCATATTCCAATTAATTATATAATTTTCAAACATTTCCTTTATTTCTGTGTTTATGATGTACTTAATCTTGATGGATTTGTGCTTAGATTTTCTGATTGTATAGGTAAAAATGGGTATCGATTAGAAAAATATCAAACATTTCTGTAAATTCTGTACTCTAAAGTGAACGAAAGAATTATTGTTTCATATAGACACAAGTGTATACTCCAGTTTGCTACATATGTCCTAGGTTTACCTTGACTTATATATTACTATCATGTTTTCCCTTGATAATCTTGGGGTTTTTAAATTTTAAATTTTAATTTTCTATCTAAACCATTAAATTAATGCAATAAGGAAAATGTTACAATTATAATTCTCTTAAATGAGTTTCTGTAGACGTGCACTATTAACCATTATGAGAATTACGATATTAGGAGTACTGACTATTAGTTATTAAGATACATAATTAGATAAACTTAGAAATGATCGCCTTATCAGTGTAAAATATAATGCATAGAATAAAAAAAGCAAATTACATGTTGTAAAGTTCATGCTTTCATCTTAATAAAAATCTTCCTAAAAGTTTTCACGTTTTCATAACATGCATAATCGTTTGCATCGCACATTGCAAAAAATCAAATTTACAAAAAACACGATCATTAATAAAATGAACACAGAGTTAAAAATAAGCACTTCAAGGTTCCTCAGTGATTATGTGAGTGTAGTTAATTTGATGATAAAGCATTTGACGGGCAATCTGATCAAAATACAGATCATGGTGAAATGTTTGCCACTGTACATTAAGCAAGATAACAGTGTCAAAGGCAAATTTGAAGGTCTCGAAATAAATTTTCTAAAAGTATTTCAGATCGTGCTGCTGGTTTTTACATGTATGTAGCGTATGACGTCATTTTTAAAAGATAATCTACTGTGATTCATAGGTGTTTAACGTGCTTTTCAGTACTATTGACTATTTCGTGGCGGTCAGTTTTTATTGTTGGAGGAAACCGGAATGCCCGGAGAGAACTACGGACCATCGGCAGGTAAACTGACAATCCTAGTCAATTAGGATTGGAGTCGATTTTGGAATATATTTAGATAGGTTGTAAACATTTTACATTACTGTTTTTATCTTCTCTCTATGCGCAGTCTAGCGACTAATAAAAAAAATAAGCCATTAGAAAGAAATCAAGGCAAACTGCTTCATTGTCGGATGTTAAGAATAATTGCAAATTTCATAGCGTAATAAAAATTTGGGAAATAATTTGCTTGGCATCTTATCTATATTGAACGGTTAGACTTCAACAGACAATTTAATGTGTTATTGCCTTTGTCACGATCATATAATTGCTCTCAATTAAATAGTAAAAATAATGTCTTATTGCAAACAGATACTTCAGAAGATGTCCAATGATTTACTATAGGCAAAATAGAATGATAAGGTCTTTAATTTATTCGTTTTTGTAAACATAAACACTAAACTTGATTTGAATTGTTTTACATTAGTCATTCGGGGCCTTTTATAGCTTTATATGTGTATGGGATTTTCTTATTGTTGACATCTACATCATTTGGTCTCTGGTAAAACGTTGTCTCATTGGCAAGTATACCACATCTTTTTTTTTTAAATAACAGCTTAAAACCGCAACACTTTGTCTGGCAAGACAAACCGAGTTAAATTATTCGATAAAGAAAATTACAAGCACACAACTGTGACCATAGACAGAATAAAGGCTAAACGATACACTTTTAACTTCTAATTATACAGTCAGAAATGTTTTTGCAATTATCCTTTTATACTATGTGATAACTATTTTGCTACTCAGTTAGTATGGCAATTCAAAACATAGTGCCTTTCACATTTTGAACTTCAAATGATTGTGTGGGGGGAGGGGGTTCGTTGGCCGAGTGGTTTAAGTAGTCGAACTACTGTACCACTAGCCTGTCAACACTGCGGTTGTGAGTTCGAATTCAGCGCGTGGCAATTGCTCTCGACTCCAATCTTAATTGACTAGGATTATCAGTTTTTCTACCGAAGGTCGATGTTTCTCTGCGGGCACTCCGGCTTCCTCTACCAAAAAAAAAGAACTGACCGCCACGAAATAGCACAATAGTGCTGATAGTGGCATTAAACACCAATCAATCAATCAATCAATCAAATGATTGGGATGATTTATTTTGTATAAACTAGTAGTTTGGGACAACAAACAATACTTTGCAATTAAAATGCATTAAACTTTGTTCCAAATTGTATCTTATATTATATAAAGCTTTTTTTTTCATTCTCATGACTGATTTTACTATGTTTACTGCGACATAATTTATCAAAGCACTCATAACAGACAACGCATGCAATCGACAGCCCGTAAATGGAAATAATATACAGGCGGAAAACATTTATGACTAAAATAAAGAAGCCGGCTGCCTATTTATACCTTGTACATCCATTTCACGCAAACATAAAGATAATGGGATCCTGGATATTAATTGTGTTGGTGTCTTCTAGTTACAATCTTTATTCCCAATCTTTATGAATTCGATATTTCTAAAAGATAATTTTAAACATATTAGTTAGACATTTTTAGATAATAATGATGTTAAACAGAAATGAGATGTAAACAAGATGATATTAATGACTCTTTAATCAAATTCACAACTGTCTCTTCAATACTTAATTGTAGTTAACGGACATTTCACTTCCATGAAACGAGTCAACATATAGTATTTACGTACTTTTTTGTATCCTCCTTGAAATGTAAATAACACGTAAGAATTATTGGGATTAAAGGATGTGGGTTTTTTTTTCTGTCAACTGGGATTATTATAATATTTTACGCGTTTTAACACTTTATGTAACCACGCAGTGTCTTGAAATAGTTTAATTCCAAATTTAACACACAATTTCGTTTTCATAAAATAAATCAAAATGCTTTTTTAATTTCCCTAGACATGGAAGTGACATTTAAAGTCTAGTTAACGGCTTAAAACGGATGTAATTCTGTCCATTGGGACAGTTGTAACAATGTATTGCTTTTCTTAATACGCACATGCTTTGTATATTTTCTCGGGTAGAATGATGTACTTTTAGTCCATCTAAACAAAAACTTACCCTCGGTCTCTTGAAATACGTTTTTCAATATGAATCTACATGAAGTACATTGTATTCTCTATGATTAAATAATTTAAAATAAAATGCATTTTTACTGTCTTTATACATGTACATTTATGAAAGGATTAATCTTTTTTATTAGATATTTGGTGTGTAAACTGGCTGTTGCATTCGCACACTAAAATAAACATCAAAATGATGTATTTGTTACATTTGAGGAAAATGACCATAGAAAAAGGTTTAATTTTAGCGTACGAATTTATACTACGTATTCTTCCCTCATTCCTAAAATTGACAGCTGCAAGAAATGACAAATTGTTTACTACAAACCCACAACCCAAATTAGGATTGTTAGGTGGAATGTGCTAAATTTCTTCAAATATATTCAAATATTCTATCATAATTCCAGTTCTTTTCATAATATAAATTAAGGAGATGTGGTATGATTGTCAATGAGACAACTATCCGTCAAAAGACTAATGAAATAAGATATAAACAACTATAGGTCATCGTACCGTCTTCAACAATGACCAAATTCTACACCGTTAATTCAGCTATTGAAGGTTGATGTCATCGCGTCATTTATCAGACGTAATTCTTTCCTTAACACAGACGACAGGAATGTATCAATGTGTAAAAGTTTACCGTAGTGGTTCTTATCAGTAAATTGATTGATTAATGTTGTTTTAAAATCTAGTGGCATATGTTTCATGCTTTTTCTGGTCGAAAACAATTTAAGTAATAATACAATAGATAGATTCTACAAAATGGGTTTATTTGAATAAAGGGCTAGACATAAAAACTGCTACTTCTGAAATTTGGGGTGGTAGAAGAGATTTTCACTTTCAACAAGCCACAGACGGACCCCTCAAAAAGTTGACTTAGAAATTGTAAGAATTCTTTAACGTGACAAGAGCATGGTACCCTCCCTATACGAGGCTTTTTGATTCAAGTTCCTTTTCTGACTGGACGTGACTGTGTATTTATACCTCCCACACAGAAAGACAAACATTCGTCTTTAGCATGGGGTTTACCGCCGGAGGGAAGCGTCCAGATAGCCATATTTCTATGCTCAAGTCGATTTTATGAGGGTTTTCAATCATTTAGATGCAACATTTAGTATAGAAAACAATATATAAATTTGCACATTTGAAATCTTTTTACATAATTCATCAGTAACATTGTATATAATTTACAATTTCATTTTCGTCCAATAAGAACACTCAGATTAAAATATTTCAAATTAATTCAGAACTGTCGTTTGTTGATGTTTACATAAAAGTTTACTGTTATATGTCGTAATACTGACATGCGCTGTAATAATCTAATCTTAAAGGTATTACTCTAGATCAGCAACAATAATACTGACATGCGCTGTAATAATCTAATCTTAAAGGTATTACTCTAGATCAGCAACAATAAGACAGAAGTAATGTTATACTCATTTCTGTACACACGCCTGCACAATGGGTCCATCGTTCCAAGTCATTATACTTCCAGAGGTATCTATATTACATGTATCAGGATTTTGACTTGCTTGTTTTTTTTTTTAATTTCACGTTACTGAACATTGTTATTTTTTTTTTAATTTTTGTACGTCAGTATAGATTACATTATGTACATGTTTATGTGGAATTCTTCCAAGATTTTTTTTTTTTTTTTTTTTTTTTCGTTTTCAACGTTTTAGTACGGTAAACTACATTCAAACTTTTTAAAGTAGCTTTAAGGGAAACGTATAAGTATTTGCTTTACAGCTGTGTGAATATGATATTTCCTCTCTTTTTTGCTAAAAAATAAAAAAATAAAACACATTTTAAGGTTTCAACGACAATATATATACGATATGTCAAGCTCTAAATCGTCACAAATCAATAAAAGTCTGCATAAACTCTCTTTCATTATAACCACATTGTAAATGTGGACAAAATGTACAAGTTTTAGACTCAAGATTAACTTCTGTTTTTATTTGAAATTATTATTTAAATACTTTCTTTTAAAATGTGACAAATTATGTAATTTCTTTTTGTTTTTATTTTTTTTTTTGCTTTTTAATGAATTGCGAACTGCCTCGTAAAAATGGTGTGAATTGGATAAAAAAATTTACTGTTTTCATAATATGCACATTAGCAGTAATTTTTAAATGCATGATACTCCTGAATAATTTATTTTATACTACCCTTGAGATTTGGACCAATATATAAAAACTCGAAAATAGATGTTTTAATTTGTCTAAAACGAGGAAAGTTATATAGTAAAAGCCGTTCAGATACGATTGAACAGTTCATCTTTCTGTCCTAGGGTCAAATAATTGGTACTATTTTGATTCATATCGAAATAATGATTTTAAAATAATTAATATTGTAGGCTTGGTAACATCATCCTATGACATAACTTGATAACTTGATTGTTTTTCGTGCAAATATATAAAATGAATATGAAACTTCACAATGATTCTTCACTTATGCCACGAAATTTTATAAGCCTGGGGATTTTCAGTTTTTAATCATCAAAATTAGTTTTTATAACATTTTATAAGAGCAAGGAAGTCTTCTGTCGATTTTAGAGTATATATATATATATATATATATATAGTATACTTGTAGGTATATCATAATGTTCTTTTTTTATTTCAAAAGAGTGAAAAGATCAAATAAAGCACAAAGTTGAACTTAGACGATTTTGGCTGATTTGTTTCAGACCATCTAACATTTATTTATTGTTTTGTTTCTAAACTGTTGGATCTCTAGTCTACCTAATATCGGTCATTATGGAAATACGTGTCATGTGTACAGATACGGTATCATATGAATTTTTGATATTTGTATTCATGTCACTATCTAAACAAGGATGTTGAATCGAGTTTTCTAAATAATTCATTACAATTTGAGAAAGCTACCAGGTTTTTAAGATTTGATTACCATTAAATTAATATTAAGCATACATTTGATGAACTTTTTTCCTTGAAACGGGTAAGATTTAAGTCATGTTGATTTCATTTACAAGATAAATTTTCATGAAAAGAAATCTTTAAAAAAAACTAATCAGCCACGGGTTGTTACATAAACTATTGATTCATAAACCTCTGCTGCTGTTTGGTTATGGAAGCATATTAGATTATCTTCTAATCTGTAATGCTGTGATTAAAAGTGTTACAGGTTATTAGTGTCGTACTTGTACTAAAGTGAGTACCTATTGATTTCTAAGCCAAATTCATTAATGCCTGTCCATTACAATTGGATATTGTTAAGCTTTTGTTTTTCTTTTTAAAACAGATATTTATTTTAGGCATGTTGGTTAGATACGAGTTACGTAAGCACGTTGAATGTATAGGCTTAATTTTGAAAGAATCAATTTATAAGATAACTATTCAAAATCATTAAAATGAGACGGAAGATACTAAGGGGACATTCAAAACTATGTCGAGATAAATTGACCATGCCATGGCAAAACCGAAAGACGCCGAATAGACAAACCAGTCCACAGAACACTACATTAGAACACTAAAGACTGAACAACACGAACCCCACCAACAAGTGTGGTCTCAATTTCCCGGAAGCGTACGCATATCCTGCTCCAATAATTGTGGCTCCCGTCCTGTTTTTTATGGTGAGTACAACTTCAGTGATGAGTCTCAAGTACTGATATCGAGATAATAATCCATGAACAGTGAGTTCAGCTGTAAAACGAATAATACTTCAGATTGTCCATGTATTATCACCTACGTTTTATGTTCTTGTATATGAAGGTAACTTTGAACCTTGAACTTTCACCTTTTCTTGTATGTAACAGATTTTGCTAGGTGCAGTGGAGAATCTTTCTGGATATTTATGACAAACATTCTGGTCACAACTGTACAGCTGTAATGTTATGAGATTATGTGTCTATAAAAGTTTTGACATTTTCTGCGTTTTGTGTTATGATTCAATCTTATCTAATCAAAACTTAAATAGATGTTTGTTTGTATTTGTTTAACACCACTTTCAGCAACATTCGCTTTATCATGGCGGAAGTTTTTAATTGGTTGAGGAAGCATGAGTAACCGAAGAGTACACTTACATTCGGCAGAAAATATGACAAATCCTTGTCATATTAAGATCGGAGTTGACACGCGACTCGAGCGGAGTTCGCACTCACAACCTCAGAGTTGACAAGCTAGTGATCATTGCTGTAGATGAAGTACTGATAACACTCAACAATCCACGTTCAAAAATATAATGTGTCAATACCATAAACTATCAACCATTTAAGAAATGTTTGTTGTTCAATCTTCGATTCCTGTGTTATGACTTTCAAACTGTTGTTTGTTTGTCTTTTCTTTTGGAAATGTGTTGGCTGACTTTCTTCGAATTATGATTTTTTTTTATTGTCCGCTCAGTATCCTCTCCAATTTTATAACATGTTATATTATCTAGGAGTTTTTGACGGGAGACGTCTTCAATTTGCGCAAGGTTTTGCTAATGAAAACTCGAAAATCAAATCGGATTATAAAATGAAAAAGTATTACAAAAATACCGAACGTCAAGGTAAATTAAAAAGAAGTCCATAAAACTGACGAATTCAAACGTTATCAACAAACGGAACGAGTGAAACACAATTGACTTGGTAAAGGCATTTTCCGAAAGAAAAAAAAATGATGGGTTAAACCTGGTTTTATAGCTAGCTAAACCTTCCACTTGTATGACAGTTTCGTTATACTGACAAAATTGGGTGTGCAACCCAAACAGACATAATAGGTTAATGTGACAATAATTAGGATCCAACAGCCAAAAAAATTGTAAACATTGAAATTATAGGTGTGACAATAATTAGGATCCAGCAGCCAAAATTTTGTAAACATTGAAATCATAGGAGGTGTCCTTGTACTACGCAATTACATATTGAAGGCTATCAACAACAGGTTCAATTTGAATATATTCACTTGTTTAGGGGTACTTGTGAACAACCGGATGTTTTGACGATCGGTCAGCAGTCCAGTAGAAATTAAGGAGATGTGGTATGATTGCCAATTAGACAACTTTCCATCAGAGAGCATATAACGTAGATAACGTAGATATTATAACAGCTATAAGTTAATGTACAGCCTTCAATAATGAGCAAAACCCATACCGTATAGCAAGCTAAAACCGGGGGGGACATGACAAAATCACTATATATTCATACTTTCATCAGCAATATTTATGAATAAAAAATGCCATAAAAAAGAATAAACAATCTTCAATTATATACCAAAAAGTTAGATTTTTAAACATGAATAGAACTGACAATCCTATTAAAGGATCGATGTTTAATTCCAAGCCAAGGCTATCAATGCCTAGAAAGTCTGTATCAAGCTGAGAGCAACAAACTATTTTTTTTTTTTTATTTCTCTAGTGAAGACAATGTCCTCTAAGGTAGTTCATTTCAGATTTTTCGTCTTTTGTTTTGCTGCTTAAATTGAATTTTGAAATTTTGAAACTATTTTCCCGTCTGATTCAAGAGTCTATATATATCCGGAAACTTAAAGAAAATCTTAAAATTAAGTTTTACATCTAAGGATATTAAATTTCAAGGAAACCGAAACCATGTTAGAAGCTCTTTAATTCTACAACCATTCTATAAATATCCTGCTATGATATTCTAAACTAATTGCATCGAAGACTAACATTACATAATTGTTTGTTTTTTGTAATGATGTTAGGAAGTTCCAGTAAAGTGATTTATATGGTCTGGTTTGAGCAATATCATGCAACGATATTAATTTTGTAGTTGCGTCTGTCAGTAGTTACATGAATTTTACACTTTTCGCTGTTTGATTCTAATACTGAACATTAGAATAGACATAATAAATCAGTGAAGAGTCCCATATGTAAGAAAACAATCAGTGTCAAGTTCAGCAGGTCATCTTAAACAAGATATAACATACATGTCCAGATGTCACTGAACTGCTTTAAACAAAATATCGTTCGTTGACCTCTGACTTGATAGTTTTTTTCCTTGTCTATGGGTTGCTTTTTCTATGGCGTATACACCATATCACCTCTTGTTCATATATAAACGGCAAAAATAACAATCGAATTTTATGACCATAGTTAAAGTAAAATATTAGCGATTAAAGTTGAGTGTAATTATAATAACCTTTCAAACCCCTTGAATTCCGTCCCCTTGTAACACCTGATGATTGTTGCTGTTTAATTCAGTGTAAAGCTCATTAATTTGGCAGGTAATTGCAATTTTTACCCCTTCTGTGCAATATTGAACATTTATCTATTATATCATTGTAATATTTTACATCCTAATAATAAAAGTCATGTGAATAATTATAAAGAGCACCTCTTGTTAACAACGTGAATCTGAAGTTTGCGAAAATATTCGAAACCCACCGAAGCCTTGTTAATAATAAATGCATTTATATCTTTGTCTTTATTGTGATCATATGGCATGGGATTCCTATAAACACCTGCCGTATAAACTTAATTTATAAAGGTTTATCTAATAGTCTCAAATATACTCTCCGATAGGGTTTCTTAATCATTAATGTATTGTATAGCCACACTTTCAGAAAACTAGAGATAAGGCCAAAAAAACAAAAAAAAATACATATACATATACAGCAAAAATGACGACCAAAACACATGCTTCACGTTTCTCCTTAACGTTAACATTGTGTTTCATCTTAATATAAATTGTTACGCAACGAATTTTACCCTATGATAGTTTTCGTCTGGTGTTCTTTGGGTCAAAAACACAGTGTCAGTTTTCTCGAACATTTCAACACAGATGTCTGTAAATAAGTGTCTCCGGTCACACAGTCTTACTTCGTCACTACTTTGGCCTAGCAGCAGGCTCCTATTGGCAGAAGTTTCGTCCCCGAGGGTAATACCACCTCAGTTATCTGCACTCTTGTGCTGACATAAAATATAATTGATGTGGTAATTTTCTGTAAATTTACTGTTCTTAACATGAAAAAATACTTGACACACTAAGATTCTTCTTATCCCTGGTATAGTTGGCCTCTGCCATACCTGCCAAAACTTTTAAGAAATTTATTGTTTCCATGCTTTTCAATTCTGTAATTGATTTGACCTTCCCAATTGTTTTCATTCGAGCGAGACGGATGAGTTTGTACAGACGAAACGAGTCTGATATATTTGATGAGTTTTATATACTAGAATATAGACAATATCGTGCAAGCTTCATTTGCACCCTTTTTATTTATTTATGACATATTCAAATGAAAATAAGTCTGCTAAACAGTATTTGTGGTTAAGGCTTAGTAATCCGATATCTTTACGACAACGCGTAAAAAGACATTTAAAGACAGCTACTTAAAGTTGAGATGATTGCGAGTTGCCTGTCTTTAGTAGCGCTTTTTTCTATGTGATATGATTGCAAGCATAAGGGATATATAGAATTAACGCTTAAAATCATCCACTTAAAAGACACCCTTAAAGAGAAAATTTTGCTACAGACATTTGTCCTAACGGCTTTATGAACAGTGCTCATATTGCGGTTCATACTTGTTCGGAATCTAAAAATCTTGTGGCAGATATCTTATCTGTATCTTTTTTCCGTAGTGTATTTTCCCAAATAATCCCTTGATTTAACTCTAAATTTCCTTGCAATCATGTCCCATACGATAAGCGTTTCTGAAGATAGACTATCCGCATTTATTACAGCTGTAAGTGCCTGTTATAGTATGCCTATTTCGTGTCGTGTTATGACTATTTTGAAACGAGTGCCACTGATGAGAGCGCATCTGGCGTACTAAATTATAAGTCTGCGGCTGTTTTCACAAAAAATCTTAAGAGTAAAAATACTCGTAAGTCATACACATTTTTGTATAACTAACGATCAATTTTAATCGTATGATGTTTTTCTAAAAGAATCGCTGGTTTCTTTGATGATTTCTTTTAGTAAACAAACATACTATAAGGGAGAAAGAACCTGGTATCTATGATGAATTTTCTTACTTTCACATGGCATCTAATGAAAGGAAAAACTGACAAGTAAACTTAACACAAAAATTTACGACAAAAGGGATGATTTTTCTTTCCCTTTTTGGACGGTGATGTTCCTTTGGTACCGTCTTACTGTGTTTATATATCCCAACTAGTTTGCTAAGCTCATGTCTGTAGTGACATTTTGAATTTCAATGAGCGTATTTTATGTATTACTAGTAAATTATTAAGTCAGGGATTTCGTTACCACAAATTACTTAAAACTTTTACTAAATTCTTCCATAGATACAAATATTTGGTCTGCAAGTTTGGCTGTACCTCTAGAAAACTTATTTCAAACGGTAAAGCACATCCTAAATTTTACGGTGATGTTGTAAAGCGAGCCCGGAAATTTGATACGATCTTGGTAAACTTATCAATCCTTTAAATAAATTTATTCTTAAAGGTTACCTATTCAACACTGTAATTAAATCTTTGAATATTGTTCTTATTGGTATGAATATTGATTTTGTTATCAGTAAATTAAAACCATACTAAATATTACACATATTTACTTTCACGGTACTACAAACTGTTCATACCTATAGCTTGGCATTGCACAAGGTCATGTTTTTCTCTGACTGTTAATGACGTCTTTAGACTAGATCCATTGGATGTTGGATGTGTACTGATTGATATTTTAGTCTTAGATACATGATTTTTTTTATTAGTTGTTATCGGTTTTGAAATAACTGTCAGTAGCTGCGAGTACTCTCAGATCTTTACTTAGTGTCGTTTTGTTGTGGGGATGTATAAGTACCCGTCCACGTCCACTCTGTGTTTATGTTTGATGTTTTTCTGCTTTGTATCGATCTGATGAGTTAAGCCTTTTTCATCTGATTTTTATAGTTTGTTCTTATGTTGTACTATTACACCACTGTCCCATGTAAGGGGGAAGGTTGAGCGCCAACAAACATGTTTAACTCCGCCACATTCTGTACGTGCCGGTCCCAAGTCAGGAACCTGTAGTTCAGTGGTTGTCGTTGGTTCATGTCTGTCATATTTGATTTTCGTAAATTGTTTTGCTATTAATTAGGCCGTTATAAACGTTATGCGGTTTGTTCATTGTATAATTGTTTAAAGCCGCACGGTAGCCTGTATTTATGCAAATCTTTATCCTGTAGTCTATGGATAGTTGTGTCATTGGTGGTATAATTACACCTTATATAAGAATGCTGGATTTTGATTGGTTGGTAGCCAATGTATTTTTCGCATCTTCCAGCCTTTTTTTCTCTCATTTCAAACGAGGGGGCATGAAAAAATCACTATATATTCATACTTTCATCAGCAATATTTTTGAATAAAAAATGCCATAAAAAAGAATAAACAAACTTCAATTATATACCAAAAAGTTAGATTTTTAAACATGAATAGAACTGACAATCCTATTAAAGGATCGATGTTTAATTCCAAGCCAAGGCTTTCAATGCCTAGAAAGTCTGTATCAAGCTGAGAGCAACAAACTATTTTTTTTTATTTCTCTAGTGAAGACAATGTCCTCTAAGGTAGTTCATTTCAGATTTTTCGTCTTTTGTTTTGCTGCTTAAATTGAATTTTGAAATTTTGAAATTATTTTCCCGTCTGATTCAAGAGTCTATATATATCCGGAAACTTAAAGAGAATCTTAAAATTAAGTTTTACATCTAAGGATATTAAATTTCAAGGAAACCGAAATCATGTTAGAAGCTCTTTAATTCTACAACCATTCTATAAATATCCTGCTATGCTGTTCTAAACTAATTGCATCGAAGACTAACATTACATAATTGTTTGTTTTTTGTAATGATGTTAGGAAGTTCCAGTAAAGTGATTTATATGGTCTGGTTTGAGCAATATCATGCAACGATATTAATTTTGTAGTTGCGTCTGTCAGTAGTTACATGAATTTTACACTTTTCGCTGTTTGATTCTAATACTGAACATTAGAATAGACATAATAAATCAGTGAAGAGTCCCATATGTAAGAAAACAATCAGTGTCAAGTTCAGCAGGTCATCTTAAACAAGATATAACATACATGTCCAGATGTCACTGAACTGCTTTAAACAAAACATCGTTCGTTGACCTCTTGATAGTTTTTTTTTCTTGTCTATGGGTTGCTTTTTCTATGGCGTATACACCATATCACCTCTTGTTCATATATAAACGGCAAAAATAACAATCGAATTTTATGACCATAGTTAAAGTAAAATATTAGTGATTAAAGTTGAGTGTAATTATAACCTTTCAAACCCCTTGAATTCCGTCCCCTTGTAACACTTGATGATTGTTGCTGTTCAATTCAGTGTAAAGCTCATTAATTTGGCAGGTAATTGCAATTTTTACCCCTTCTGTGCAATATTTAAATTTATCTATTATATCATTGTAATATTTTACATCCTAATAATTAAAGTCATGTGAATAATTATAAAGAGCACCTCTTGTTAACAACGTGAATCTGAAGTTTGCGAAAATATTCGAAACCCACCGAAGCCTTGTTAATAATAAATGCATTTATATCTTTGTCTTTATTGTGATCATATGGCATGGGATTCCTATAAACACCTGCCGTATAAACTTAATTTATAAAGTTTTATCTAATAGTCTCAAATATACTCTCCGATAGGGTTTCTTAATTATTAATATATTGTATAGCCACACTTTCAGAAAACTGGAGATAAGGCCAAAAAAAAAAAAAATACATATACAGCAAAAATGGCGACCAAAACACATGCTTCACGTTTCTCCTTAACGTTAACACAGTTTCATCTTAACATAAATTGTTAGGCAACGAATTTTACCCTTTGATAGTTTTCGTCTGGTGTTCTTTGGGTCAAAAGCAAAGTGTCAATTTTCTCGAACATTTCAACACAGATGTCTGTAAATGAGTGTCTCCGGTCACACAGTCTTACTTCGTCACTACTTTGGCCTAGCAGCAGGCTCCTATTGGCAGAAGTTTCGTCCCCGAGGGTAATACCACCTCAGTTATCTGCACTCTTGTGCTGACATAAAATATAATTGATGTGGTAATTTTCTGTAAATTTACTGTTCTTAACATGAAAAAATACTTGACACACTAAGATTCTTCTTATCCCTGGTATAGTTGGCCTCTGCCATACCTGCCAAAACTTTTAAGAAATTTATTGTTTCCATGCCTTTCAATTCTGTAATTGATTTGACCTTCCCAATTGTTTTCATTCGAGCGAGACGGATGAGTTTGTATAGACGAAACGAGTCTGATATATTTGATGAGTTTTATATACTAGATATATAAGTTGAGATGATTGCGGGTTGCCTGTCTTTAGTAGCGCTTTTTTCTATGTGATATGATTGCAAGCATAAGGGATATATAGAATTAACGCTTAAAATCAACCACTTAAAAGATACCCTTAAAGAGAAAATTTTGCTGCAGACATTTGTCCTAACGGCTTTATGAACAGTGCTCATATTGCGGTTCATACTTGTTCGGAATCTTTTTTCCGTGGTTTATTTACCCAAATAATCCCTTGATTTAACTCTAAATTTCCTTGCAATCATGTCCCATACGATAAGCGTTTCTGAAGATAGACTATCCGCATTTATTACAGCTGTAAGTGTCTGTTATAGTATGCCTATGTCGTGTCGTGTTATGACTATTTTGAAACGAGTGCCACTGATGAGATCGCATCTGGCGTACTAAATTATAAGTCTGCGGCTGTTTTTACAAAAAATCTTAAGAGAAAAAATACTCGTAAGTCATACACATTTTTGTATAACTAACGATCAATTTTAATCGTATGATTTTTTTCTAAAAGAATCGCTGGTTTCTTTGATGATTTCTTTTAGTAAACAAACATACTATAAGGGAGAAAGAACCTGGTATCTATGATGAATTTTCTTACTTTCACATGGCATCTAATGAAAGGAAAAACTGACAAGTAAACTTGTTTCTCGTTTCTCGTTTTTTATATAGATTAGACCGTTGGTTTTCCCGTTTGAATGGTTTTACACTAGTAGTTTTTGGGGCCCTTTATAGCTTACTGTTCGGTGTGAGCCAAGGCTCCGTTTTGAAGACCGTACTTTGACCTATAATGGTTTACTTTTATAAATTTTGACTTGGATGGAGAGTTGTCTCATTGGCACTCATACCACATCTTCTTATATCTATTAACACAAAAATTTACGACAAAAGGGATGATTTTTCTTTCCCTGTTGTTAATTTTCCCTTTTTGGACGGTGATGTTCCTTTGGTACCGTCTTACGGTGTTTATATATCCCAACTAGTTTAATAAGCTCATGTCTGTAGTGACATTTAGAATTTCAATGAGCGCATTTTATGTATTACTAGTAAATTATTAAGTCAGGGATTTCGTTACCACAAATTACTTAACACTTTTACTAAATTCTTCCATAGATACAAATATTTGGTCTGCAAGTTTGGCTGTACCTCTAGAAAACTTATTTCAAACGGTAAAGCACATCCTAAATTTTACGATGATGTTGTAAAGCGAGCCCGGAAATTTAGATACGATCTTGGTAAACTTATCAATCCTTTAAATAAATTTATTCTAAAAGGTTACCTATTCAACACAGTAATTAAATCTTTGAATATTGTTCTTATTGGTATGAATATTGATTTTGTTATCAGTAAATTAAAACTATACTAAATATTCTTTCACGGTACTACAAACTGTTCATACCTATAGCTTGGCATTGCACAAGGTCATGTTTTTCTCTGACTGTTAATGACGTCTTTAGACTAGATCCATTGGATGTTGGATGTGTACTGATTAATATTTTAGTCTTAGATACAAGATTTTTTTTTATTAGTTGTTATCGGTTTTGAAATAACTGTCAGTAGCTGCGAGTACTCTCAGATCTTTACTTAGTGTCGTTTTGTTGTGGGGATGTATAAGTACCCGTCCACGTCCACTCTGTGTTTATGTTTGATGTTTTTCTGCTTTGTATCGATCTGATGAGTTAAGCCTTTTTCATCTGATTTTTATAGTTTGTTCTTATGTTGTACTGTTACACCACTGTCCCAGGTAAGGGGGGAGGTTGAGCGCCCACAAACATGTTTAACTCCGCCACATTCTGTACGTGCCGGTCTGTCATATTTGTTTTTCGTAAATTGTTTTGCTATAAATTAGGCCGTTAGTTTTCTCAATTGAATTGTTTCATACTTTTCATGTCGGGGCCTTTTATAGCCGACCATACGGTATGGGTTTTTCTCAGTGTTGAAAGCCATACGGTTGCCTATAATTGCTTACATCCACTTCATTTTAACTTTGGTGGATAGTTGTCTCATTTGCAATCATACCACATCTCCTTATTTTTTTATTGCATTGCTTATTTTATAAACGTCATGCGGTTTGTTCATTGTTTAATTGTTTAAAGCCGCACGGTAGCCTGTATTTATGCAAATCTTTGTCCTGTGGTCTATGGATAGTTGTGTCATTGGTGGTATAATTACACCTTATATAAGAATGCTGGATTTTGATTGGTTGGTAGCCAATGTATTTTTCGCATCTTCCAGCCTTTTTTTCTCTCATTTCAAACGAATTTGCATGTTTTTCACCACTGCCGGTGAATTTGCCTCAAATTCCCCTCTATGCCGTGGTATTTGCCATTTTGGATATTCCTTTTTTACCCTTGCGGGCCTCTTCCCGCCAAAATTATTGGGTTATGACGTTACATAAAGACAGCGATAACGCGTTTGAGTACGTGTACAATTCCCGCGGTATTATGATAGTATCTACTTATCCTCAAAATAATGCATAAACATGTTTATGGATTACATACAGCTTACTAGTAAAAAAAATATTTCCTTTCACCAGTACAGAGAGTTTCAATCAAAATCTATTCGATGTAGTTAAACAGATATATCATGTTATGGAGGGGTATTTGCGAAAAAATACCAGTCTTGAGACCAAATTTTCCTTGCCTAGCGGCTCGGGAAATTTAACAGTCCCTCGACTGGTAATTTTCGCAAATACCCCTCCATAACATGATATATCTGTTCAATACCACATCTCCCTATTTTTAAATTGCATGGTTACCGACTGCACTGTACGATAAATTTCAAGGTAATGATTAAGATAAATTGTCGTTTTAATTTACAAGTAAATGTATACGTGTTAACCCAAGAATGTCTATTAATATCAGACGGTTACATTTCATTAGTTCAGAGTTTAAATAATTTTGAGGTGTTTGCATCCCGTCGGCTCTTAAATCTTAAACCTTACTCAGCTTCGCATATAATCGAAACAAAGACCACAGTTCAACGTTGTCAGACAATTTGCAATTCGAAATTCAGGTTGCGGATATATTTTACTGTCTTTTTCTGACGGTTTCGGCGTTACGATTGTTCTGCTTCAAAGGAACTTATCCTACAAGCGTGTGGTAAACTTTGAATTACTTTAGAATGTGTACAAATAACACTTTTGAGGGGGAAAATCATGACTTTACCCGAACCTCAATAGTTTTAAATCGGAAAGCGTGTGGGACTATTTCGTCTTCCATTGGTTGTCAATTCAGCGTTTCTGACAAAAATAAAACAAACTACTGTTTAATATGTAACTGTGACCGAGAACGCTCCTTTACCAATATATGTGTCGAAGTGTTTGGGAAAACTACATTTTGTTTGTAACTCTGATAACATAAGGCGAAAACTATTATAGGGTTAAATATTTTGCAAGATAATTTAAAATAAGATAACATTGTGTTCAAGAGAAAAATGAAACAGTAGAAAACGGATGTTCAAATCTCATAAATTTATTAAGAAGATACAAAGTAAGGTGAAAATCAAATACAGTACGAATCATGAACTCCGAAATGTGCGAGATCGGGTGCGTCGGTGGGTAAGCATCGCCAGCTATGTATGCATCACCTTAAAAATATATATTGATAACAGAATAGTCGTTTAATAATATATATGTAGGAAGTAGCCAAATCTATACGCACTATTTTATGTCACTCCATTTTAATTGAAAGGTATAGTCGCAGAGAACGTTTTCGTTGTTTTGATACTGTTAATTTGTGGAAGTAATTGGTATAGATGATTTGGTATTAGGCCAAGTGTGATTTTGTACAAAAATAAATCAAATAAACGTTAATAATCCTTTTCCAATAATGATTACTACCACTAAACTGCACGCACTGCACACACTCAACTGCACGCACCTGCACATTCAAATATTAATTTGACCTTTTCCAGCACATCGTCTTTAATCATTAATTACATCTTTGTAAAAACTATATATTCCGTAGAAAATGAAAGGATATGGAGTAAATGTACATGGGACAAAATCGCACACAATACATAGAAAACATAGAAAATTATCAATGAACAGGGCTTTTATTCCTGTTCTTCATCTTGACAGTTGATGTAGGGTCTTCAACAATGAACAAATCATTCATACCCTACAACAAGGTCAAGACGGCCCCCAGCGTCGACTTAAGCGGTACTATTGATAAAAATAAAGTAATTTTGAAAGACATCGATCGCCGCTAAAATATGCCTTGAAGTTACACATGTCGGGAGCGGTCAATGAATTACATAACTTATAATTACGGGCGAGGTTTTTGAACATATATTCGTATAATGTTTGTTGCAATCGAGGTTTACCCATTTACTAATAAATGACATAACTTTTTTTTCGGTTATCCCTTATCGCCTGCAGTAGATTATTTATTTTAGGAACGAATGGTTAATGCTATCTGAACATGTCATGCAATTTCGACGGAAGAACACCATTGTCAGTTTCAGCAGTTGCTATATGTACCGGAGTTAATCGTGATTATATTAAGCAGTGTTAAGTTTAAACTTAATTGAAATGACTAGTCACAAATTCTAAAATCTACTGAAACAAAAACTGAGACATCAAATGAAAATCTAGTCATTTCAATTGTGTATAAGGAAAGCCTGTCTGTAAAATTTACTCGCACACAATTGTTGGTCCCTTAAAGATTCGTTAAAGTAGGATTTCACTCAAGTATATAACATGTAAAGAAATCCTAACGTAGTTTTCGTCATTGCTGAGGAATATTTGAATATTTGTTTACATTTCATGCATAATATATAATTAATATGAATATTTTCACATGATGATAAATAGTGCATAACAATTAACATAAGTTTTTATCAAACAAAAGACATATCCGAATCCAAAATATTTTGATTATATAATACAAGTATATAATTGCATGATAGATAATTACTGGTATAAGTACACTTGACTAAGCGTATATATTCGTTTCATAATTCCGAAGTGTATTTTGTAACTTTACATATCACACGCCTCATGGTGGGTGCGTTATGTAGTTAATTATTACAAGTCTTCATATGACGTAGGAACAACATTCAAAGATATGATTATTGATAATAATAAAAAGATAGTTTTACACTTGGTTTTTCCAAAACAAACTAGCTGTCAGTAACAGCGAGTACTCTCAGATCTGCACTTTTTGTTGTTAGGGATGAGGGATGGATAAATATCCTGCCACGTCCGGTCTGTGTATGTTTGATGTTTGATGTTTTTCTGCTTTGCATCGATCTGATGAGTTCAGCCTTTTTCAACTGATTTTTATAGTTTGTTCTTATGCTGTGCTGTTACACCACTTTCCCAGGTAAGGGGGGAGGGTTGATCGCTCGCAAACTTGTTTAACTCCGCCACATTCTTTATGTGCCTGTCCCAATTCAGCAGCCTGTAGTTCAGTGGTTGTCGTTGGTTCATGGCTGTCATATTTGTTTTTCGTTAATTGTTTTGTTATAAATTAGGCCGCTAGTTTTCTCAATTAATTTTTTTCATATTTTTCATATCGGGGCCTTTTATAGCCGACCATACGGTATGGGTTTTTCTCATTGTTGAAGGCCGTACGGTTGCCTATAATTGCTTACATCCAGTTCATTTTAACTTTGGTGGAAAGTTGTCTCATTTGCAATCATACCTCGTCTCCTTATTTTTATACTGTAAAGTAGAGCGTACCTGCGTTACTCTCAAGACATAAATTTCATTTGTCTTTTATTATCATTACATTGGTTTGGTACCGTTTTTGGTAAGCTATTAGAACACGAGAGAACATTGAGCTAAGTAACCTGTGTTTCGGAACTGGTATAATTTGAATGGTACATTTTGGTTGTATATTACCAGTTACTAGAATTGTAATTCCCACTGACATTGTTTACATAAGACATATGTTGTTGTTCTGTTGAGGACGTTTGGTTTTTGGTGCATTTAAACGTTTAACATCGGTATCAAAAAATGTCGATGTACATCTATAGATGCATGTCCAGTTTTTGTGGTAATTTTTAACTTATAATGGTCTGTTTTTCTCTTTTTTGTCTTGGCCAAGGTGTTGTCTGGTTCTCGGTTTATTAATTTAATTGGGTCGCCCAATTTTTATCTTCTTATTTTTTGGCAAAAACTGGAACTTATACTTGACTAACTTTACTACTCACAATAAATAAGGTAATTTACCATCGCATAAGTCTTTCTTTTTCTAATGGCACAACTTCAATATTGTTCGGTTTGTCCAGTGAAAGAATAGATGACTTATTGTTCCATTATTTTTTAAATGCGACTTACATGTATCACCTGAGTTTTATTTGTCATAAGCCACACGACTGGTACATGTGTTTCTAGTTGATAAGGAACTGCTTTTTTGGTGTGGTTCGTGTTGCTGTTGTACCCCTATTTGTGACATTTTTACCTATTGTGTCTGTTTGTTTTATTCACACATCGTTGTCAATATAATAGAATTTGATGCGACTGTCATAAAAGTGAGAGGTTAAGCGCTTTAAAACCAGGTTTAATCCACCATTTTCTACATAAGAAAATGCCTGTACCAAGTCAGGAATATGACAGTTGTTGTCCATTCGTTTGATGTGTTTGTGCTTTTGATTTTGCCATTTGATTGGGGACTTTCCGTTTTGAAATTTCCTCGGAGTTCATTATTTTTGTGATTTAACTTTTTACACTTCACAAACACCCGAATTCGTCCCAGGTTGTTTTGTATTTCTTGATTTTTTATGCAGTCGTTTGGAGACGGGTTGTTCGTACTTTGATCTTTCTTTTAAGATGAGACAGGACAGTTTGGAAGGATGTTTTATTCCTATTCAACTTTAGGTGTTTGATTCTAACATGAAAAAAATACTTGCAATCGATCATTGATACTTGTTCTTTCATTTACTTAGAAATTGTATCATTATTCTTGGAAAGTCCAATATAAGAAATGTTGGATAAATTCCTATTACCTATTTTCCTGGATCATCTAACAAATTTTCATGCCTCTGTGGCACCAAAACAAATCTCTAATTCTTTATCACAAGGCAAATTTACTCGTACAGTATACCGAGATCAAACCAAATGCAATTGAAAACAAGAATAAATGAAACGATCTTGCATAATTTGTTTTCCTTTTTATTTGAAATCTTGCATTACTTGTTAATATTGTCTGGTTACAACTCTGATTCATCTTGGGAATGTTCTTGTTTAAATTGTAAATTCTAATTAAATTCATTTGCAGTACAAATTTGAGATGTGGGTGACAAGGATCTGTTTTCAATTGACATTGCAAAAGCAATTTCCTTGCATAAACTTCGTCGATTTATATGACAATAATGCTAAACTCTACATCACAGACAGTATAAATCAGATGATATAACGCTTCGAAACATCAATACACCGTGTATCGTAGACCGATATTTTGTTTCGAGACAACGTTGGGAATAATTTGAATATACTTATGTTGAACTTTCAGTGCAATATGGCTCTTTATTGTCTCATTTCTATATAATTGCTGCTGAAATTAATGCTAATCCTTGTACAAATTTATATAGCAGTTGAATAATTTCGTGTTTTTCATTTGGTAAACTTAAGTGAAGTTCCATTTAAATATATAAGAAATCGATTTATATGATGGTTTTGAAATAAACACTGCAGTAATCGATTTACGTAAAAGACAGATTAAGTCGAAATGAAATCCATTGTTTACTACGTAAAAGACAGATCTATAGTAAGTCGATATGTAATCCACTGTTTACTACGTAAAAGACAGATCTATAGTAAGTCGATATATAATCCACTGTTTACCACGTAAAAGACAGATTTATAGTAACTCGATATGTAATCCACTGTTTACTACGTAAAAGACAGACCTATAGTAAGTCGATATGTAATCCACTGTTTACTACGTAAATGACATTCTATAGTAAGTCGATATATAATCCACTGTTTACCACGTAAAAGACAGATCTAAAGTAAGTCGATATGTAATCCACTGTTTACTACGTAAAAGACAGATCTAAAGTAAGTCGATGTGTAATCCACTGTTTACTACGTAAAAGACAGATCTATAGTAAGTCGATATGTAATCCACTGTTTACTACCTAAAAGACAGATCTGTAGAAAGTCGATATGTAATCCACTGTTTACTACGAAAAAGACGGACCTATAGTAAGTCGATATGTAATCCACTGTTTACTACGTAAAAGACAGACCTATAGTAAGTCGATATGTAATCCACTGTTTACTACGTAAAAGATAGATCTATTATAGTAAGTCGATATGTAATCCACTGTTTACTACGTAAAAGACAGATCTAAAGTAAGTCGATGTCTAATCCACTGTTTACTACGTAAAAGACAGATCTAAAGTAACTCCATGTGTAATCCACTGTTAACTACGTAAAAGACAGATCTATAGAAAGTCGATATGTAATCCACTGTTTACTACGAAAAAGACAGACCTATAGTAAGTCGATATGTGATCCACTGTTTACTGCGTAAAAGACAGATCTATTATAGTAAGTAGATATGTAATCCACTGTTTACTACGTAAAAGACAGATCTATATTAACTCGATATATAATCCACTGTTTACTACATGGAAGACTGAGTATAAGTCGAACTGTAATCTTCTGTTTACTACGTTAAAGAAATAGACAGTTGAAAATCTGTGACTTGTTTTAAAATACGGTCTAATAGAGAAACAAATTATGAAAATCTTCCATACAATCAATACAGTATTCGACACTCCACACCGCATATTGTTGTCAATCAATACAGTATTCGACACTCCACACCGCATATTGTTGTCAATCAATACAGTATTCGACACTCCACACCGAATATTGTCGTCAATCAATACAGTATTCGACACTCCACACCGCATATTGTCTTGTCGTCCAAATATCTTTGCTTTTGATATTCTCAATAATTAGGAACGCATTTTGGATGACGAATAATATCAATCGTCGGCGATGAGAATAAAACAGTTGTTGACACAATTTTGTTACTTGAATTCCTTGTCCATTTCTCATAATCTTATTCCTGTTCGGAGATGAAGATAGTTGTTTTCTTTTGATTTTTTTAGGGGGAGTAGGAGATGGTGGTATACTGCATCTCTGCAAGGGAAGATTTCCTTATAAGTGCTGCACTGAAAACATAAAATGAAAATGAAGTTTTAAGATAAAGGACATAAATTTATGTATTTTTAAGTATATTTTAAGCCTAATTTTCAACTTAAATATATAAGCAAAATGCTATTAAACTTCAGTGTTATATTTTTTTATCATTTATGAGGGAGGGGGTACTATATTAATTGTCCATAAATCGTCTTCCAAATGAAAGTGGTATGCGTGGTATTTGTTACAAAAACATCGATTCTCCTTCCGTCACGTGAGAGTTGCGCTCCTCTCTAAATACTTACATTTAAAGTGTTTAACCTACGAGACTTTACGATACTGTTATATTGTATCAAGAATTAGAATCTTTGGTACGATCGATTCTATTTCTGTCAGTTGTGTGTAATGACATGTCTCTCTTGTGGGCTGCTAAGCTGTATTCTGAAATTAGCGTTTGAATCCGTTATAAACGAGACGATAAATCTTTTGGTAGGATGCAACAACAAGAAAAAATCTTATTTTACTAATATTATAAGATGAAAATAATATTTTATATTTCGTGTGTCTGAAGCCTTTTTCTGGATTTAAATTCATCAGAAAATTTCAAAAATTTAGCAAATTTTGTATAATCATAAATCACATCAATGACGAATCACTGACAACTTGGTTGATGCTACCCTCTCGCCGGCAGCGATGGACGTTATCCCCTACTAAATGAACGACATTGCAATATTAAATCTGTCAAAATTGAAAACTCATTCCATATTTCAGAGGTTTATACATGCGTAAACCTTAAAGTTAAAAGTTTTTCTATTATGTTGAATCAATATCAGATCAGACAATCTAATGTGAACAGTTAATTTAAAAAAAAAACTATACATGTTTTGTAATTTTATCTCGCTTCAACCTTCAATTACAGCTAAAAACTCATCAGTAGGATTACTGCTAATTTTAAATTATTGATTGAATATCTTCAGGTGGCATTAAAAGTACCACCAGCGGAATTGACAATTCATTATTTTTATATGTCAAAGTCGATAATATCACATAACTGTGCCCTGACATAGCGTTGACATTGTTATCTCACAGACTCTCAATGTACAAAAACCTAAAATAGCAACACTATCATGGATTATTTTAAATTAACTTTCTTTCATGGGTCATTATTAATCTGATGTAGAACTTCTAATTAAGGACAACCATGATAATACCGTTCTAATTAAGGGCAACCATGATATTACCATTTTATGTACATTTCGATTAAGACCAGATATACAGAATATAATGAGAACATATCATTTACTGAATTGAATTACATCAGACTTTTTAACGAGCAAAATGAACGGAAGCTTCTTTCCCAATCTGTATCGCTTTTGCGCTTAATTTTTTGCATCTAGATACATATCTCATATTACCATGAAATCATAAAAGCGCCATGGTAATTATATTGCTGTGTACCTTAATTGAAAAATTTGTATTGCACTTGAAAATTTTGAAAATTGTAATGGGAAAAATCTTAAATGGAAGTGGTTTTGCACCTCAGATTTATATTATATCTTATCTTGCAATGTAGGTGTCAGTGCTTTTCGAATCAGTTCATATATCATATGATAGATACTTTTAAAAATATGTAATTCAAACCATTCACAGATAAGTAGAAACAGATAATAACTTCAGACTCGTTAAGTTATAAAACTTCAAAAATAAATGCACCTGCACCGATTTTCATTTATGAAATGAGATCGAATTGGTTTAAGGACTTGAGAAAGGCTTTCAAGCTTAAGGCAATGATGTATCATTATATGACTGCATATTATTTACATAAATGGTGAAATGATAATTAATTTAGTTAATTGTATGATGTTTTAATGGACGGCGTTATAGCAAGATACCGTACCATGTCCAAATAGATGGTGGCAGTCAGTCACTGCATGCTGTCTAAATGGTCGGCGTCATTGCAAGATACCGTACCACGTCCAACTAGATGGTGGCAGTCAGTTACTGCAAGGTATCTTAATAGACAGCGTCATCGCAAGACACTGTACCATGTCCAAATAGATGTTAGCAGTCAGTTACTGTATGCTGTCTAAATGCATGGCTTCATATCGAGGTACCATACCACGTCCAGACAGATGGTGGCAGTCAGTTACTGCATGCTATCTAAATGGACAGCGTCATAGCAAGATACCATATCATGTCCAAATAGATGGCAGTCAGTTACTTCATGCTGTCTAAATGCAAGGTTTCATATCAGGCTACCGTACCACGTCCAAATAGATGGTGGCAGTCCGTAACTGTATTTTGTCTAAATGGACGGCGACATCGCAAGATACCGTACCATGGCCAAATGGATAGTGATAATCAGTTACTGCATGCTGTCTCTATATATTTTTGATGTTCTTTTTATGTCCATATTTATACATTCTTGACTTTCAAATTAATGGGTTTGAGCCTTCCTGAGCTGATGAAGGAAAATTCAGAAAAACGCTTCGGACGAGCCAAATTTGTGAAGAATTATTTTCATTTGACAATCTTAATAATCATATCTATCATAATGTATAGACCGTTTCTTGGCTAAACGAAAGCTAATACTGTAAGCGACCAAATGATTTTTGTATGATTTTCAAATATTTGGCCTCAAGCTTCAATGAAGAGACATTAATTGTCGAAATGTTCATCTGGTGCAGTAACATTGGTACCGTTAATGATGTTATATGAAAGTCAATACAGTATCCATCAAACGCTAAATATATTAAAGTTAATATAGTAAGTCACAAAATGCTGTCTATATTGAAGTTATTACTAAATGTGACCGAATGCAGTCTGAATAGACGGTGATTGATACATCCCGTATGGGGAAACAGTGTAAAATTATAGCTCTAAGTTTCCGCAGTGATGGTTACATAGCTACCACGTACTGTCATATGGGACAGCACATTTTCAATCCCTCCATCCTATCCAAATTTGGTGAGAAATTGACCGCAAGATTTGTATGGATGGCAACTTAGTCAGAACATGTAGGTAAATACTTCCATGGTCAGAGATTGCATTGAATGTCTGAATGACTTTTAAGAATGTAAGGAACTATGTGCTGTTCATGGATTGTCATATATTTTTAATGATTTATAATATACTATATTTATCATTTCAGTTGCTTTTTGATAGACCTTACATGTTGATGATCTCTTTCTATATATAAAGTGTTTATTTTTATATTCTGCATTTACATTGTTCTGACCAGTTTGATTTTTGTTAAATCACACGCTGATTAAGTTTGTCTCACATAATTTGCCGCCAACACCATTCGGAACATTGCACTCATCATTTTCCCTAACATCATTTAGAGCAACAGATTCTAACAGTTTATCATATTGATAGCAATATTTCCCACCCTCGATATTTAAATTTTTAAATTTTTAAACCTTTCAGTGGTAGAATTTATAGCTATATCTATCGGTTTGTGATTTCCCTCAACTGCATCCCTTACCTTCAGAAGAGGGTGTAGATGGGGTTAACAGAATAAAGGGAAAAAAATATAATGAAAATGAGAAAATTATACTAAATCATGCAGTTTGATAGGAAAAAGTTTTAGAGTAGTGTTGTGTTCATGTAAGTTCAGTAAAATCTATCAATAAACAAAAAAGGTCTCTGTTCAATATTGTAAGTCTATAACAACAGAAGAATTTGATACTTGGTATCGTTTAATACTAATTCCGTTGACAAGAATATGTACATAAATGCCAATTTATTCAATACAAAACAAGCCTGTATAAGCCTTTAAGTTGTGAAATAAACTGTTTAGTCAATATCGAACAATTTAAGAAAGGTATTGTCATTTATGGTACAACAACCGTTCACAGACCAATATGTCAGGTTTCTTAATACTACAAACACTCAGGCAAATGTATAGATAATTAAGAATTTGGGGTCATTGAAATCTCGGACTTTTGAAGATGTAAATACACCAGACTTCATAGTACAGCATTCAGTCGGGCAAATATATAAGGTAGTTAAGCATTACAACCATCTGTCACTTGTGGGGTCGTACGAATCTCGGACTTTTGAAGGTGTAAATACGACAGACTTCATAGTACAGCATACATTCAAGCAAATAATATTGGTTATTTAGCAATACCGTCTGTCAATTGTGGGGTCAAAGGAATCTCGAACTTTCGAAGATGTAGATGAAATGGAACGTTCCGTTTATTAGTATTTTTGAATAATGTCCTAATTCATACCTACATGGAGTTATTTTCTTTCAGAACGATAGGTCTTTCTTTTGAAGAATCAACCCGGACGATACCAAGTTTCAATGAAATTTGCTTCAAGACATTAAATAATGACCTGTTTAAGGTCATTATTTTCTCTGATTAAAATGCAAACTATAATTTACTTAAACATTGAATTCGTTTGATAGTTATCGTGTGTTGTTACCAATTGTGGTTTTACTTTTTTTAATTTTTCATCTTTGAAAGGGGTAAAGGGGAAACAATCCTTTCCTCCGTTTATTAGATCGAAATACCAAAAATCGTTGACGCACATTTTAACTTTCGAACAAATAATGTGTTTTTTTTTTTTTTTTTTTTTATTATTATTTATCGCTGCGATAAAAGGACATTATGTGAGATGAATATAATAATGCAACTATTTTAAAACAACCCTCATTTAACACATTCATGTGTAGGATTTCGAACACCAATACACTGTTGTTCGTGTTACATGTACATGTACCACGAGTTCGTGCTCTCTCGTGTCAGTTCTTAACTTTTTGCATCTATCAAATGATCAAATGTCCAAATATTCTTATTTTTTTTATAAAATAACAGCCACGTACTTTATAATGGGGTCAGGTGGTGGAAGCATAATATTTAATCCTGATTCTCAGTTTGTTTTTTTTTTTAAATTGTATTGCCAGACAAAACAGAGAAAACAATTATTCTGAAAAGTTCGTTAAAACTGTTGAAAAAATAATCTGCTATTCAGCGATAAAAAATTCATGAAAAAAAAAGAAAAAATATAGCATCCACTTTCATTTTTCATACAACGTGCTGTTACAGTATTTTTTTTTTTTTTTTGTAACTAGATAATGATTCCTAAAGGTTATATCTAATTAATTAGTGAGTTTTATTTCACATTAAAAATGAGCCGTAGGGTGTATTAAAACCTGAACGCATCAGAAAAGAACATCCCACTTTAGTGTGGTTGGTGAAAAAGGATGCAAATCCTGCACATCTTTGCGAAAATAATAATTTTTTGACGGTATAAGTCAGATAATGCATATATTAAGGTGTTTCTTGTCGTATAACACACCTGGGGTGTCAGAATTGCTCATAGAAAGTCATTTGATTGATCCTGTCACCCCTCGGTTGTTATACGGCAAGAAAACCCTTAGGATATGCATTATCTATAAAATAAACCTCCCTCATTTAAATATCAGTTACATGTATTGTACTTTTTAAGCTATCCTAGTACTGGTGATTGGGTATGAATAGTAATGAATAAATAATACCAGACGAAGTTTGCTTACACTCAAAGTTATAAAATACAGCAAGAAAAGTAAAATCGGCAAATAATTAAACAAATACTCAAGCTAAATAAGCAAAACCATCTGCATTCTGCTAAGGTCACACGAATATTGGTCTTTTGATATTAACACAGAGGTTGGCTATACTGTGTCACTATGTGTATGATTGGACCATCACCAGATCAATAACATCAATATAAACAACTTGGGTTTTTGTCGTTTATTTTAATGAGTGTTACCATAAAGCATATGGTTAGCATGGTTAGTATAGATTCAGTGAATGTAAAATATGACTGAAGCGATTTTCAGATGTTGGATATTGAAACTAATTGGATATATTACAATTGACTGTTCTTGATTAATTATAAATAATTATTAATTAAGAATGGATACATTCTAAAGGTGTATGGGGATACATTAAACTTAAAGTAAGTCAATATGTAATGTACAAAACTGGAATCACATGATAATATCTTTTAAAAAGCTCGAAATTCAATTCAACTATTGTTCTGATGGAGAAAATATTTTCATTTGTACACTTTAAATGTTAAGTTTTTTTATACCATTACACAATGTAATGCCAAATTTATATTTAAGAATAAGATAACCATATAATGCATGCAAATAAAGTAATTATTCAACATAATTTAAAAAATGTAAGAAGATTCTTAATTTTAGCTGTCAATATTGATTTATAATGATTTAATTGGCTGCATGAAGCTCATTACGGATGCCGTATAGATCACAGGAGATACTTACTGTTTATACTTCCTATTTTAATACTTTAAACAATAAGGAGTTTTGTATTGTGTCCCGAAAAGGGAAGTGGCATAAGTATTGGTGGTGAATTTCCATTATGTGAGCACCCACACTCCAAATTAAAAAATCCACGGTATCATTTTAGATTAACTGTTGTCCTAGATGTTGGGTCTTTTTGTTGTTGTTGTGTATTTTTATGGAAAAGGGGGGGTTGTGTTTTTTGTTTTTTTGTTTTTTTTTTTTTTTTCATGATGTTGCCGTTTCGTTGACATTTACCCTACATTTCAATTTAAGCAAATTTTTCTTCGACTGTACATGTTGTTTTAATCCCTATATACTTTATTGGTTGTTAATTGGTATCGATATCTTTAGAAGTATCATCATTAACAGCACAGCATTATAATTTTGTTATATTTAAATATTATTCTGACTATTCCTCTACTTTGAAAATGACATAACAGTCACATACTTATACTTTCTTTCTACGATATGTTGTCATGCGATGACGTTTACATGTATCCTTTAATGAGATTATTAAGCGGATGTTTTGATTTTTCATCCGGAAATTTGAGATACTGAAATATGAATGACAGTTTGGTAATTAATTTTATTCAGCTTAGTGTAAATAATGAAGAGTGTTGATCACGATGAACGCTAAACAATAATGTTCTATATATATGTAAATTTAAGTAAGTATTTCAATATTTTAATCATCTTGTTTCTATGGAATGCAAATATGTGGATGATAAAACGAGTGCGCAGAAGAAGTAAAGCAACTGCAATTATAAATAAATATTTTGGAAAATCAAAAGTTTTTTAAATATAAGAAGGTGGTCAAACAAAAAGGTAAATTATCTTTAATTATTAGTTTACAGTTGTAACGAACTGATTGACCGATACGATATGTCTGCGTCTGAACTCACTATCGACATGTTTTCGCAGTCTTAGATCTTTATTTACCAAAATTCTTGTCTTATCTGTTATGTAACCGATTGAGTCCTATTTCCTAATCAGACATTTTGACAGAGTGAGAATTCGCATGGCGGGTGATGCATGCAAAGCAGGAAACACTTACCTTGTCGACACTCGAAGTTTATGCGATTCCCCCCGTTTTTGTATGTTACCGTAATTTGTCTTCTTAATCGACTTATGAGATTTGAACATCGGTAATCTACTGTTGCCTATATAAATTAAATTTAAATATTATTATATTTCAACATAAAAGAATATTGAATAACTGTTGAATTCGGTTTTAAACATATATGATAAATGACAGGAAAAACAGTTCACTGGTCGAGAATATATCCGGATATTAATCGTTGTGCCATATAAAAATAAAATTTAAAATAGGCTAGAACTTAGCAGATAACAATAAATATATAATGGGAAATAGCTGTTAAGGAACATTAAGTATGCATTTTAAAGAAGCATTCAAATGAGATGTCATTTTACATTAACAATATGAGTGATGAAATATTTTGTAGAATTGAATTTCGCCCTGCTGAATGACATTTACGTGAATAATATTTGATTTGCAATAAACGTAAGCAAACTTTGTTTCTTTTTTATTTCAAGTTATTTTTAATGTGTTTTCATGATGAAATTTCATGGAATGAAAATCAAAGTGTGAGATCATTAATTATATATTCATTATTAACATTTTCATTAAAAGTACAGTCACTTTGTTTGTTCCCGATTTTTTTAAAGTTTTTAATTTAAGTCTCTCCTGGGACCAAACTAAACATTGTCTTTAGTAGGCGTATAATTTAATTGCAAACCAAGAAATTGAAGGAAAAAATACGTCATTCTGACAATCCTAAAACACTTAGATGTTTATCATTATATATTATCATTTATTTCGCTATAGCCACAAACTAATTCATTTGGGGTCGTTATTAATAAATAGTTCTCAAAGATTACCTCCACTTTTAACAACAAAGTAATTGATGAATATATTGAATTGCACTTCTGTTATATGATGACTTGATCCCCAAAGATATTTAACAAATCTCAATACCAATAATAAGCATGAACCTTAACAATTTATTTTTCAACTTTCCGACTTCTTCATAGAAGAGTGATTATTACGGCAGCGATAAAGTATTCATTTGTCAATCTCAACACCTCGGGGTTTAAATTAATCAGTTAAGAAAGTCACTTCGTGCCATCATACAGGCAGTCATATTTGACAGAACCGTATCACATTAGAACATCTAATCGTGGATCGACATGATTGGAAGATTATGCAGTCATGTTAAAAACAAGAAACACACAAGACTTGTGAAAATTTTTGTATGATTAGCACCGTTCTTGCAAACTTGTCAAAATAATTAGAAAGTGTTATGAATAACAATTTACTAATCATCAAAATATATAACATGTTATCCATAAAGTCGTATTAAGCAATGCAATTCACATAGAAAATGCTTATCAAACTGCACGTAAAGGAAGCTTCTGTTAAGTGGAAGAACTAATTTCGTCGGAATTTTTTTCACAAGGGCCATTTCTCGGGCCATTTTCAAAATCTTTTTTTAACCTTCGCAAAAAATTACAGTGCCGCAGTTCCATTCGTATTTTTCGAGGTTCTAACAACATCGCGGCTTATTTCTTATCAATCGACCAATTTATAATCGCCTGAAAATAGCTCAAAACTATAATTTTGACGGAATTTTAAGAATTTATTTATAAAATTTTAAAGACAAACATCTTTAACAAACACGAAAATTCTGTTGGAAAAGAGAGGCGAAAGATACCAAAGGGACATTCAAACTCATAAGTCGAAAAATAATTTGACAATGGCATGGCAAAAAAAAAAACGGAAAACGATTAAAAGACAAACAACAGTATACAAAACAAAGCATAGAAAACTTAAGTTAGGCTATATAATGTTTTTTCGGTACAAATTAATTTATTTTGGTTAGCGACGTACTTCGATGACTTTAATTTTCTTAACATGTAAAATTTGCAATTTTATAGCAAAATACCTCCAACAGCAACGTGTAGCACTGAATGAATTACATTATGAATAATGGAAATGTGAAAAACTGTTGGAAAATGTTTAAAGTATATGACATAGACTCTTAATCATTCAAATTCCAGTAAGATTGGACAACTTCTATATTTTGATCCTGCAAGCAAAACAAATACAAGGGATATATAATTAACGGCATGCAAACGCCATTTTTTAGCAATTTTGACAGTTGTGTGCTTGTATCTAGATATGTGATTAAAGACATGCTTACACATTTTCTAAGCATTTGGGACAATTTCTTGCCTCACAAATGGATTGTCTTTTTTTAATTGCAGAAGCTGTTCATGTTGGTGTAGGTTTGTCGTCACATTCACTTTTTTATTATCCACTTACCATATACAAACCCCCTTTCCTCAAACAACTAGGGATCAAAGCATTCGCATTTTTTCATCTTTTCAAAGTAACGTAAGTCTTGTTTCTTTGTTTAAAAACTACACAATGTACCTGATATTCTCTTGATACCCGATATTAACTTTATGATTGAATACACTTTTTTATTGTAAAGAAATCTTTTGAGACCCCTTTTATTATTAAGCATGTCATTTGGTTGATTGTGTTGTACGGTTGCTGTCACGTTGCCGTAAACCCTACTGTTAAATTTAAAGGTAATATACCGTCCAAGTTCAATTAATACCTCATAACACCAGTTTTAAAACATCAAATTTGAGAGATTGAAACAATCAGACTGATAAGAATTCCAAATTGAGTGTTGTCTTGAATATACATGCGATATTTGGCAATGATTGCAAGCAGTCATTTACCATATGGAGAAATAAAAGGTGTGTTGACATGAATTAACATTTCAATGAAAGCATGCACCACCCGTCAAATGGTTCAAAAGAAGTCAATGAACTTGTCCGAGTCAGAAACATGTGTTTTGTTCCATACTTTGAACAATATTGCATTCATCCCTATCACAGAATGCTGGTCTAAATGGAAATTGTCAATTTATTGCTAGTATTTGACAATGTGTTGCATTGATGAATAGGATAAATATGCAACACAAAAAATTCAGAATCTAATCAAATGTTTATTATCATGATAAAAGATGGATAAGTATAGCAAACAAGTCACAAGCTAACGGCGCATTTGTTTCATTGAAGGGTTATCAATAGTTACTTATCAAGCATTCAAAATCCAATCAATACCATAAAGGTCACGATGCAATAATGATTTCAATACACGTGCACTCTTAAGATACAAATTATATCAAAAAATGACCTATACTATCTGGTTAATTGGAGTCTATTCAATCAATGATGTCAGAACTTTCAATAATAGTCAGCGTTCTACGTCACTTTTTGATCAGTAGATGCATCATATTGTCAATTGAAACGATTAAATTTTCCTGCAGCCATTTTTCATTTCTTTCCTACATTATAATGATGACATAATCAAAAGGTCAGATACCTTTAAACTTGATAATGATGAAATTAATATGAAACTTGTCTATATTCTCCAATTGGAAACTAAATATGATTGATCTGCGCTGATATTTTTATAAAATTAGACGAGAACAGATAACAGTATATATTTGTGTTAGGGATATTCTGCTTTACTCGTTACCTGAAAAAACTGAAGCGGAAATGAGAACGGTAGAAATTTTCCTTAATGAAACTTTCTTATAGCGATCAATATAACTGTCTATTTGAACTGAAATCTTATTGGAATTTAAGCATGTTAAAGTAAAAAAGATTCGTCTCTCAAAGTGAGGAAATGTATATGAAAATGATAGCAGTAACAATTACCTCTATGATTCATTCGCAATATAAATAATATTCTACCTTCGGAACTATGCCGTGTCATAGTGAACATGAAGATCGAGAGTTCTTTGGAAATATATGACACGCAATGCCGAGTCGTTAAGTTTGCTATTCTAAACTAATGATAATTATTATCAACTGTTAATGACTTATTGTGTCTTTCATGTTTATCTAATGTCATAAGAGCGATAATTTCCTATGTAATGATTTGTATGAAAGACGGTCTACCACTGACGATGAATTAAAGGACTTTTTTGGCACCACTTTAGCTAAGTGTTGATCTAAGTTTTCCAATGGAGATCTATAAAGAATAGTACAGTTGTAATTGAAGTTAGTATGCAATTAATAGTTAATGTACTGTTTTACCTTTGCAGAATAATTCATCGACCACGGTACTATGTTAAGATGCTGGTAGATTGAGGAAACTCCAGTCATGAATTCATCAGAAGATATTCCGAGTTCTTATCCGGATAATGCATTGTTCCAGTTTGCCTCGTGGTTTACAGGGGTCCATGGATATGTAAGCTTGATTATTTGCACGTTCGGAGTATGCACAAATATTTTCAATATAACGATCTTGTCCCGCTCGGACATGAGAAGTCCGACAAATGTCATGTTAACATGGCTAGCAGTTTCCGATATTCTTACTATGATACCGTATATACCTTTTGCTATTCATTTCTATTGTGTCTTCGATCCTATGGATATTTCTCCAGAAAAGTTTACCAAAGCATGGACAACGTACATGCAGATACTTGTAAACTTAGCAGCTACAACGCATACTATTTCTATATGGCTCGGTGTGGCACTAGCTGTTTTCCGATTCGTCCAAATGAGAACGACGGCTACTGGACCTATAGCAAGAAAACGAAGCATGAAGCAAGCCAAAACTGTGATAATCGTTGTTTACATAGTATCAACTCTGATCCTTACTCCGAATTATGTTACAAATGAAATTGAGGAGGTTACAATGAACAATAAAACTATGTATGTTCTAAAGGATTTAAAACTTGCGTCCAATCAAACTGATACAATCGTTCTTGTAAATGTTCTTGTATATTCTATAGTGGCCAAACTTATTCCCTGTGCCCTAATGGTTGTATTTGGTGGATCCCTTCTGTATAGTTTAGCAATTAAAGGCAAAAGTCGACGGCGTAGATTATCAACCAATGGCTTAGGACAAAAGCGAGAGACTCGTCAAACCAAAACAACAAGAATGCTACTAGTTGTTATGATATTATTCTTAATTACAGAATTTCCACAAGGAGTTCTTATATTTATGAGTGCTGTTATGAAGGATTTTTACCATAATGTCTATGTACCTCTTGGTGATCTTATGGATTTTATTGCTTTAGTGAACAATGCTATAAATTTTGTACTGTATTGTTCCATGAGTCAGCAATTCAGATCTAAATTCCTCGAGATGTATCTCAGACGAACTTCTAAATTTAAGAAGATTGAAAAATTGAGTTTTACACATTCGTTTACGAAAACTTTATTTACTGATGTCCATTCGTGAAAAATGACATCATGATAGCTGTCTTTAAAACAATTAATTAGATTTTTTTTTTACATTTATAGCAAAACAATACTAAACTTAACCGGTGTAATTTGTGATGATTGGAAAAATTATTGTTATTTAAGTTGAAAATTACCATCAAGATATAAAATTGAAACAAACTAATACGATACCCAATACCATTCTTGCCTCATGGTCCAAATGGGAATAGTATACGCAGACGTCAGACTAAATGGACTTTGATACGTCATTTCCGGAAGGTAAATTTCTATATTTCTTTTATAAAATTAATCTTTAATTTGATAATACGATATTTATTTATGTCTATGAACAAATAACATAAAAATGTGGTGCACACTGAATAACCTGCGTAGCGGTTTATTTAGATCGTGCACCAGATTTTTGAGGTTATTTCGAATAGACAGAAAAAATATTACAGTCATTCCTTATAATTTAATTCTAAATTCCATTTTTAAGGAGTATATCATGAAAAAAATGTTGATGACGTCACGGTCACATGACAATATTATGTCTATGAGCTGATAAACGAAAAACTTTCAGCCAAACAGAAGACGTGTTACATCCCAAATTAAATTATCGATTTATAATCACCACAAGAGAGTTGAATAATATGTGGTGACCGTTGATGGTTTGGTTTCCATTTAAAGCGGTGTTTTACTATTTTTCATTTTTTTCTCTTATTTCTGTAAAACGTATTTATGAGCTATTTTCAGTGCAACGTTGTTGTTTTTTTTTTTTTTTTTTTAATAAGGAACAAACGTTGAAAATATTTTTACAATTTCTAAAGCACAACCATAAAAAAATACGTAGATGTGGTAGAATTGCCATTGAGACAACTATCCATAAAGATAGGTTGGACTCTGGAACAGTATAATAACATTGTTTCAGATCATCATAATTAAACTAAAATGTTAATTGATTATAGTTTGACTGTAATGAAAACACTTGCACAATGCATAAACTTATCAATAAAAGAATATGTGGGTTTAACATCAATAAGACAACAACAATTAGGAAAAAAATAACACATGGACTGTCTTTGTCTATGGACACCACGCAAAACAGCAAAGTCTTTATATATGTGTACAAATAACATTTAAATCTATGAAAAATCATTTATATATGATTTATTTCGGGAATCAGATCTAAATTTTGAATTAGAAATTTGTACTTTTACTTTAAATGTCATGTATATTTATTTCATGACTATTGTTGAATAATAGCATTAATCACAATAATGTCTCGAGTGGACAATTATACTACACCAGCCTGCGTGTTTAATTTATAGTCTACGAGAGATAATGTTCAACAATTATCCATACAATAAGTTTTTTACTGAATGGCAAAATTTTCAAAAGAATGAGAGTACAATGTTTACCCAGTGATTATATCGTACACGCAAACTCTTTGTTACTAATACTGTTAGAGTAAATTCAATCTAAAAATGTAGCAAAACACTATATAATAGAATAATATACAAATATTTGGCGATGTATCAAAAAGTTTTATAGTTTTACTTTTTTCAACTGTACCATTGTTAGTTAAATCTTTCATATTGCCTTACTGACTGTTTATTTATTTTATTATTTAGAAGCAAAGAAGAAGAATTAGTGTAATTGAGACAATACATTTGGCATATTGGAAATAAAACGCAGATTATTTGAATAATGACCAATCAGCCACTCAGAACCTTGTCAAAGACATATTTAGCATAAGACGATCATTTCTGCTATTGTGATACAGGGATGTTGAAACATTTAATCTAAGAAACATGTACTTGAGTTTACATTGTTAAGATAATTAATTGGTAATTAATATAAGGATATGTGGTACGAACATTACATTCTGTATTTTTATTACTCTCATTTTTTTTTTTTTTTTTTAATTTCTAATTTTCTCATTTTCTGTCTCTATATTAAATTGTATATATATATATATATATATATATATATATATTTTTTTAATCTGTAACAGAAAACTCAATCAGACGTCGGTATTTGTTGTTTTTTTTTTTTTTTTTTTTTTATTTTGTTGATTGGGTTGGGTTGGAGGGGGGGAGATGAAATGTTAAGTCAATTATTAATGTAATGTACTAGTATGTGCAAAGATCTAGTTCCAGTGTCTGTTATGTTGTTGCTGTTATATGTTGATAATTTTTCAAAGATATATATTTTACCAAGGATTCATAAAATGTTGTGAAAATAACGAATCAGTAACTTATGATACAGACAATTTTATTTTACTGGACTGCATAGGCAGGAAATTGTTATGTTTTGTAGAAATAATCACTTTAATATGTACAAAATAAATAAATTTATAAGATATTTTACAAATTATTTCTCATATTATTAGTTAAGTGCATTTTCTTTATATGTATTTTTTTTTTTTTCATTCGAATGAAACACCGCAACACATGTATAAAATAAATTTTGAAAAAGGTTTTAAAATGATTACACTCAGTACAAACCGGGTTGCAAGTACACCATATATACTAAGCAAAAATATGATAAAAACATGAAACTATTCCAGAAAACTGTGAAAAATACAATAACATGATAAAAGGTTAATAATAGATCGAATAAATCTATATAGAACAATTGAATTAAACGTACTAGTATTCAGTAGCAGCAATATCAATATACGCTGAATTATGAGATAAAATAACGAGTATCTCGGGAAAGATTGAACAATAGCTGCCATTTTGTAATACACACTTGTAGCAGTGATAGAAACCTTCAATTTGTATGAAAGTCATGTATTTGAATAAATGAATCTTTCTTGCAGAAAAACACAATGCTTTAGAAAAACAACACTATATATAAAGTGGCAATAATGACAATAAATAGAGAGCAACATAATAAAGCTGTAGCAAACCCAGACATACGATAATTGAGGGTCTAGATGGGGGGTCCTCCATTTCTGTATTCTTAAATTTATAAGGTCATTTTTCTCTATTCGTTATAGTTTCTGCCCATTATTCTCTATTCTTTATACTCTAGCACCTCATTATTCTCTATTCTTTATACTCTAGCACCTCATTATTCTCTATTCTTTATACTCTAGCACCTCATTATTCTCTATTCTTTATACTCTAGCACCTCATTATTCTCCCCCATTATTCTCTATTCTGTAAACCCCATCCACACCCTCATAATGGTGAAATTATTCTCAACATCATTTAAAAATGTATACAATTTTTCGATTTAACTATCTGATTTAGCGAGAAATAAAACAAGTTGAACTGTTCTCTATTATTCGACCATTATTGACTGATTGTTGGTAACTTAACGTCCAGTGGCAATTATTTCATGCATGATTTTTCGATACAATTCATATGACCACAATGTCAAAACGACTTACTTCTTTTACATTTTTTATTGTACCACTACATTATTTGGTGAGTAAATGTATACATCGAATTGTTCAGTAGTTGTCGTTTGTTGATGTGGTTCATAAGTGTTTCTCGTTTCTCGTTTTTATATAGATTAGACCGTTGGTTTTCCCGTTTGAATGGTTTTACACTAGTAATTTTTGGGGCCCTTTATAGCTTACTGTTCGGTGTGAGCCTAGGCTCCGTGTTGAAGACCGTACTTTGACCTATAATGGTTTACATTTATAAATTTTGACTTGGAAGGAGAGTTGTCTCATTGGCACTCATACCACATCTTCTTATATCTATGTACTCTAAACAAGGTAGCGATTTAGATCGTTCGCGGCGCTTTGCATTTGCGCTAATCGGCATTTCATTTGCGCCACATACCATATTTAGTTTGCGCCTAAATGATTGGTTGATTGGTGTTTAACGCCACTTTCAACACTATTGTGCTATTTCGTGGTGGTCAGTTTTTTAGTGGAAGAATATTTCATTTACGCCAATATCACTTCCAAAAAATATACATAATTACAAAATGTAGTTGTATATTTTGACTATTCAGTTAATATTTTGTTTGTATCAATCTCCTCCATTCATCAGCATTGCATGTTACATCTACTCCTTGTCACCACGGAGAGGTAGAAGTAATATATCGAACTATATAAGCCCCTCGCTCTAAATTTCATAGTTTATACCTTTTCATAGACTAACCTAGACTTCATAAAAATACGGACTTATTTTCTCAGTTGCTTCGGATTAAATTATGTCTTTCTTGTCGCCTCGAAAATATGAACAATATTTAGTGTCATATCTAAGCGGATTTCAGTTATATATGAGAAATGAGCTAGACCTCACTTATATACTCAGGGGACACTCTACAAAATTTCTTTAACATGGCTCGTATTTGGGATGCGAGTTACGTTGAAACTTTACTCATTATTTATTACTAAGAATAATTTACTTTTTCGCGAAAATGAAATATAACCTTGCTTGTGAAATGAAATATTGCGTTTTCAAAAAATTGACACAAATGCAATGCGCATATTGTACGGGTACAAATTCAGAAGAGAGAGGCAAAAGATACCAAAGGGACATCCAAACTCATAAGTCGAAAATAAACTGACAACGCCATGGCCAAAAAAGAACATTACAGACAAACAATAGTACACAAAATACAACATAGAAAACTAAAGACTGAGCAACACGAACCCCACCAAAAACTGGGGGTGATCTCAGGTGCTCCGGAAGGGTTAGCAGATCCTGTTCCACATGTGGCATCCGTCGTGTTGCTCGTGTTAGTACAAACCCGGTAATAAGTCTAATTCGGTAGGTCACATTATCGGAAAAGCGGAAGGTTTTGTAGTTATGACAATTGGAACATATCCGCTATCATCTGTGATATAGATATACCATAATGGCCAACTAATTCGTGATGGCGTCCGTAAAATTAACGAAGGGATGATTTCAACTTCACCACTTGGAACTCTTGGTTTGATAGCTTCCTTGTTAGCAGCAACCCTCTATCAAGGAAATCATGATAGGAAATACAGGCCCTGGAATATCGTATCAACTGGGAGATATATACTCGCATGCAGACGCTGCTGGAATGTTGCTACATAGAAATGGAAAGTTCACAATTGGTAAGCTGAAATCATCTGTTTGTCTTAAAAGTTTTGTTTTCAACCGACCCTCATTGCCAATTTCTATATGTTAGTCAAGATATGAGGCAGACTTAACTGTATCTGTTGTATCCTGTATTCAAGTTCGATGGTATAGATGCGTTCAACATTGTCCCCAAATTTTGAATTATTTAGTGATAGAACATAATCTATAGTAAAGTTAAAGGATACTGCTAACTTCTTCTCTTTCTTCCTAAGAAGTTCCTGTATGAAGTCAAGCTCTTTCCCCCCAGCAAAAACGGTTAAGAATCAAACAAAATAGCTGTCAATCTATTTTGTAAGCACACTGCCAGTCTTTTGGTCTCAGGTGGATAGCTGTCTCATTGGCAATCACAAGCATCTTCTTATTATTATAATGTCTAACAAAAACTCAACTCATTTGTAACGTTTAAACTGTTTCATAATTCGATCCCACATGTCCATCATTTCCATCTGACAGTATAAGCATATGTATTGTCATGATCCTGTCTCCAACATTTACTATTGAGTGTTGGAATCGTTTGACGAGTGATTCATATGAAGCAGGCAATGGTTACCCTGTTGACGCACTTTGTCCGAATATAAAGTGCCGCCCATTTTTTCTGTTTAATACATGATTTATTATACATGTAAGATATTTGAACTTTGGTAGATTACTTATCTAACTCACTCACTAAAAACAAAATCGCCTCGAGTGCGAGATGTCAGAAGTTCGAACCTCGACAGGGTCAAACAAAAGACTTTAAAATTGGTATTTGCTGCTACTCCCTAAGCACACAGCATTACGGAGTACGAGCAAAGACTGGTCGATTCGTAGTTATTTCATAGATTTTAGAATTAAGTGTACGGGTAAGTAAGGTAACATGTCTTTCTGCAGACTGTTTTCTTGTGCATTAGCACAATCTGACTCACTGCATCGATCTAGTACAAAGCAGCATTCATATTGATAACGCATTAACATGTTCTTGTCCTGAATATGTTTGCCACTGGACGTTTAACAGCCATCATCCATCCATCAAACAAGACTGATCTCAAACGATTTGATTGGCTCACCTGACCTTTACGTTTATTCAGCAAGTTTCATATGATTTCTTTCACCCATCTTAACTGAACTATGGACATTTGTCTTATCTAGACCTACCACTAAAAGCTTCCTATACAAAATAGAATAGCGCAAACAAAAAATGAATAAGCATGAAATATATGTCCCTGGACGTTTATAAAAAAAACAACAATCGATCCGTATATTTTCACCTCCAATTCATTTTTTTCTTAGCTTAAAGGGCTTATTTTCTTCGTGGTTCAAGATATATTTGGTAATGAGATATTCCAAGCTTTAAGAAATTGTACACTTGATAAGTGTAAATTTCCAATAAATGTATTCCAAGTTGAATTGAGACGCATTACATAAGAACATTATGAAAAAAGAAAAAGCGTTTACTCATGTGCAATTCTCTGGACACTTCATGTGAAAAAGTTAATCTCAAAATCAAAATTCACTTCGTTTTTTTTTAAATATATTGTAGCCATCATGAATAATGAATCTCCTTCGACCGCTTAACGTTACTCACACAAGATTCAAACAGGATTAACTGTAAATAGATTTAACAACCCATAAACTGCTTCTCATCCCGATTACAGATCAATAGACAAGATATTATTTATTGTGACAAATGTGCGTATCAAAAATGCTACAGTATAGTGGAATAGAAAAATGAAAATGTAGAAGGTTATCTAGATGTCAAATCTTTGTTAATCTTGTTGATGTGAGATTATTTTCTGTTTGACTTTATGCTTTATTTGCTTTTATTTCTGATGAAACTAAAAATGTATAAGACAGACTTTCATTCCGTTTACTGGTTTGGAAAGAGATGTGTTTTAATTGTCCCATTTGATCAACCTTGTTTGTTCTATACACTAAATACGTTGAATGTAAACTGATTGATAGTTTAGTCAGGGAAACATGGTTTATTTATTACTTGTAGTTGGAATTGGTTTTGAATTAGCTTTTAGTATTTGCGAGTACTCTTTGATCGGTTCTTTATCTTTCGTCTTTTGGCTAGTTGTTCCCCCCCCCTTTGTATGCTTCGTACTGATCTAATGAGTTAAGCCTTTCCCAACGGATTTTTACACTATCTAGGTTAGATGAGAGTTGAGTGCTCATAAACATGTTTAATCCCACCACATTCTTTATGTGCCTGTCCAATGTCAGGACCCTGTATTTCAATGGTTGTTATTGGTTACTGTTCGTCATATTCGTTTGTCGTTTTTTGTTTCTTACGATAAATCTGGCCGTTGGTTTTCTATATTGAATTGTTTTAGATTGTCATGCATGGGCCTTTTACATTTAACTCACTATATATGCAGTATGGTTTGCTCATTTTGAAGGTCGTACATTGACCTATAGTTGTTTACATCATGTCCATTAGTAACTTGGGGTTAGTTGTCTGATTGGCAATTGTACCACATCGCCTTTCACACTGAAAACGATATAAATACCAATATTACCTGGAAGACTACGACCGTTGATGAAAATAAAGTTAAATGTTATATATTCAATGAAGTTTTCAATATCTCAAGAGAGATTGATTGACCTAAGATATAATTACCACGTATGAGGGTCTGAATGTGGATTATAAAATAGATAATAATAGACTAAACTTGCAGAATAAAGGTAAAAAAAAAATAAAGATTAGAGAAAAATAATCTAAAGAAATGAAGAATAGAGAATAACGGGGTACTAAAATATAAAGCAAAGAGAAAAATAACCTAAAAATTATAGAAAACAGAAGTGAAGAACCCCCATCAGACCCTCACGTATGTCAGTCATAAAACGATGTAATTAGAAAGTCCTTTTATATAATTAGATTCATGGAGTGATTGTTGTTTGCTTAAGTAAAGTGGAAAATATGTCATGCATATTCATGATGATAAAAATTGACAGTAAATCCAATAGGTAGGTCTATTGTTATGCAGAGCGGAGAACTTGTATTGTTACTGTTAAAGAGAGAGTACATAGGATAAGTCAAGATTTTGCTTTGAATCAGGCCATGTCTCTCTTTTGTATAAATAACCCGTCTATATATCCCAAATGTTGTCTCTGAGTGTTGTTGATGACGGTAAATCCAGAAATGCGTATCAAAGACAAAAACGATATTTTTTTTCTCAGGCCGTTTGGGAATATATGGAACTGTGTGCAATTTCATAGTTTGTACCCCAAAATGAAAATAACGTCAATTTAAATCACCCGCTTCAGTCAAGTACTAGAGAATTAAAATGCCAGTCTTACACTTGTATTCAAAGGTTGGATCAATATTCGTTTAATGAGTGAGATCCCCATCCTTGTTTTTCAAATAAGAACCAACACCATTAGACACTTGAAATTCTCTTAACTCGTTTTGAAGCGAAACACATGACAAGACACTCTAGAAAACAATACGATAAAATAGAGAGGGAGAAGGTACAAAGGTGGAAATAAAAACGTAAAAAAAAAACAAAACAGACAAGAGCCAAAAAGAAAAAAGAAAGAAAACACTACACAGAAAACCAAATACCGGTGTATTAAGCAACACGAACACCACTAAAACAGAAGATTTATTCTTCAGGTGATCCGATAAAGGTACGAAGTTCTAGCTTCACTAAACACATCGTTATGTTGCTCATGGCAAGTAAAAAAGACGTTGATAAATTTTATTCGGTTTTACTACAAATCAAGGAAGGAAAAGATGACGGGGTTGTGGCTACGATCAGGGAAACACATTTGTTAAAATCTGTAGCAGATATTCCATAAACATCCACTAAATCATGATGGAGATCGTAAATATTTTCAAGGGATAACTTCAAATCTACCATTAGGAACCCCAGTTGAAATAGCTTCCGTGTTAGGGGTAACACACTATCAAGGAAATCTGGATAGGAAACGCACGTCTATATATTTTGATTGCAATGGAAAACGGTTGATTGTTGATCATTTCGTGTGAATCACAGAACCCATGCTGATTGATAGTTTCAGATAGTTCTTATGTTGTGATTTAACACCAATGTCCCAGTTTAGCGGGATTGGCATTAAAGAAACATGTTAAGCTCGTAACTTTTTTGGTTGTCGTTAGGTGCTGTTTGTCTTATTTGTTATTTGATTCATTGCTGTAGTACTAATCAGGCCATTGGTTTTCTTTTTTGAATTTTTCATTTTGTCATACTGGAGCTTACTATACGGTGTATATTTTCCTCATTGTTCAAGACTACACTGTGACTTATAACTAATAACATCTTTGTTCCCTGGGTTTTGTGGTAGTTGTTCCTTGACAATCATACCCCATCTCCTTACTTTTATTATAACATACGAAATGTGTGTAAATGATTGTTTAATTTTTTAGTTGATTTCTCATTGTCGAACACGTATCTCAAAATCTCCTCTAATTCGTTCAATAGTTCTTATGTTAAGTCCAAATTAAAGTCAGAAAAGAAAAATTAAGGAACATTTGAGTGAAGCGGCAACCAGCAAGCAGTACTAATAAACATCTATCAGAGGTCGCAGTGCTTTCAACTGAAGAGCATTTATTATCACCAAATATCAGCGTCAGATTTTCGATTTTCAATATTATTTTGCTATGTATTTAAACGTATGCGCAGCAACCTTTGCATGTCTCAATATTTCTAAAAACAAAAACAAAAAACAAAAAAAAAAACTTGCATCTCAAATAACATACACCATAAGATATAAAAATTTAAAAATTTTCTTGTGTCTTCTATATTATTTTGTATAGTTAAATAAAATATTAATTTTTCCCTTACATTTTGTATGAACAATACATAGTCGTCTTATTCCTACCAAATATGTACTTTGTAACTCTTATGAGGTACAAAATACATAGATATAACTACAGTGGGACATGAAGAGGGTGATCTGATAAAACAGGTTTCTGCTTAATAGATGTGACCTTTATATAGGTTTGATTGTATGTAATGACTGATGCATCCAATAAAGTTCACGACAAACACTGACACTATTAACATCTTTGCTCCTGAATATGTGTCGCATTAAAGTTTAAAATTACTGTATGAGTACTTGTGTCGAGACGAATAACCTTTTTAATGTAGTCGATCTTGGGAGTACAACTGTACACAAGTAATATCAATCCCACAAACCATAATATACCAATAGAAAGCTTCAAATGTTAATACAAAACATTATAGTTCACTTACACAAGGTGTCTTCCTGTTTTACTGAATTGCTCTTAGAAAAAAAGAAAACAACACTTTTTAAATTTCATGAGTCCGGAGCGCTTTTCAGGATTAACGTTCATCAAGAACGCTAGAAGTCGAATTTTTGAAAGCCGAGTATGTATAAGATCCGAAACAGTAGAAGAGCTACATGACCAAAAAGAACCTAAACATAATAGCCAAATCCATCCAAGGTGAAATTTGCCCGAGGGGTTGAAACCTTAGTTATTTAATAATTTCTTAATTTATAAACGGACAATTTAAGAATGTTATAAGACTGGTGTGTTTAGCTGCGCTTGACTCCGTGCAAGTTTACTTGTGATATGTGGATATTCTTGCTGTGCTCTTATCTCATTCTTTTATTTTCCTGTATAATGTTGTAGAAATTGGTTCACTAGATGTACATATGGCATATTTTCTGAGGCGTCCGTTTTTTTGAGGTAATTTGATCAACTTATAGAAATTTTCTTTGGTGCGTCATATATCCGCATGCAACCAAAACAATGTAATGCCATTTGAATTAACAATTCAGTAGACAGCACCATGACATTGGCCATGTTTTACTGTATACTTTATTTAATCAGTTCTCAGGTAATGAATTTAACTTGTTTTACTAGCATAACATTCGAACACGCTCCCGCAAATCTGAATTGATTTTCCCCAAGAAACCATTTAATTATGTAATTCTAACATATTTATTCATCTTGTCTTTATAAAATTTAAGAGCTGACTGTTTACAATGAATGATAATCCTTTAAATCTTTTTATACGCTGGAAATCCGATATATTTGCTGTTGCTTTATTTATCTTGTCAATCCTTTTACATAATTATTACTGTGCAGATGTATATAATTTGCAAGAAAAAGATTCTGGAGATATTGATTAAATTTTCTAATAATTCTAATTTCAGGAGGTTTATGCAGTCATAAATAAAGTATCTCCAATCCTCTAACGCAGATGGGAATATATGTTTTTAAAGTATCGTGGGAATTCCTTAAAAAAGGGAGAATATACCGAAGTGCAATAGAAAATCATAAGTCGAAAAAAATCAGAAAACAATAAGGCCAAAAGAAAACCCACAAAAAGACATACAATTGTTTAAAAAACAGCATTCAGAAAACTAAAGCACGAGCACAATAAACCCTACCGAGCTTGAACGCAGGTGTTTCGGAATGGACAAACAGTTCCTGATCTATTATAATAATTTGCACCCGTCGTAAAATTTCGTTAGTAAGTCGAATTCGGTGATGTCACAAACGAGAAAAAGAGGACGGGATTTTGGTCATAAACCGTTCACTTCGCTTTCCTTATGTTGTATCGGTTTCTCCACCCCATTCTACTATTTTGAAAGGGTTGGTGTTGCTTTTGCTTTACCTTTCAGTAATTTTTTATAATGTCTGTGATGTTTTATATATAATGTATTTTTTTTTTTCTATCTTCTATCGTGAAAAATTGTTTTTATTATATACTTTAAGATACGATCATGAATAAGGGTTAGAGAATTTGCATAGACAAGCGACATACCTTTGCCTCTATTGTACACAATGTATGTCATCTTATTTCCGTTTATGACTCTTCCGGAGCACCTGAGTATGACCCATTGTTTGGTCTTGTTTTGTTGGCTTTTCTTAGTTTGATCGTCTTTTTGTGGTTTTTAGCTATAACACCAGGTTTAATCCACCATTTTCTACATAAGGAGATGCCTGTACCATGTCAGGAATATGACAGCTGTTTTCCATTCGTTTGATGCGTTTGAGCTTTTGATTTTGCCATTTGATAAAGGACTTTCCGTTTTGAATTTTCCTTGGTATTTTTGTTATTTTACTTTTTACCATCTTTTAACTAAATACTTTTGTCTGTCCATTATAGTATCTTCTACCTTTTTTTGTTATGTTGAAACTTATTTCTATCAATCAGGTATTTGGTCTTGATTCTAACTGTTGGTGTGACTCTTGCATCGTGTCATAGATAATGCATGTACGGAAAATCTTCTCAAACAATTTATATATCGCAACGCCAAATATGACCCCATTGGAAAGAAAAGTTCGAAGGGTAGGCTACATCATGTAGCAGGCAAACAAATGATTTTCTATTTGATTGACAAACCTTTATTATGTTTGCTCCACAAAAAGCTGCAAATCAGTTCTTATTAATACAAATATTATGAATAAATACAAAGACAACGTATACAGGTATAACCTTTAAACAGTAAAACTGATCATCAAAACAAGATCCACATAAGATTTACATATAAATAGGTAAACATAACTGATTGCAATACATGTAACTGTGAAGTAATTGTCAAAATGGCATATTTTAACCAGGTATTCGATTCAGGCGCTGAGAGTCTCTTGTTTAATATGTATTTGACGAAGTTTACTTATACAAGTGAAAATGTAATAAGGAACAGTTTGTGTCCATCGGTGTGTAATTGCTTCGGCCAATAGACTATACCATTTTTAACGATCTTTTGATATATTAGTTTTACATTTTATGTAATTGATCCTTTTGGTACAGTATATTGTAAGAGCTAATTCTGAATATCCATATTTTTTTCCCTTTAAGAATGCTTAAAATATCTAACTTAATTGATGAACTTTTTTTTGTTTTTATATTTCTTTTCGTGTGGAAGACTTTTGAATGAACATTTAACACAATTTCATTTAAGGGCTACGCTAAAATCGTACCATTATTTTCATAAAATATCCACCACAACTAAGTATTCCAGACATTTTAGATATTAGAAATTCCAGTAAAATTTCAAGACAGGCCTGACATAGTACTAAGTCTTGTCGACGTTACTCTTATCTAGATAACTGGTTTTCCTGTTTTTCATATTAACATTCACATACTTCAGCAACAAATAAAGAGAAATATTTGCCACCGGATGTTAAGCAGTAAACAATCAATTAATCAATTGCATACGATTGTGATTCACTTCTATTTGACCTCTTTTTCTATTTTGTTGTTCTAAGTAGTTCCTGTCTGATGCATTGAATTCCTAAATATTATTCGTATTCTTCAAGATTATCACATTAAAATATGTTAACAATATCTTTTAGAGATATATAAAAACCATCGCAGACGTTAACTCCATTATAAAAGTAATGAAGTAAAAGGTATATTGTGTATCTCGTGTTCGTAGCCTTCCTGTTGTCTGCAAGCTAATTTAACGTAATCGCGGAATACCAGACAAAAGCCACTATGCTGACCATTAAATAAAACGCTACACTTCTATGAACATTTCGTTTACACACAACAACAAAAAGAATGAAGTGATTTGAAAATCTTGTTTTTGTGTTCACAAGTCAAATTCTTAAAAATTACTTGGTCTGTTTTAACTTAACACTATTCATTACTTGTCGATACGTATATTGTGGCATTGGACTTATAAAGTCTTGTTTTCTCCGACTGCTTTGAACGCCCTTGTGTAAGGCAAACTTTATATGATTTATATAAAATCGTTCAAATTTGTTTTACCTTGCTGAGCTCGTTAGCATCTATTACACCTCTTTTAAAAAATCCAAGATCCGCACCTGATGCCCATGATTATCAGATGAAGTGAAACAACCACACATCAATAGAAAAAAATAAATAATAATAATAAAAGGATCTTTTATTAGAATACTCAGTAGAGTTATCCATGAACATTTCTTAATATTTATACTGCACCCAGGAAAGATATTATTTAATATATATTTATAACACAAAAATGGCTGCAACTCTGGTTTGAAAGGAATGCTTGATAATAGTACTACGATAGTCAATACGTTACATAACATTTTTTTTAACGTCGTATTAAACTGTTCAGATTTTACACAATCTAAAGGCTACTTGATATTCTGTATATCATTAGTATCACAGCACAACATTATTACAATCTGTAAAAGTTATAAATGTCATTTCTCATCAGATCAAAACTAACTAAAAGACAAAAGAAACAATACACCGACCTAATACTTCTAATTAGTACTGTTAGTTATAGAAAGCTAGTGCAAAGGTCAATTTGATAGCAATCAGTGCATCTTCAACGGATTAAGTGCAAGTGTAACGGTTTATTTCTTCCTCTGTGATATTTTTTCCGGCGGACATTTGTCACAGTAAATATTTTCCAGACATGGTATTTCACGGGTAGATTTTTTCCAGAGGAGTGAAATTCTATATAAACTCTTATATGGAAAGTATTTAACAGTATATCTCTTCCGTTCCATATATCACAGATTCTTGTGAAATACAATACCATTGTCTACAATGAAAGGTACTCACAATCTATATATACCTGACCATAATGATAAATGTGTCACCAAGGAAGAGCATATTTGCATAATTTATCAATCAAAGGGAAGTAATTATAGGCAATTTTTATTTTATAGATATTATATTCCGGAATCGATTTCATAGTCATTTTTTCCCTTTATTCTTATTCTTTTAAATATAAAAGAATGACTTTAATTAAAATTAATAAGACAGAAAATATTTAACAGGTAAATACTATCCAGCTGTTGAAATTGTTTCTGTTCCTATATATTGGTGTGTCATGATTTCTCTGATTTTGTCACATTATCAACAACTAAATTATAAATTAAACTACACTTTTAATGAATGTACACATTAAGTAAATTCAAAATTTAGTAAATTAAATAGACACATACACCAAAATGAACCATTTTTCATCAAATGAAATAAACACATATTATGAAATGTATGTAAAAATCTAACATTAATTGTCACTTGCTCCAATGCGATATTCTTGTGTATTTAAATAGTTAAAAAATATCATCATACTCAGAATCCTCCATTACTACTGTTTACTGTAGTAATGTAACTATATTTCTACCTTTACCTTTTTAATTGTACTGACATCTGAAAACAACTCACTTTTACCTGTATTTCACTTACCCTATATTTATTGATCATGATATTATTTCACAATTTAGAATATAGCAAAGTGCTCTCGACCAATGAAATTGTAGGATTTGGTGTTTCTTAATTGTGAAGAATGAATGAAATCATGTTCTCAGTAAGGGATTATCCTATTGTTTAGGCCTACTTACAGTTAAAAACAAAGAGTTTCTATAAGTGAGTTACAAATGCCCCGAAGCACATTTATCAGCTTGAAAAATATTAAAACTGTAAAAGTTGAATTTTGAAACAAACAAACAAAAAAATCAAAATAAGATGGTTTACTGGTGCAGTAACATTGGTACCGTTAACGTTATTATGGAATATTAATAACTTCAAATTACTAAAAAAAAAGATATCAAAGCAATGCAATGCAATGCAATGCAAAAAAAAAAAGATTTTTTTTTTTTAAATTGAATAAAACCTAAATCTTTAGCATCTACTCTTTCAAAAGATCAGACTACTGGATCTTCGGTTGGTGAGAATAGTAATTTCTCAATATTCTGATAAAATTAAAGGCATTGTAAATATAAATCAAAAAAAATTAATTAAGTTTAACTTTTGAATATATTTTAAACTATTTTAAAGGCATTGTATTTGAACATCTTATGTCTAAAACACAATCTATTACAAAATTATAAGAAAGTCCTTACATCACTAAAACTAATCCATAAATGAAATCATGCCTAAAAAGGAAGTCATGTATTAATTATAAACATTGCACTGACAATGAAACTTATTCTTGAATACAACCAATCAAGAGATCATTTAATCCTTGAGCACTTTACAATATTCTAAGTTTGTACTCGGTGAGAATGACAATCCCATTATCATTCTCTTACATATACTAAGATCTATGAAATTATTTCTGGTTTTGTTAGATATGTTTCATGATAATTGTATTTCAAATGAATGATATTTACTTATTTCAGGATATTATTTTTAATTATAATCTGTGAAAATATTTCCAATTATAATACAATTATTTTGGGTTTTTATTCATTTATTTAGCTTATATTTAAATACTCTATTATTAGTCCATAGTATTTGCAAAGATTTTTTTTTTTATTAACTATTCAATATTCTAACTTCAAGGAAAAAAATCACGGCAATGGAAAATATCTCACAGTGAAATATTTTCCTCCGGAAAAAATCTCATAACATCATCTGTAACATTTTTTCCGCAGGATGATATTTCATCCGGATAGAATTTTGCCTTACACTTACGCTCTCTACTCCCTATCCTGGATCCGTCACTGGGCATTCTCTAACCGACATTGTTTTTGAAAACTGTCACCCGGTTGAATAATAGTTTTGAAAGTTCATGTATAATAATCCACCATGTTTACACATTGAATGACATAATAAGTAACAAATACGTTTATTTCGTTTTTATCAGGTAATCCAAAATTCTATCTTTTTTTTTATATATTGTAGTATTTGATCAAAGAATGTTCATGGCTAATATTGAATTGTCGACCTTTTAGTCGTGACATTAAATTGTTGGTATCTTTTTAACTACATAATCACTAATTTTTTATAGGTATAATTCCAAGATCTTTAAAGATCAATCGTTTTTATCTCAAGGTAAAGGGTGTTCTCGTTAAAAAATCAATTCCATCATGACAAATTAGGTAATTGGAGGAACATCAAAGGTAACCTTCACATCAAAGTCTCTTGCTTCAGATTTTGAATCTTCAATTGAGAATTGTTCAGATTGCAAAGCCCTATATGGTGTAAAACGTCGTGATTATAAACAAGTTTATTCTGCATTTTTTCTAACATTTTTTATTTCGTATGTATAATTTTAAGATATTCATGTCGGAGTTCTAAGAATAATTGTGTAAACATTGGAGGTGTGTTCACGTTTTTACACATGTGACATTTTTGTATAGAGATAAATAATTAATTGTTGAAGAAACGTGATTTATATGTAATAACTTAGGATTAATGAAATAATGAAATATACCTGTAATTTGTGTTAACAGAGAATCCAGTATAAATTACCAGTAATTTCTGCATAGAAATGACCTCATAGAAGAATAAAAAAAAAAAAAAAAACAGTCAAAATTAGAGAAAAAAATATTCATTTCATCAAAAAGCTATTAGTCCCGGAAAATACTCTAATAAACGTCAACAGTGATTTAAAACAAAGCAATTGCAAAGAAGACAGGCCATACATAATAGCAATAAAATAGTAGTCTATCGGAATAACAAACAATTGAAAGTACTTATAGACAAATTGCCATATGCAATCTTGAAATTAAGAATATTCAAATAAAGAAACATGTAACAAAAAAATATGATTTAAATATACTAAAAACTACAGTTTTTTCTAATCTTTTTAGCCTAATTTCAATGCCATACACGAGACACGCCACTGTAAAATTTGCAGGGTGAGAATGGTGGTTTAGTCTTTGACGTAAGTTCTCCTTGAAGACAGCTGTCGCCGACTAAGTTTCCGAGAACTGGGTAGAGGAAAGCCCTATCAGTGTGTTAGGAAATTTATTGCAAGGAAAACTTATCGCCCAGGACTACACCGAGCAAAAAGCAATCTATACAGTATCATTCAGAAGCATCTATGCAACACGTCTTACCTGTGCGGTAGTCGTAGTATTTGTTAGCGGTGGCACGTTCCAGTTTCGGAGGGTTTTTTCCCCTAGTGTATTAAGTTAAGTGGCTTCAATCTCCGGCGCAGAGATCACATCCGTTCCGTTCAATACTTCGTAACACTGCATTCAATATTAAGTGCAGTATTGCGGAGCATGTATGGAACGGATATGAACTCTGCGCCGGAGATTGAAGTGGCTTCTGAAATTGACGGTGGCAAATGTTCGTTGGACGGAATTACGGAATTACGAATTTTAAAATTATTTCTTTGTTTTTACTTATAAGATGGTATTTTTATGTAGTTGTTCGTCAGTTCATTGTAAATGTTAGGCAACAGTAGTTTACCGATGTTCAAATCAAGAAGTAACAAATTAACCAATAAAACAAAAAAAATGAGGGGATTGCATGAACTCAAAAAAGAGTGAGGCCGGTGCGTCGATTACCGTTTCCTGCTATGCATGCATCACCCGTAATGCAAATCAAAACTCAGTCAAAAATGATCCGTATATTTTCAGATCAGACGACTAGATGTATTCTGGTATCTGAAGATTAAAAACCGCTTGTGAATTGAGACATACACATCAACCAACCAATTCATGATGGTGACTGTTAAACTTATGAAGTTGACAATTTCAGTAGTTCCTCGTCATAACTCTGTAGGAACAGAATTTGTGTGTCATGTAAATTTAAACACTTTAATAAAAGGCTTTTCAATTATATTATAAGTGTAAAATTTTAATTTTATTCATTATTTAATCATAAATTTTATAGAAAATATGATTACGCATTTTTTTTTAAAAGAAATGATGTGACATAGAGACATTGGGCGATGACTTTTTGATCTAAAGGGTTAACATCAATCCCACAATAAAAACCCGAATATAGTTTTGAGAATACTGTTTAAAGAACAACATTCATTTTCTCACAAGACAATATTTATTCTGTTTTTAATGTAATCTAGATGTTATTTGTGCAATGACAAGGTATTGTCCATTTTTACGATTGAGACTTTTGATGTTCAAAACTTAGCTTTTATTTGTTTAAATGATCGATATGAGTAAAGTATGAAAATGACATGTTTTGTAATAATGTAATAATGTTACCTCGTCATGCAAATGTAAGACTGATATAATGTCTACTGATTGGTATATGTAAGAAGTTTTTACTAAACGCTATTCATACTATCAGCTCGAGCATTGTGTATGTTTTTCTTTCTTTCTTTGTTTTATAAAATCGATATTAAAGACAACAACACTCGTAAATTACCGCAAAGTTCATTACCCTAGCGCAAAATAATACTTAAGGTATACCGTATACCGTATACAATTACAATTTGTTTTTATATCAAGTCATTATGTTGTTTCATAAATTGTGCCGTTAATACAACGAAGTCAATCAGACTCAATTTATTACAATACCATAGAAATTTAAGAATTTGAAAGAGGTAGGGCAATTTCCGTTGAATATATTTCACCAAACCAGGGCTATTTTCAAAAGGTCTTTCAACTTTTACGTAAATTCACAGTATCACAGCTTTATATGTGTACTTAAGGGTTCAAACAATTGTATGACTTATTTCCAAGCAGACTACCAAGTAGTAAATGCCTGATGATAACTCTATACTGCGATTTTGACAGAATTTAGAAACATTTTAGTATTCATACGAAAAAAAAAAAATGCTTATGTTAAAATTAAGCTATTCATTGTCTTCCTAAAACATGTTATATTATTTTGGTTATCACCGTCCTTCGATGCAAAAATAAACAAAAACATTGAAATATTTTAATTAAAATGCCTTCAACAGCAACATGCAGTGCTGAATTTCATTTGTATATATCGAAATATTAAAATAGTTGATCAATAATTAAAGTATATTACTAAGCGACTCTTCGATATTCAAAATTCTGTCGAGTTTTGCAAAGTTTAGATTCTGACCCTGTGATTGAAAAAAAATAACAGGTGATATCGACTGACTGACCAGTGAAATATATATCCGGTTTCTATTCCTTTTTTCTTTTATGTACACTCCCAAAAAGACCTTTTAGATATGTAAGAGTCAAAACAATGCCATAAGAAAAAATAATGATGTATACTCGATATCGTATACGTTTCCTGTCAGCAATGTTCATGTCGTCTGCCAGGAAGTTTTACATAATCTTATACAACAAATGAAGTCACGAAAGAATGTTATGTAATAAAAATAATTGACAGCTGCGGGATTGGTATAAAAAATTCGATGTCAAGTATTATCTTGAGACAAATTATAGAAAATGATTGCAGTTAATTGCTTGTCATAGAGTTCATTTGTCTGAATGTCGATCAGTTCTGAACGTATGTATGGAATCAAAATGAAAAAAAAAAAGTTATTATGTTAAGTGGACAGCAATCCGACAAAACCATATATAAATCAATTTACGTTCGAAAGATCATGTCTGTCAATTCAAGCACAACGGGGTGGGGTGGCGGTGTTGGTGGTTGTTAACTTTTAACATAGAACATCTTTTTAAAAAAAAAATATTGACTGTTTAATGGGTATAAGATTTGTGGACAAGAGGATATAAATGTTATAATAATCTTGTCAAGAGTGTTGATGTCGGTGTTGATGACAGATGTTTTATAGTTTCGTTTTAATTAATTCACAACTTGCTTTGCTGATTTAAATCTTGATATGTTTACCTGTATGTCTATTGTCTTTTGGTTGGTTGTATATTCATTATAAAAAAAAAGTGATGTTGTATGAATGCCCAATTTGACAGCTATCCGACAGTCCAAATGACGTGCATGTAAGCAACAGTAGTTGGCTGTACGAACAATGAGCAAAACTTATACCGTATATACACAAATAAGAAATGTGGTATAATTTGGCAGTGAGACAACTCTTCACCTTATAGACATCTTTAACAGTTCCCGACATGACAAAATTTGAAACTATGACAAAACAATAATCTTTTTTTATATATTAATTTCTTCATTTAAAATTGCAACTTGTCAAATGTCCTCTAGTCTGACTGTTATTCATTGCTTATGTTTCATTATGTTATGTTATTTGCATATCGCAATTTAAAGCTTTATAATGGTTGTAGCCTTGACTGAATGTCACCTCTAGTTTTTCAACATCTTAAAAATTTTAAAAATGGTATCTTTGATGAGTAAACTCAGTTTTTAACAATATTCTTCTGGATAATTTTCGATATGTGTTCTTTCGTAAACTCAGTGACAAAATTCATTAATCATTCTGAACTAAATTGATACTTGTCAAATGAAAAATGTCACGTGATTAACATCCTTTTGAATATTAATTGTAACGTTTCATATTGAATGGCTAACCCTTTCAGAGGAAGCAATTATTATTCAGGACAAACATTCATTTAATTTGACACAGTTTCTTTTACGACAAAGAACTTCCATTTCAGCTCCTCGATAATGAAATAGCCTCCACCTCCGATAAACAAATACTGTTTTCGGGAAAAAATATTAAAAACATTAATATATTTTCATTGCCTTATCGAAAGATTCTTTTACTTAAAATCTAAAAGAAAGAAAGGCATTTGGCGGAAGTTGTTGCTGCACACGTACGCCGAAGAAACTTGTTATAATAAGCACGGTAGGTATAGTGTCCGGCTGGGATCGTGGTTTTTCGAGTGATTTGATCGGGGTTTTTTTCGACTGTGACCACTTTTTTCGAGTGAATATGACCAAAAATGTAAACAAACAGACTTCCTTTCTGGTAAAACGTGAAAAAAGATGCTATAACCTTATATACAAGATCAAAGCAGGTAAATAAGCATTTGTGATAAAAAGATATTATCAACCCTACATTAGTTTGTTTTAAAAACGTTTAATTGAGCTTTACAATGCTTTATTCCAAAATATAGATTAAAGTCATTTTTATACACATATCAATGCAAATGTCAACGGAAATGTGCACATGGAATTTATATATACTTATATATACAGACACTTTACAAAAATTCTTGTTTTTGCATTGAAATGGACATTTTTATATGTCCGTGTTTTTTCGAGAGCATTCCGTGTTTTTTCGAGTGTGTCCTTGTTTTATCGAGTGAAAAAACAAAATTCCTATGGCTTAAAATGTAATATGTCAGTGCATTTACGTTTAAAAAACAATGAAAAGGTTCAAACAAAGTACTTTTCAAAGACGAAACAATGCATTAAACCAGTTTGATAATGCTGTATTAACACAAAATTTTATTAAAAGTTTTCGTTCATTTGCATTCAGAAATCTTCATATTAGTGTACCGATATGGATTTCATACAGTAAATATTTAGTAATGTAAACAATCGTTACGTGAGCTCAGACACGTTGGACTGAGACGTACGTACACATAGTGTGTAAAGAGGTAAATGTTTTTTTTTTACAGAAAATATATCCTTAATGTTTCATTTACTATTTGTCTTGATGGTTATATTAGCTATCTTGGTGTAATCAGGAGTGTACAGAATTTTACACCGGTGTTGAAAATCTATACACCCTGAGGCGCAGCCGAAGGTCGTATGCATTTTCAATACCGGTGTAAAATTCTGTACACCCCTGATTGCATCAAGATAACGAATTTATTTCTTATTTAGCGTTCTGTTACTATTTTTATTCCCGGAAATAAAATTGAAAGAAAAATTTTTTGACGAACTTCCACTACACATTTTTCAACACCAACGTTGCTGTGCATTGTCAAATATTATCTATTTAAATTTTCTTATTTGTTGAAAAATTTATTATTTGGGGAATATTGGGGAATATTTTTTTTTTCTTCACTTGGATTAATATATTTTGGCAAAAAAATTCAAAATTTTATTTTTTTTTAATTTAATTTTTTTTTATTATTATTTTTTCCAACATTTTAATTTTTATAATTTTGACAAAATTTTATTTTTTGGAAATTTTGGCATATTTTGTTATCCCCTGGTGAATTAGGGTGGGGTGTAATTTACACCCGGGTAATTAACCAATCAGATTGCAAGATTCTTGCTTCATAAGAAATAATGTTTTATCGTTATAGAAATAGAAATCAAGAACAATGTTCAATTGCTCCTACTGTAAAGAGGAGTTTGGTCAAGCGTATGATATGCTTGATAACACAGTAATAAAGCACCAGCAAAGCTTCACTTCCAACAGAAATTAAAAGAATAAAAATTGACAATGTATATTTGTGAGGTGAACGCATATTATATACTTTTTTTTTTTTTTTTTATTATTATTTCAAAAGAATCGTATTGAAGCCAGGCATGGGGTAATGCAAATTTGTAATTGGAATGCATGATAATGCATTACATTTTTCCAAGTAATTGCATGTAATGTGTAATGCAGCAATTTTTGCATTACATGTAATTGTAATTTAATGCATTACTTTAGCAAAAAGTTGTGTAATTTCATGCATTACATTGCATTACATGGCATTACTTTTTTTACATACTATTTATCTTTAACCGATTGTTGGAGATTAACTAAAGCAGAATTTAAGATTTCTTGATTAACTAAGAACATAATCAGTTGCATATCGATTTTCAATTTAATATTTATTTTTCACACTTTACATAAATCACTTTTATTTGGGAATTTGGAAAATAAGCCTTGCCCATGGTATAACTTTAAAAAAAATAAAGTGGTATAAATACTAGAATGACCAAATAACAATTCTAAATGAAAAACACAACACAGTATATCAGATTGAGTTCTTCTTTTTTTTCATTTAATTTTATACAATTTCCTGCATAAAAAGATATTTGAATAGTATTACTGTAAAGTGTTCCATTTCTGTCAAAAGATCAATGGATGCCTTGTTAGAGTTAAATAACAAAACACTAATTAGTTTGTTTTACAATTAATCTTTTCACCATTTTGACTCTTGATTATAAATTAAGCTCTATGTTTATTATATAATTAGACTAATTAATGAAAAAAATTCTGAGTAAATATTTTGATTAAAATTAAAAGAAACAAATGTATATATTTATAAAAGTAAAGTTAGCATTAAGAAATAATAAGTATTAAACTTCATCTCTGTAATTTGTTTTAGAGAAAACACAGATAGTATACCTTGAAATATTAAAACCAAAGATAGTGAGCAATCAACTTTGATAGGTTTTGTGAAACAGTGAGATAGTCAGAAATATCATTCATCATGAAACCTTTCAAATCCTTATGATATTAAAATGCAATAGTGGTATTGAATAAACTTTTTACATAGATACTTAAATTCAGTACATGGAACAGTTACTGCATATGCTATAATCTTTTGGGACTTCAGGTTGTTTTTCAAAATTGCACGATTTTTCTTTTCACTTGATAATAAAATTTACAAATGTAATGTGTAATTCAATGCATTATTTTGCAAATGTAATTGTAATTTAATGCATTACTTTGATAAATGCATGTAATTGTAATTGTAATTTAATGCATGGTTTTGTCAAAGTAATTGTAATATGATGCATTACATTGCAATGTAATTCGCCCCATGTCTGATTGAAGCTTACAGACTATTTGTTTCGTTGTTTATTAATTACTTTGGACAAGTCCCCGAGTTTATCATCAGTTCAGTAGTCAGTACTTCGGTATTGACATGATTTATAACAAACCTTTCTTAAATTGTTTACCTCCAAAGGGGACAGGGAATAGAAATATGGTCACTTAAATCCTCTTCCGACCGACTTTTGCCGAAGTGGGACGTCCGTTTGGCTGTGTGGGATGTTCAAGTACGCATCCACGTCCGGTCAGAATGGGGCGTGTAGAGAGAGTGCTACGCTCATTGCACGTTAAGAACCATTGCAACAGCTCTTTGAAAGTTCCGCAGGTGGCCTGTTGCAATGCAAAATTTCTATCCATATCCAATATACTCTCATTTTCAGTGGCAGACTAAATTTCCCGAACTTTATCCCGAACGTTCTCTGTTACAGGACCTACTTATTGGATTTATTGTTAATTTGTTCTCGTCCTGAACATGCATGACACATTTGCCACTGGACGTTCAGCAACCAACAATCAATCATTTAGAATTGTTTATAAATTTAAAAATTATAAAGAGGCTAAGGTTTCAACTCCATCAGGCAAAGTTGACCTTAGATGGATTTGGCTATTTTTTAGGTCCTTTTGGCCATATAGCATAAAATTATGAAGTGTTGTTTTCATTTTTTATTAAATGTTCCATTCAATACAAATGTTATTGTAATGTATTATTTGTTTTTTTCTGTTAGTAGAATATTTGGGTTTATATTAAAGGTTTATGATTGTTTACTCCTTTTCCTTAGTTTTCTTGGTCCTATGTTTTTCGTCACTGTAATATATATCAATCATAAAATATTATTGACTGTAAAAACAATGGTAGCATGCAATGAAATTTAAAAGATGATGAGTTCCTGTACTCAGTTCATAAGACCGTTTAAAAAGGACCCATTGATTTCTTATATATCGTTATACTGCAATGTTATGGTAAAATATTTTCAGAACAGAAAGTTATCACTAAATTGAAAATGGTTTAACTTTGATCAACCAAGAATTCGTATAGTCTTCTGCGTCGTTAGTGTTCAAAACATGTATAGCATTCAGAATAAAACGAACAGTCACGAATAAAACTATTATACTCGAGAAAAAGCAGTAAATCGATCTGATCGCATGTAAATTCACTCGAAAAAACCTGATCTACACTCGAAAAAAGTGGACCGATTCACTCGAAAAATCTCGATCTTCGCCGGACACTATACCTACCGTGATAAGTCACAAATCAACTAAATATCACGAATTAACAAGTTATCAATCAGGTACGATTAGAGGTTTAGTATTACTGCACCCGCTGCCTTGAATGAAGATACTGACCACGTTTATGTTTTTGTCATCCCAATACATTTTAATTCTTATCAGACATTGAAGTGTCATAAAAAAAATTAATTTCATCCGTAATTAACCGCTCAGTAATCAGGATTTTGTTATTGACTAGAACAAACATGAGCAGCACGACGTGTACTATAAATAATTATAGCTTACCTACCGAAGCATTCGAGTTCGCCGCCGGCTTTTCGAAGGTCTGTATTTCTGGGTAATGTTTTGTGGACTGTTGTGTGTCTTTTTTTCTATTTATTTGCCATATGTTTGTTTATTTTTCATCGACTTACGATTTAAAACTATCTTTGATATCTTTTCTTCCCCTTTTCAAAAGGATGCATCTTGTCTTTTAAGGTTAATAAAATTTAGTAATCATGCTGAAGCTAAGGTTTCAACTGCCTCAGACAAAGTTGATGTTGATTCAAGACGTTCTGTTAAAAATCTTGTGTATTTTGTGCTCTTGAAGGTTATAAAAGTTTGGCCTGCCAAAATAAGTATCGCGAGAGAAGTTTAAATGAGGCTTATCACCGAATTCGAACTTACCCTGAGCAACACGAAAGGTGCCACATGGGTAACAAGATCAGCTTACGCTTCCGGAACATATAAGATTATGCCCGGTAGTTTACTGTCAGCAATGGTCATGTAGTCAGCCAAGAAGTTTTACATAATATCCTACAACAAATTAAGTCACGAAAGAGTATTATATAATGAAAATGATTGTCAGCTGCGAAATTGGTATAAAAAAATTCGATGTCAAGTATTTTTAACTTGAGACAAATTATAGAAAAAGATTGCGATTAATTGCTTGTCATCAAGTTCATTTGTCTGAATGTCGATCAGTGCTGTACGTATGTATGGAATCAACATGCAAAATAAATAAGTTCCGTGTAAAGTGGACAGCAATCCGACAAAACCATATAATAATCAGTTTACGTGCAACAGATCATGTTTATCAATTCACGCACACTGGGGTGGGTTGGCGGTGTGGATGGTTGTTAACTTTTAACATTGAACACCTTTATTTAAAAAAAAATAAAATTTTCTTTACTTTTCAATGAGTATTAGATTTGTGGACTCTGTTACAAAGAGGATAGTAATGATATACTAATCTTGTCAAGAGTGCTGTTTTCGGTGTTGATGACAGATTTTTTATAATTTCGTTCTATATAATTCACAACTCGTTTTGCTGATTTAAAGCTTGATATGTTTACTTGTCTGTCTATTGCCTTTTGTTGGTTGTATATTCACTTTAAAAAAAAGTGATGTTGTATGATTGCCAATTTGACAGCTATCCGACAGTCCAAATGACGAGCATGTAAGCAACAATAGTTGGCTGTACGAACAATGAGAAAAACTTATACCGTATATACACAAATAAGGGATTTGGTATAATTGCCCATGAGACAACTCTCCACCTTATAGTCATCTTTAACAGTAACCGACATGACAACATTTGAAACTATGACAAAACAATAATCTTTTTTAATATATCTATTTCTGCAGTTTCAATTGCAACTTGTCAAATGTCGTCTTCTAGTCGGACTGTTATTAATTACTTATATGATTCATTATGCTATGTTATTCATAATTCACAATTTTAAGCGTACCAATGGCTGTAGCCTTGACTGAATGTCACCTCAAGTCATTTGACATCTCTAGCAAATTCATTTCGATTACACAAATGCCGATCATTTATTGCTTACTCCTTCGATCGAATTTTGCAACATAAAAATATCACATCTATTGGTTTTATTGCATAATTTCTTTTATTTGTTGTTCTCCTCTAAAGGCAATTCGATGATTGAAAAAAAGAGAAGATACAAAGGGCATGCGAAAACCTAAAGTCTAATAAAAACAGACTTTAATAACAATAGAATTACAAAAATAAAAAAAAAACATAACATAGAAAACTAAAAACTGAGCAACACTAACCCCATCAAAACCCAGGGTAAACTCAGGTGCTCCGGAAGGGTAATCAGTTTCTGGTCCACATGTGACAACCGTTGTTTTGCTCCAGCGCGTATCAATTCGTTCATAAGTCACTTTCGGTAATGTTACATGGAAGTAATGTGTTCCTATTCATGGTAAAATCATTCCACGCAATGAAAGACCTCTAGAGGGGAAATTCGTATCCAACCCTAACTTTGATTAGGTTTGAGTTGGAATTTACAGTGAAAATAACACTTGATAGATTTCCTGCGTCCGAAGCGCTGACAATATACGTTAGGCACATACATTTTGTTCGTTTATCCATGAAATCAAAAACTTCAATAATGCACCGCATCCATATAAAGAAAGGGAATGGTAGGGTAAATGTCAATCGGACAGCAACCCTTGACAAGAATAAATTAAAGAAATCTTGAGGGCAACAACATGCACAGTTCAACAATAGAAAGATGTGTCTACTAGTAAATCATATGTCATGCTCTTAATCGTTTCGGGTCTTAAAAGTTGTAAATACATTAAACATATGCATCAAAGATCTGCTATCAACTTCTCTAGATAACATAATAACATAACCCATCTGTAAATATATGGGAAATTGAATCTAGTAGACTAATCTCTAAAACAAAGTTTCAATAGATACTAATTAAAATGTTATGTTAATACTTCCCTTATTTTCATTCTTTATATTTATTTGACTAATAGCTTAACATGTGTTGTTTCCTTATTTGTGTATTATGCTTGTTAATTTTTCTATTGTCACATTTTCTGATCGTTCATATAGCTGCCTCATTTTATACCATTGACTTATCTTGATGCAATTATCTATATTTAAATTTAAAACCATCGTCCAGTGCTATAAGTGTTTTGCCCTTAAAGGCATCACTAATGAAGTGTAGGACATTTATCTGTCTGTTAATATCCGACGCCTTGTCATCTTGCCAGTCCATTTTACTTAATATCGTCAGATTGATATAGGTGCGAACAGGGAAGCAATTATTATAAAACCTACATCTTAATAAGACTAGTAACCAAAGGTTTGATTCCTGACTTGGTACAGGCATTTCCTTATGTAGAAAATGGTGGATTAAACCTGGTTTTATTGCTAGCTAAACCTCTCACTTGTATGACAGTGGCATACAATTCCATTATATTGACAACAAAGATTCATTTATCTTTTTTGAAAGAGGTATATAGTTAGGTTACTTGATTATTTTTGCTGTGAAAATTACTAGTTTTCAAATGACGTCTTTGTGTTTGAGTGTGATATTTCACTCTTCCCATACCTTTGCACGCGTGGTCGTGTTTAATTGACTTTCTGACAATGCTTTGTGACATATGTGAAAAATTAACTCTTCAGATAACTGAACCAAATTCATACTTATCAAATGAAAGGTGTCACGTTATTAACATCATTTTGAATATTAATTGTAATATTTCGTATAAAATGGCTAACCCTTTAAGAGGAAACAATTATTTTCAGGACAAACATTAATTCAACTTGACACATTTTCTTTCACGACAAAGATCTTCCATTTCAGCTTTACGATGTAAATTGCCTCCACTTTCGATATACATTTACAATGATAGGGAAAAAAATATATTCAAAATATCGGGATATTTTCATTGCCTTATCGAAAGATTCTTTTGCTAAAAATAAACAAATGACAGTTGGCGGAAGTTGTTGCTGAACACTTACGCCAAAAAGATGTTGTTATTTTAAGTCTCAATTCAACAAAAATATCACAAACTCAACAAGTTAACAATCAGGTTCAATTAGAGGTTCAGTATTACTGCTCCCGATGGCTTGAATGAAGATATTGACAACGTTAGGATTTTTGTCATGAGCTCCGTGTGATAGAAATCGACCTTATGTAAGACCACGTATAAATGTACATGTATAAGACTTTGATTAATTTTGGAATATTCAAATACGAAATAAAAGATGAATTTTGGTTTGTTTTGTAGGGTTCTTATGTCAACTCAATTTCAAACAGTTACAGACTTTGCATCGAGATTTTTTTCAACATGAAATAGGTGAATAGATGTATTGATATCCATTTGCATAATGTCGATTTCTATCCGACGCAGCTCACATCTAAATAAATTTTATCAGATATTGAAGCATCATAAAAAAACAATTAATACGTATTAACCTGCCCAATAACCAGGATTTTGTTATTGATTAGAACAAGCATGATCAACACGACGTTTGCCATGAACAATTATTGCTTACCTACCGAAGCATCCGAGTACACCATCGGCTTCTCGAAGGTTTGTTTTCTGGGTAGAGTGTTTTGTGGACTGTTGTTTGTCTTTTTTGTTTTTTGACAATCTGTCTGTGTATTTTTCTTCGACTTACAATTTTAGATTATCTATGATATCTTTTCTTCCCCTTTTCAAAAGGATGCATCTTGTCTTTTAAGGTTAATAAAATTTGGTTAATCATGCTGAAGCTAAAGTTGCAACAGCCTCAGACAAAGTTGATGTAAGCCGATTCATGACGTTCTGTAAAAACCCTTGTGTTTTTGTGCTCCTGAAAGCTGTAAAAGTTTGGCCTTCCAAAATAATTATCACGAGAGAAGTTTAAATGAGACTTATCACCGAGTTTGTTCTGCTCTTGAGCAACACGAAAGGTGCCAAATGGTAACCAGATCAGCTTACGCTTCCGGAACATACGAGATCATCCCCCGGTCGTTTCCTGTCAGTAATGTTCATGTCGTCTACCAGGAAGTTTTACATAATCTCCTACAACAAATGAAGTCACGAAAGAGTAATACAAATGATTGGCAGCTACGGAATTGGTATAAAAAAGTTCGATGTCAAATATTACCTTGAGACAAAATTAGGAAAATTGTTATGATTAATCGCTTGTCATCATGTTCATTTGTCTGTATGTCGATGAGCGTTGTACGTATGTAATTAAAATGAATAAAATAAGTTCTACGTAAAGGGGACAGCAATCTGACAAAACCATATAAAAATCAGTTAACGTTTAACAGACCTTGTCAAACTAGGGGGTAACTTTTAACAATTTAAAAATAAGGAGATGTGGTATGATTGCCAATGAGACAATTATCCACCAGAGTTCAAATGAAGTAAATGTAAGCAATTATAGGAAATTGTAATGCCTTCTACCATGAGAAAACTCATACCGTATGGCTATAAAAGGCCCGTCATGAAAAATGTGAAAAATTCAAACGAGAAAACTAACGACCTAATCTATAACAAAACAGTTTACGAAAAACACATATGACAGACATGAACCAATGACAACCACTAAACTACAGACTCCTGACTTAGGACAGGCTCAAAAAGAATATTTTGTGTGATTAAATATGTTTGTGAGTGTTGAACAGTGGTGAAACAGCAAAAAAATAAGAACAAACTTTAAAAATCAATTGAAATTGGCTTAAATCAAAAGATCAGTACGAGAAAAAAGTATAACAAAATTTCAGAACTCTAAGGTAAATTAAAAAAAAAAGAAGAAGTCAATAAAATGTCTGACAAAGTCAAACATTATCAACCAACGGAACAAATGAAAACAACTGTCATATTCCTAACTTGGTACAGGCATTTTCCGAAGAAAAAGTTTGGTTAAACCTGGTTTTATGACTGGCTCAATCTCCCACTTGTATGACAGTTGTTTGTAGTTTTGTTATATTGACAAAACTGAGCAAGCAAACCAAACAGACATAATAATAGGTTAATGTGACAATAGATGGGATCCATAAGTCAACACTTTATAAATATACATCACAAACATGCAACACAACTGACTAAAAAATTTAAAAAACATATATAATAGATATAACAAAGACGCCAACAAAAATGTTGTTGTAGTTGATAGTAAATTTGACAAAGACGCCAACAGGAAGTGTTTGTAGTTGATGGTATTTTGACAAAGACGCACATAAAAAGTTTTTGTAATTGATAGTACATACCGTATATAGTATACACTTTCTCGATTAGGTTTAGAAACTTTGAACACTTTTATTTGTTTATTTCTTGTAATGATTAATGAGTCTAAGATTTGTGAACTCTGTTACAAAGAGAGTATTATTGTTATACTGTTTCTGTCAAGACTGATGTTTTTGGTGTTGACAGATTTTTGATAGTTTCCGTTTAATTTATTCACAATTTGTTTTGCCAATTAAAAGCTTGATATGTTCTATCGAAACCTAATTGTCTATTAATGAAGACTGAATATTTTCCTCTAGATTGTCTTTTTTGTTGTAAGTGACGTTGGTTTGCTGTCTCAATAATGTATACACCGTATCTTCTGAAGGTAAAACATGCTACACAGAGAAACAAGTGATCAGTATGCGGGAGTATCTTATTGACAACAAATTTGTGGAATTTGCGGGTAGACTTTTTCAACAAATTGTCGGCATTCCTTTGGGAACAAACTGTGCACCTCTTCTTGCCCACCTTTTCTTTTTTTCATATGAGTCGGAGTTCCTTCAGACACTTGTCAAAAACAAGAAGATCAAAGAAGCCAGATCATTTAATTTCACATTCAGATATATTGATGATGCTCTTTCCATTAACAACCCAAACTTTTCTGATTTGGTTCCATTAATATATCCTCCAGAACTAGAAATTAAAGAAACAACAGACACGGCTTCCTTTGCCTCATTTTTAGACATATACCTCGAATTTGACATAAGCGGTCATCTCAGTACCAGCACCTATGACAAACGAGACGACTTTAATTTTGAAATTATAAATTTCCCCCACCTTAGCAGCAGTTTACCATCTTCACCTCCATATGGGTTATACATTTCCCAACTCATTCGGTTTTCAAGAGCTTGCAGCTGTTTCTTAGATTTCATAAAACGTCACCAGTGTCTAAGCAGAAAGTTAATGAACCAGGGCAATGTCAAATAACATCTCGTCCTTTTTCTAAAAACGTTTATTGGAAGATACCAAGACTTTGTTGATAAATATTCCGTATCAACTTCACAAATAATACATGATGGTCTAGAAGTATAGATTCTAGGTACTGACGTTGTTTATCATCTTAATTAAGTCTTATAGTAGTATTTTTATTTGTCTTTGAACACTTTTAACCTTTACTGTTAGTCCATTTTTGGTAATATACTTTTGGCGTGCCTCGGTACTTATACATCCCGCCATTGTGTTATTGTGCTATGGTCAATTTTGTATTCTTGTCTTTCATTTTTGCTAATGTACTTTGTCTATATGCCAATTTGTTTTTCTTTGTTGAAATAGTTATTTGGTTTTATATTGATTAAGATTATATGACAATGTTGACGGCTGTATCCCAATTTTTTACATTTTACCTATTATGTCTGTATGTTTTGCTCACACATTGTTGTCAATATAATGGAATTATATGCGACTGTCATACAAGTAAGAGGTTTAGCTAGCTATAAAACCAGGTTTTATCTACCATTTTCTACATAAGGAAATGCCTGTACCAAGTCAGGAATATGACATTTGTTTTCAATTCGTTTGATGTGTTTGAACTTTTGATTTTGCCATTTTATAAAGGACTTTTCGTTTTGAATTTCCCTTGTAGTTCGGTATTTTTGATACTTTTTTTCTTGGATTAATATGTATTCATTATAAAACAATAATATTTTGTATGAATGCCAATTGCAATGAGACAACAATCCACAAGAGTCAAAACGACGTGCATGTGAACAACAATATGTCGCTGTACGGTTTTCAACAATGATACAAAGACTACATCGTAAAGCAGGCCCCGACATGACAAAATTTTAAACTATGACAAAACAATAATCTTTTTTTTATTTATTAATATCTGCAATATCTGCAATAACAACTGCAACTTGTCAAACGTAGATTTATAGTCTGACTGTTATTAATTACTTTATATGTTTCATTATGTTATGTTATTCGGCACTCGCAATTCTAAGCTTGCCGATGGTTGTAGCTTTGGCTGAATGTAATCTCTAGTTCTTTGACATCTCTTGCCAATTCATGTCGCTTACACAAATACCAATCATTTATTTGCTACTCCTTAGATCACAATTTTGCAACATAAAGATATCACAACTATTGGTTTGTATTGCATCAATAATTTTCTGTATATTTTTTCTTTTGTTTCCTCTGAAGGCGATTGGATGATTAGCAAAAATAGAAAGAAAAGATACCAAGAGGGCTGGAAAAATCATAAGTCCAATAAAAAAAACCAATACCATGCATGGCAAAAAAATGGATAACAAAGATAACATAGAAAACAACACAAACCCCACAAAAAACCGGGGTGAACTCAGGTACTCTGGAAGGGTAAACCGTTTATGCTTCACATATGGCACCCGTCGTGTTGCTCCGGCAATTAAAAATCCGTAATATGTCGCTTTCGGTGATATTAGATGGAGGTAATGTGTTCCTATTCATGGCAAAATTCTTTCACACATTCGAAAAACATCTAGAATGTATGGGGAATTTTATAGTTAATTTAAATTTCTATTAGGTTTGAATATTTAATTTACAGTGAAAATAACACTAAGTCTTTATAAATATTGTGCGTCCGAAACACTACAAATATACGTTTGACACATACAATTTTTCATTCATCCCTGAAATCAAAAACTTCAACAATGTCAATATGAATATAGGAATTTGTAAGGTAAATGTCAATCGGACAGCAACCCTGGTACAAAAAAAAATGAAAGAAATCTTTAGGGCAACAACACACACACAGTTCAACAGAAGAAAGGTGTCTGTCTACATCATATGTCTGTCTACATCATATGTCTGTCTACATCATATGTCAAGCTCTAAATCGTCTCGAGTCTATAAAATCGTGAAATTATTTTTTTTTAAATTATCAAAGATCTGCCATTTACACCAAATTCTCTAAATAACAAAGTAACTTATAACTCATCTGTAAATATATACAAAATTGAATCCATTAGATTAAAATACTATAATTAGGATGATAATAATTCCCTTATTTTCTTTCTTGTCATTTATTTTGTCTTATAGCTTTACACGTTTTGTTTCTTAGTTTTGTGTTTTGTGTTTGATTATTTTCTATTGTCAAATATTCTGTTCGTTCATTACTGTCTGATAATATATACCATTATCTCATCTTGATACATATATTTATTTCTAACTTTAAAATTACCGTCCGGTGCTTTAGGTGTGTTGACCTAAAGAGGCATCACTAATGAAGTATAGGAAATTGTCTGTCAGTTAATATCCGACGCCTTGTCGTCTGCCTGACCATTTTACATAATATCGTCAAATTGATATACATTTGTAGGTAAGAACAGGGCAGAAATCATTATAAAACCTACATCTTCATAAGACTAGTAACCAAAAGTCTGATTCGACGAATCACGAAACACAGGTAAAGGACATTGTTATAATATTCATATTGTTCATATTGTTTCTACATTTTTCGCGACTAATGTTGGACCAATACATTGTAGATTTAAGAAATTGTTAGGCTGTACATGTAAACATGCATTTCATCATGTTGTTTCATAATTTTGAGTCATCAATGCTCTTCAACTCGTATTTAATTTGGCCTTTTTAACTGTTTTCACTCCAGCGTCACTGACGAGTCTTTTGAAGACGAAGCACACGTCTGGCGTGCAAAATTTTAAACCTGATATACATGATGAGTTTACTTACAATATTTTTCTTTCGATATGTGCTCTTTCTGGCAATTTCTTTTACTTTATGTAGACAATTAGTCTCGTAAACTCAGTTACAGAATTAATTAATCTTTTTTTAAAGAGGTATTTAGTCAAATTACTTGATAGTTTTCGCCAAGACAATTACTAGTTGTCATTTGCCATCTTTGTGTCTGAGTGTGACATTTCACTCTTCTCCTACCGTTGCACGTGTGGCCTTGTTTAATTGACTTTCTGACACTGCTTTGTGACATATACTAAAAATTAACTCCTCAGAAAACTGAACCCATTCCAACTTATCAAATGAAAGGGTGTCACGTGACTAACATCGTTTTGATAACGTTTCATATTAATTGGCTGGCTCTTTCAGATGAAGCTATTATTACTCAGGACAAACATTAATCTCACTTAACACAGTTTCTTTCACGACAAAATCTCCTTTTCAGCTCTACGATAATGAAATAGCCTCCACTTCTGATAAACATTTACAGTTATAGGGAGAAAATATAGGAATATTTTCATTGCCTAATCAAAAGATTCTTTAACTTAAAGTTTAAAAAAAAAGTTGGCGGAAGTTGCTGCTGACGAAGCAATTTCATTTATTTTTTTTTTTCTTCTGAATATCGTTTGGAAATTATCAGTGTTGCGTTTTTCTAAATAAAACTTTAAATGTATGAAGTATCGTTTCAACAAAAATATCACAAACCCAACAAGTTAGCGTTCACGTTCGATAAGAGGTTTAGTATTACTGCTCCCGATGTCTTAAATGAAGATACTGACAACGTTAGAGTTTTTGTCATCTAAATAAATTTTAGCTCTTATTAGACATTGAAGCATATCAAAAAAGTATAATTTCATACGTAATAACCTGCCCAATAACCAGGATTTTGTTATTTCATACGTAATAACCTGCCCAATAACCAGGATTTTGTTATTTCATACGTAATAACCTGCCCAATAACCAGGATTTTGTTATTTCATACGTAATAACCTGCCCAATAACCAGGATTTTGTTATTTCATACGTAATAACCTGCCCAATAACCAGGATTTTGTTATTGACACGAAAATGCATAAGCAACATGACGTGTGTCTACAGTGTCATAAAAAAAAATCATTGCTTACTAGTACTATCGAAGCATCCGAGTTCGCCACCAGCTTTTCGTAGGTTTGTATTTTAGGAAGTGTTTTGAAGAGTGTTGTTTGTCTATTCTTTCCTTTTAAATTGACCATCTCTCTGTTTGTTTTTCTTCGACTTACGATTTAAAATTATCTTTGATATCTTTTCTTCCCTTTTTCATAAGGATACATATAATCTTTAAGGGTTGATAAAATTTTGTAATTGTGCTGTAGCTTAGGTTGCAACAACTTCAGACAAAGTAGATGTAAGCAAATTGATGACGTTCTGTTAAAAACCTTGTATTTTTTGTGCCTTAAGAGGCTGTGCCAATAAGCATTGAGCTTCGTACTGTACAAACCTTGAATGTGCAAGAATTTAGATTCAGTTTAAAATGCTCTTAATTGATTTGTTATATCATTCAAAACATGTTTAAGACAAAAAAAATATTTTCAATCACGTCCTTACATCTAGTATCTAAGGAAAATGTTTCCTTAGTTACGAATCCAAAGAACGTACCAAAATTAGACAAAAATCAACACATTTGCAGGCATCCTGGAGCAAAAGTGTGACTAGAAATGTGTTTGTTGTTACAAGTACAAAGTAAGGTAACCATTGCCAATCATATAAAACATTGTTATCAGTGATGATGTTTTTGTAATACGTTGCTATGGTAACGGGAAAATGCAAAGGAATTTGAATTGGAAACATTAAGGAATAAGACCTAGTTTGTATCATATGTATACAAAAATCTGGACTAACAGTGAAAAGATGTATATTGTTTTCCTAATATTAAATATCTATATTGTTAATAAAAAAATAAAATTGGGTAGACTTTAAAGAGATTTTTTTTGCTGATGGTTCCAAAAATGCCTTTTTTTCCTTTTTCTAAGTTTTTCTGAAGTCTGCCAGAAATGGTCTGTAGACTACAATGACCTGTAGTCATCCTACTGATTATCTGCTAACATTATTATACTGTTTTGTTTCATGATATAATTGTTTATAGATTGAATATGCCAATTATTAAGTATTTGGGACTAATAAAGGCGGGTTCAGGGTTTGAAAAAGGGGGGGGGGGGGCATAATTTTTTTCTTTAAAAATTCGTTAAAAATTCTAAAATATTTACCATTATGAGCATTTAAAATTCACAATTTTGAACCCTCTTTTATTTCACCAACCCTGGTTATGCCCTTCTAATGTGATATTAAGTCCTAAATTTTATAAATGATTTTGATTTTTTTTTAAATATTCAGTTCATTCATTCCAACCTTTCCACATAAACAAATGAGATTTTTTATATGTTTAACAGTTGATAACTTTACAGAGTTGATCTCATTAGAATTCACTCTAATTATTGATATAACTTCCTTTTATAAGCAAAGCACCCACAACATCCTATTAAAATAACCTAAATGTTAATTATTTGCTTTATTTCAACTATGGTCCAGCATCTTTAATTCAAAATCTGTTGACTCAATCAGTCAATTTACATGGTATTTTCTGGAAGTTTTTTGAACCAGTTTTGTTTCGAAATTTTACACTATTGTTAAAGACTAGTAGGGTTGAGCACTTGTAAACAAATTACCCCCTCGCCTCACACATTCGTTAAGAGCCTGTCTCAAGTCGGGAGCCTGTGATTTAGTGGTAGTCATTTGGTCGGGTTGTTGTCTCTTTGACATATATCCCATTTCCATTCTTAATTCTATTTTTATTGGTTGCTGTCTGCCATAAAAATTTCTTAGTTTATAGTTTAAGCCTAAATCAGGCATGGGTTTTCTCATTTATTTGTTTTAAACATTTGTTCATGCTGTTGGCTTTTATCATTGTTCATAGCTTGCTATAGAGTATGGGGTTTGCAAAATGGTGAAGGTTGTAAGAAGACCAATAGTAGATAAGATCTACATCATTTTTGGTATTTTTTGTATATTTGTCTTATTGGCAATTATACCACAACTCCTTATTTGAGTTCATCTGACACAAAAAAATCTGTCATTTTACTGAATCTACTCTCATTTTATAACTGATATATATATCCATTGAAGGATTATACATTAAACTTAAACTGCATTAATGTTTTATCTATTGTATTAGTATATAGAATAATTTTTTTTATTTTTCACATCACGGACGGTTTTGGATACAAATATTGTTAGGTCCAATTTGTTCCAATATCATACATTCTTTTCTATACATGTGATCTCCCTAATATCTGATGAATAAGCTTTAAAAAAAACTCTGATTAAAATATATTTGCGAAGAATAGAAACTTTTTATTGCAGTTGTATCCCTTTTCATCAACGCCAACCTGAAAGAACATTGATCAATTTTGCAGGACAAGGTGATGCAGAGATTGATCACCAAATAAATTACAAATATAAAGAGATTGTCAAACATTTATGAAGTCCCTTAAGTGCCATGTAAATATAATAGATATTTTCATTTGCCGGAGATTTAATGTGATGCGGACCAGTTTGAAAAATCGTGCGCACGACTATGTAACTCGTGCACAACTTTCAATAAAATGCTTCGCCGAGCGCAGCCTGATACGACCGCTGAGGTCTAACCCTGAACAGTTGGTGAATTTTTGGACACAATATTGAAGCTTGATACTGTATGAATTTGGATTGTGATCAAATTTTTGAAATAATATAGGTTTCTGACACAAAATAAATGTGACGAAAGATCTTAAAAAATTTAAATGGGTCAAAATATTTTTATTAATTTTCAATTAAAGATTTCTTGCTATTGCGCAATACTTTGCAATATGATATTTTTTGCTTATTGCGCAATACTGTGGAATTGAAGATTTCTTGCTATTGCGCAATACTGTGTAATTGAAAATTTCTTGCTATTGTGCAATATTGTGATATTGCGCAATATTGAGCAAGTGAAGATATTTCTTGTTATTGCGCAATACTGTGCAATTAGAGATTTCTTACTATTGCGCAATACTGTGCTATTGCTCAACACTGTGCTATTGCACAATACTTAATATAATAATTTACACATCCTGTTTTGGTGTGTTTGTCCTGCCATATCAGTATTTTTTATTTTATATATAAATCAGAATAATCAATGGAAAAGTGGAAAATTTTAAGGAAAAAAAAACAAAAAATTATGAACCCCTTCCCTTGGAGTATTTACCCCCAAACTTTCCCTTTATAGTATGGTACCTTGCATTACAATTTCAGAGAGATTCATACACCTAAACACAAGTTAATTTCTGGAAACTAGAAAAAATGCTTATTTTTGGCCCCTTATTCCTAAATATTTATGGAAATTACCTTCAAACTCAATCCAAGCCTTTCCATTGTGACATGGAACCTTGCAGTACAATTTCAGGGAGATTCGTACACTTAAACACAAGTTATTGTGTTGTTGTCTGGAAACTAGAAAAATGCCTGTTTTAGGCCACCCTTTTTGCCCCTAATTCCTAAACATTTTGGGCAATTACCCCCAAACTCAATCCAAGTCTTTCCTTTGTGATATGGTACCTTGTGCTACAATTACAGAGAGATCCATCCACTTAAATACAAGTTATTGTCCGGAAACTGCAAAAATACTTGTTTTTGGCCCTTTTTGGCCCCTAATTCATTAACTGTTAGTACCAAAACCCCCAAAATCAATCCCAAGCTTCCTTTTTGGTATTGAACTTTCTGGTAAAATTTCATAGAGATTCATTCACTTAAATTAAAGTTATTGTCCGGAAACCAAATGTGTCTTTGGACGAAGCTGACGCCGCCGACGACGACATCATACCAATATACGACGCATAAAAAATGTTTGCGGTCATATAAAAACTAGTTGGCACGACTTTCAAACAAAGTTTGACTGATTCAATACGGAGGAGCGCACAAGTATGAAAGTCGTGCGCATGACGTTCGAAGTCGTGCACATACTTTTAAAAGTCGTACTCACCAGTTTAAAAGTCATGCACACGAATTTTCAAACTGGTGAGCACCTGATTAAATCTACAGCAAACAAAAATATTTATATTTACATGGCACCTAAGGGGTTCTGTAAAGATTTAACCACAAAAGTTTAAAAAGGTAAAAAGATCAAACCCTTAATATTCACTTTAATTTCTATTTGATATGACAACCCTACAATAAAGTCAGGTGAGTGTTTTTGTTGACAATCTTATTTGCAAAGAGGGAGGTACGATACAAGCCATTATTCGAACCCAGAAATTGCAAAAAAAAAAACAAAAAAGTAAAATATTCAAGTCTATCAAAATTATGATAACTTTATTGATAACTCAACAGGCTATTAGACATTGAATGATTTTAGATCAAGTTTGGTTTTATTTGGCCCAGTTGTTTTAGAGAAGATTTTTGTAAAATATTACAAAATTTACAAAAATTGTGAAGAATTTACTTTAAAGGCCAATAACTCTTTATGGGTCAATGGCAATTTTGATCATATTGACTTATTTGTAGATACTACTTTGCTACACATTTTGCTGTTTACAGTTTATCTTTATCAATAATAATATTACCAATTCAGGGGCAGCAACTCAACAACAGTTTGTCTAATGCTTAATAAAATTTCAGGACAGATAGAACTTGACTTACTGAACATTTTACCAGTCAGATTTGCTCTAAATGCTTTAGTTTCAGAGATATAAGCAAACAAATGAATTTCACCCCTATGCTATATGTTTTGCCATGGTGACCATCTTGGTTGATGGGTGGGGTCATCGGATACATTTTTAAAACTAAATAACCCTAAGGATGTTTTTTGTGTTTTTGCCTTATATCTTTAAAATTATAATAGATGTTTTTTTTTTGTCCCAGTAGTTGCAGAGGAGAAGATTTATGTAAAAGATAACAAAAATTTACGAAAAAATGTGTAAAATTTACTTTAAAAGGCCATAGCTCCTTATGGGGTCAATTGTGGTTATGCTGACTTATTTTTAGATCTTACTTTTATTATAACTTTTTATTTTCGAATGCAGAGGGCCGAAAATATTAATGGCCACCCTCTCCTTTAGTATTGAAAAATCAAATAGTAGTGTTTTAAACTTGGAGTTTGGTTCAGTCAAAACTTCCCACAAGAGCCTATGCAATGATTCGCTTATTACTGTTTCAAAGAAAGATTGAATAAATGAAATCATCGAACAAAGTTGATTCTTTTTGAACTATCATGAAATAATATAATTTAATTACGGGTGCCACATGTGGTGCAGGATCTGCTTACCCCTCCGGAGCACCTAAGATCACCCCCAAGTTTTTGGTGAGGTTGGTGTTGCTTAATCTTTATTTTTCTGTATTGTGTTTTGTAAACTACTGCATATTTGTCTTTTTCTTTTTTAGCCATGGGGTTGTCAGTTTATTTTTGATTTATGAGTTTGAATATCCCTCTGGTATCTTTCACCCTCTTAAACACAACATATGTTGGTTGCTATGCAATAAGTAGTGTTGCTTAAGATATTTTTAAATAAAATATCATTATGCACATGATACATAATTGATCTTCTTATGTTATTTTAGTGTTTTATCAGGTATTTATATTTTTAAATTGTGCTTGTTATCCATGAATTGAGCGTGGGTATTTTCAAGTATCAGTTGGTTACTAGGCATTTATGTCATGATTTAGAGTTGCTAAGGAGAGTTTCGCATATCTTAATGCACAATTGGACTGCTATTGTGTTTTTCCCCAGCAGGCTTCAAGTTCCTATCTTGTGCATTTTGTTAAAAATCAACATTATATATTTTCAGCCTCAGTTGGTTGCTATGCAAAACAGATGGTTGCCATGGAGATTTATACATATTTTTCTACTCAATTGAATACACTTTTGTGTGACTTTTGTTTGTCAGTACAAATTAAATCATATATGTATTTTTTTTTTTATAATATTGACCCCTATAAGGTGACAATATTTGTAGTTTTTGTACAAAATTGCTTCTGAAACACCATAATGTTGGGTAGCTGCCACCAATATAAATACAAATGTCTACCCAATTTTATTTTTTCGTTGAATTATATGATAGTCACTTATTTTTGTCAGTACCATATTTCATATTATATACACCTGGATTTTTTACAATTTTGACCCAAAAATTGCTTATTTTTGTGTAAAATTTATAAATTTGAGCCATTTGATTTTCCTGTTACCATAGCAACCATAAATAAACATTTTTTAGGTACGATTTTTTTTTTAGCTTATCATTTTAAGGTTATATAATTAAAATATTTACTTGCAATGACCACTATTCTTTTTTCTGATATTATATTTCATGTCGGAATATCCTGTTTTTTTACCAAAAATAGTGTCTCAGATTGACTTGTTTCTATGGTAACCATTATTTGACTGCCAAAAAAGCTTTTTTTTTCTTTCAATTGATCGTTTTTGCTTGTCATATAGTCTTATAAGCCTAATATGTTCATTTTAACCAAGGTTTTATGATTTTTTATTTTTTTCACTTTCCACCTGAAGCTCTATGCTTATTGGCACAGCCTCTTAACCTCTTAAAATCTAATTATAAACCAAATAGCTAGAGGCTCTAAAGAGCCTGTGTCGCTCACCTTGGTCTATGTACATATTCTACAAAGGACACTCTCCAACATTGTAGATGAGAATAGAATTCATGACAAAAATCTCTGTTTTGTTGATCTTGGACTGCTGATCATTTAATCTGTTTAGTTTTTCTCTATCTTCTTTAGTTTTTGCTCAAAATACAAAAGAGGGTAAAAATTCTCGTTTAAGGGCAATCACTCCTATAAAGAGTGACAGTCTAATAAATATATCAGAAAAAGTTGACTTATTAATAGATCTTGCCTTGATGATCATTTTTGTGTTTTAAAGTGTCTATTTATCTATTATAATTTTTATCATTTAAGGCAAAACGCAAAAAAAAATGGTAACAATCGTCATCAAAGAGCAATAACTCCAAAAAGGAGTCGTTGGACGATTTCCTCCATATTGTTTAAATTGTAGATCATGTCTTGCTGATCATTTTTGCTTATTTAAGTTTCTATCTATCTATTATAATTTTAAAGATATAAGGCAAAAACACAAAAAAATGGTAAAAATCGTCTTCAAAAGGCAATAACTCTAATAAGGAGTCTACTGACGATTTCGACCATTAAACTTATTTGAAGAACTTGTTTTGCTGATTATTTTTGCATTTAAAGTTTCTCCCTATCTATAATAGTTTTCAAGATAATAGGCAAAAATGAAAAATGGTTTTGGTTTTTTTTTTTCATTTAAGGGCAATAACTCCTATAAGAAGTCGTCTGACAGTTTTGATGTATATAAACAATTGGTAGAGCTCAACATTCTGAACAGTTTTGCCCTGTCAGATTTTCTCTTTTTATAACGGTTTTTAAAATAATAGACAAAACTTGTATTTTACCGCTAGGTTCTTTTTTTACCCATGTCGGCCATCTTGGTTAGCACGCGGGATCATTAAACACATTTTTCAAACTAGATACCTCAATGATGATTGTGTCCAAGTTTGGATAAATTTGGCCCAGTAGTTTCAGAGGAGACGATTTTTGTAAAAGTTAACGACGACGAACCACGACGACGACGACGGACGACGGACGCCAAGTGATGAGAAAAGCTCACTTGGCCCTTCGGGCCAGCTGAGCTAAAAAACTGAGGGAATCGAATGAATTGCAAACAAAGCGAAACTAGAATAACCCCGATGATAAGAAAAAAGTAAGCGTTATCTGCTCTGCATGCAACATCAGCCTTGCAAATTAAGACGCGAAAAGTTTTACAAAGTTCTAAACTCTATTTAAAAAAAACTAGAAAACAAACAATTGAGAAATGTTTGAAAAAAAAACACAGGAGGACCGGATGCGTCGATACAGTAAGCGCGCCCATATTCCATGCAAATCAAGATTCATTAAAAATGTCATGACAGGGTAGAGAACACACAATCGGGTAAATTTTCAGAGCAGTTGATTATTCTGGTATTTTTCATGTCGGACCTAAGATTTAAAAACATGTCTCCAGTGATATGACACAAATCACATTATATCAGTCAACAAATGCGTAATGACTAGATCGAGTAATACAGTAATTCATCATAACCCTGAGGGTGGAGTTTTTGTGTTAGGAGATATAACCACGGGTAATATGACACAATCGATAAATTTTAACATTAGACGGCTTTTTTGGAGTCTAAGAACACGGAACATGTCGGGGTCGTGTGTTGAAATCAAATCTTTGAATTGAGATATAAAAAATAATTTACTTGTTCCGTCATCACTGATTGTTGTATTGCGTGGAGAACATGTACAGGATTAATTTACCACATAGAAGCGACAAGGTTAATTTCCCAAACAGAACTTTATATTTAAACTTTTATTTAGAAAAACGCAACACTGATTACTTCCAACCGATATTCAGAAAAAATAATTAAATGGAAATAGCTTCGCGAATATGAAACTCTATTGAAATCTGTTTGTTAGTACATTATTGTTAAAGGCGGTCAATTTATTTGATTTGTTATGTCTTTTTGGTTTCAAAATGTGTGATAAACATTATTTTATGGTTTAAGTGAAATAATGGTTGACTGCAAACATAACCCAGGAAATCCTTCATTTCTTGGTGTATTGTAGATAAATGTCCATATATTTCTTCTGTCTTATCAGTAGAATTCATGGTTTCTTATCATTTTGAAGCCATCTTTACTAATTTGATGAACCTTACCAATTTCAAACATTGGCAATAACGTGGACTCATCAATAACTTAAACATAAGAACCATGCATTTTAACCTGTCATTACATAAGGCTAAGTGTAGCAATATTGATTCGTTATGACTGTAATTATTTCTGGTCGACTAGTTTCTAATCTTTACTGTTGTCCATTTGATCTTTGCAAATTGATGTTACCAGTGGACATAATGTTCCTATATTTTGGCCACTTAACACGTAAATTAACTGTCTTTGGATATGAGGCCGTTCATGAAATAGTTGCTGAGTTTTTGACGACTGATCGGTTTTTGTGTTTTTTCTGTGGTATCTTTTGATAACCTGAGCGTTGTCTAACTCATTGTGAATCTGAGCTTAAAGAAGTAATATTTACAGTACTGTGTAAATAATTAAGAGCGATTAATATTGATTAAGGTAGATCATCGGTATATATTTCCTCAGTTAGAAATTTTCTTATATTTTGACAAAATGTAGATTTTACCATGCTTTTTTCAAAAATATAATGAAAAGTATAAGTAACCGTGCAGTTTTTCAACTTAAAAAAATGCCCCATTTTGCATAGATTCTTCATGAAAAAACTATTTTTTGTGAATAAAAAGAAATCTTTGAGATAGAATTTTGAAATGGAAGATAAGAAGATATGTTGTATAATATGTTGAAAGAAATATAAACACAAAATGGTGTCACTGAACTTGTTTTCTTGCTGCAAGTAAAAGATAAAAATTTCATTAACATTCCTTTATAAAATTTTCACGGTTAGAGTTATCTCCTCTTAAATGTATATATTGAAAATTGATTCGGACAAAAACAAATATAAAATTGATATTTGTTAAAACAATATAAAATATGCATAAATCACTCATTTTTCTTTATTCAAGTCTTACAGTCTTACATGTACACTTTACATAAAAATGTAATTGCCAACTGTCTCAGAACTTGCAGATTAAAGCAAAGATCAAGACTGATTGTGTACTGTTATTTTACAATCCAAGATGGCGGTAGACAGATAATCTACCTTAACTGGCCAAATTGAATTTCAACTTGATTGGAAAACAATATATAAATCAAATGACCAAATAATGTACATAAGCTGCGTATACATAAAATGTATGCCGCATATAATCAAATAGAAATTTGCAGAAACCAAAACATCCATAGTCAAGTTTGTTTCTTGAAGCAAATACCCAAGTTTTAGTTAACTTTTTTAATTAGTCTACTGTATTTAGGACTAAGACACTTTAATCGAGTTTTGAACTTTTAATTACCTTTTTAATTGTATGCTACCTACTTAAATGTGTCTGATACCCATACTTTAGTATTTCAAAATCAATCCCCTTTTCTCCAATCCGCCATCAAAATTGCCTCGTTTTGATTCAAAGGTACAATTTTCTTTGTTAGTAAGATTCATGAAAACACTGTAATAAACCTAATAACATAGATTAATAATGAATCTGTGTCCCGTAAGCCATCTTGTCTGCCACAATTTGTATAATCTCGTATAATCACGCAGACAAATCAAAGCGCGAAAAGGTGTTATATCGGCAAAAAATGATTGACAACACAACATTGGCTGTAATCTTAATGAAACTGATGCACGGAGATGCAGTGTCCAGTAAATCTTGGGATGCAATCAGAGAACATGATTGGCATAAAGGCTTGTTGCAGTATTATGTATATCTTTTTACATGGAAGCTTTTAATACAATTAATTTGAAATTAGATTGATAGTTGTTTGCTTATAAATACATGTATATGCCTTCAATTTACGATTATATTTGTTCATATTATTTCCAAGATGTGTCTTCTGTCATTCTAGGTAGTTTTCCTAGATAAACGGTTAGTTGACTACGGTAACAAACAACCTGTAGATTTGATTATTTTTTTCCAATCGAGGTTATTATTCATGTCTTCTTGATTAATTTCTGGTGTAACAATTGCCAGTCGTCAAATGTCGTCTGTTAGTCTGACTGATATTCATGAAGTGTCTTTCAACATTTCACGCTTGCCAGTGATAGTATCCTTAGCTGATTGTCAAGTCAAGTTTCTTGACACATTCGACAAATTACTTCTGGTCAGCTTAGGATCTTACAAAATCAATTTCAAACTGGTTTTAACTTAGCTAATTTATGTCGAAATATTATTGACTTGACATCTAATGTTTTAATTTGTTGATATGCCTTTTTTAAACCAGGGTGACATTATACCCACCTTAAAGAATCTACACCAGGAATAGATTACCTTAGCTGTATTTGGCAAAAATTTTCGGAATTATTGGTCCTCAATTCTCTTCAACTTCGTACTTTATTTGGCCTTTTCAACTCTATCTATTCGAGCGTCACTGATGAGTCTTTTGTAGACGAAACGGGCGTTTGGCGTACAAAATATTAATCCGGGTATCTATGATGAGTTTATGTATAAAGACATTTGACAAAAAACGATATGTAAAATAAAAACAAAAGTAAAAACTAGGACAAATTTAGAAAAATTACAAAGTAAATCATTTGAATCCCTATCAGCTGTTTAAAATACTTTATAGCCGGCCATCCTCGTGTGATCCAGATGGGTGTTTCTATTACAACTTTTTAACAAAGACTTTTCAAGTGAAAAAATAGGCTGTTCTTTTGTTGTTTTGTTTTTTTTTTTTTTTTTTTGTCTTTAAGATTTTTCTTGTTTTAGTTTATTGCTTTCACCAACTTTTTAAATATGGTTGTATCTTAGACCAAAATTCCTACAATCTAGCTACTTAACGTTGAGCTATCCTACGAGTGTAAGTGTAATACGAAAAAGACTATGTACCATACATCTTAAGGTTCATCATAACCTTTTGGCTTATATGGCCGTATTTGCACCACAAATTTTACTCTGAGTACAGACAAACCTGTGTACCTGGAAAAGTTTTAAGGCATGGCAGGAACTAGATAATTAAATTTTAAATGCATTTTATGTTTCAGAAAATTATAAACTTTTCTGGATTTTGCTATTCATTTTTTTTCATTCCTGCAGAAGGTGCCAAAATAAACTAAGTTGGGAAAGAGGTTTGAGAAGCTCCCTCATATAATCAATGTTGTGAGTAGTATTGATTTAAATGGACAATAGATGGACAATAGACATCTGCAAACAATAGGTGATTTAAACTGTGTAACTGAGTGGACCGTTTCAAATGAAACTCGTGTGTTAGTTTATTTTGCTATCTTCTGCAGACTGGAAAAAAATGCACATCAAAATCCAGGTAAGTTTTAATTTTCTGAAACATAGACTACATATAACTTTTATATATCTAGGTCCTGCCATGCCTTAAAACTTTCCTAGATGCATCAGTTTGTCTGTACTCATAGCAGATTTTGTGGTGTAAACACGGCCATATTTTTCAATTCCTTTTGATGAACCTTAATTGCACTGGCCGGACCAGCGAGTTTAACCAAGATGACTGGGTTTAAGTAAAGATAAAACAATCAGGAGCTGACTTTTATTTCACTACCAATCCAAATGGTGAAAAACTGAAAATACAAATATAAATACAATTTTACAATGTGTTCAATGATAATTAAAGTCCATTAAAAATACGGATAAACAGTTCGTAGATATATAAAGCTGTTAATGTTCTTTATTATAATAAATAGATGAATACACGTCGGGTTCTGTCTGAATTAAATTGTGTAATCGCAGATACGAACAGTTTGAACGGTTAAATGTTCATAGTTTCTTTATAACATAGGAAAATATATTAAAACAGTTCATCGCTGATGTAAAGACATAATTTGTAATGTTTTAAAGGTAACTCACGCTGTGGTTAGCCACGAATTGTTCCTTTGGACAACGTGTCCGCTGAATGTTCCTTGCAGTTGTGCACACGGCCTGCTGAGCAGTTTTCGTCACTCAGAAGAGAGGGGAAAGTAACACGGGTTCCTACACTGTCCTGTATAAAACTCCTAAAACTGGAGCACATAAAGTGATGTACGCAATGAAACATAAATATTATAAACTGATGATCACATGAAGAACAAATGATGAATGAGTTCCAGAACATTAATAAAGAAATGAACACAAATACCTATGAATAGCGAAACTGTTAACAAGAAGAATGGGTATTGTAATGATAAAAGTTACGATTAAAGTAATTTTTGAGGCAACAGTAGTTTACCGATGTTCGAAGATATACATCTAAGAAGATATAAATCAAGGTATTCCATCTGATGAGTTAAGCCTTTTTCAACTGATTTTTATAGTTCGTTCTTATGTTGTACTGTTATATCACTGTCCCAGGTTAGGGGGAGGGTTGGGATCCCGCTAACATGTTTAACCCCGCCACATTATGTATGTATGTATGTGCCTGTCCCAAGTCAGGAGCCTGTAGTTCAGTGGTTGTCGTTTGTTTATGTGTTACATATTTGTTTTTCGTTCATTTTTTGTACATAAATAAGGCCGTTAGTTTTCTCGTTTGAATTGTTTTACATTGTCATTTCGGGGCCTTTTATAGCTGACTATGCGGTATGGGCTTTGCTCATTGTTGAAGGCCGTACGGTGACCTATAGTTGTTAATTTCTGTGTCAGTTTGGTCTCTTGTGGACAGTTGTCTCATTGGCAATCATACCACATCTTCTTTTTTATATTTACAATACAAAAACTGCGGGAGACGCATGAACTCTGAATGGAGTGTGTGGGTCAACAGGGTAAACCTTTTCTGCTCTGCATACATCACCTGCCTTAGCTTACGAATCACATTCAGCCAAAATGTCACAATCTGTAAATTTATAAAATATACATTTATTTTTTGGGCTTCCCCCAGGCATGCTTGGAAAAAAGGGGAGGGGGTCTTTTGGGCCATTTTCAAAACGAATATCATTAAAGATCCGTATTCACTGACAGAGTAGTAAAAAAACTCGTAAACTTTATTTTGATTTAAAATTTTCATAGAGAAAATCCAATACAACATATGTCTACATGAATATTTTTTCACAAAATAAAGCAAATTTTGCCACAATAGCTGTTTGAATACCAGTGTGAATAAACTAATTGAATGAATATAATAATGAACAAAAAATAGAATGTTCGTATTTCTCAAGGTACGGTTAACATATTGGAATTCTCAGGCTGTAATTCAATTGTTGCCCAATTACATCCTTGACATTTCATCGTTTTATTTTTTCTAACAAAGTAAACGTGCCATTTGAGAATAAGTTATTGTAGCTTAACAGTGAACGTAGTAGCACAAACCTCGAATAAACATTTGTTCTCTTCGGTCTCTTGTTAATCATAGATATGTATTATCATACAATGACATATCATTTATATTCAGGTCAAGTTATAGTAAAAGTAAGTTTTCATAAGTTTTGGATACAACTTCTTCTTTAGCCAACGCTCGAAAAAAAGGGCCTTTTCTAATTTTCATTCTGAAATACTTCTGTTTGAAAATTCATAAAAAGTGATAAATTTTTATATAAAATTCACATAGAATTCCTGAATAATATTCTTTTAATTAAGGGGAGGGGGGAATTAAAATTATAAATTCCTAATATCTCAACACCTTATCCGTATTTTGATAAAATTAATATGGTGCTGCCAGATAAAATATAACATGATATAAGAGGAACCGAATTCATTGTTGTAACATTGAAGATTATATTACTGTATTACTGTATTACTGTACTGTATTTTAAAAAGTCGCATTGTAGCTACATCATTACACGTGTCACTGTGTTTCGACGTTTTGTTCTATTTTTAACACAAAGAATTTTTTAGATGTGGCACGGTAGAATTACATTCTGGAATTTAGGTTGCTCTTTTGTGAACTTAAGTCACTGTATCTGAACTCTGTGATTGGACAAACAATACAGTATCATCTGAACATACTTTCCCAAGCTGAGGAAGGAATCAGGCTTTTGTATTCACTGCATTGTAAAGAATACGTATCTAAAACGGTTTTTATTAAATTGAGGATTAATGGGTAAATAAAATAAGAAAATTTCGTCGATTTAAATTGTATTTTTATTATTAAATATGAAACTGTTTTTGAAATTTTTTCAATGATATCTAAAAGAATTTCTTTTTTTTAATGTCAATTTTGTAAGGAAAATAAGTCTCATCGCTAATTTATTGTTTCTTGTTTACTTTCTGTACTACGAACGCATCTTTCAATCTGATTGAAAATATTAATAATTAAGAATAAACACGATGAGTTAAATCGCCTTTGCTTTCGGTCTTATCTACTTTTGAAATCAGCGTTACATATTTCTACTTTGCTTATAGTCTTGCGTTCACATAAACTTATCTTACCCTGCCTAATTTTTTATGTGCCTGTTCAAATAACAAAAACGGTACCAATTTTTCTGCACCAGATGCGCATTTCGACAATCAATGTCTCTTCAGTGATGCTCGAGGCCAGAATGTTTGAAAATCCAAAGCTTATTTAAAACTTGAAGAGCTACAAACCAAAAAGGACAAAAAAGTATAGCCTAATCTGGGCAAGGAATCAGAGCTCTGCATGAGGGAGATACATTCCTTAATTTTAAGTAATTTTCAAAATTTTGTAACATCAAATTTTAATAACACTAAATCCGTATTTTACTACTGGGCTGGTGTTACCCTCGGGGACTATCAGTCCAACAGCAGAGGCATCGACCCAGTGGTAGTAATAACATAAACAGTACTGTTCAAAGTAAGGATGACTGTGTAAACACGGGTAAAAGTGAATAGCCTGATATCTCCAAACCACAACAACTGAAACTGAATGGTGGTCGTATTGGTTGCTACCTGTTATATTTGTTTCTTTAGTTTGTTGCTCGGTTATCTATCAGCCCGTTTGTTTTTCGCTTGCATTGTTTCCCATATCGGGCCTTTAATAGCTGACTATACGGTATGGGTTTTGCTCATTGCTGAATGCCGGATTGTGACCTATAGTTGCTTACTTTCTCCTTATTTCTACTCTGGTGGATAGCTGTTTCCTGTAATCATAAAATATCTCATTTTTTTATATTTGTCTATGCATAATTGTCATATTTACCAATTTACCGTACATGATGTATTTTATGTATCTATCAAAAGTTGCAGAAAACTGGCTGTCACTTGAATTGTTGATTTCATCATCAGTCTGTCAGGAATGACAGATAATCATTTTAAGACATTTTATAATTCATCAGATTCCGTTGTTACTCATTGGGAAAAATTAAATATCTCTGACATATATAGTGTTACTCGGTGTATTTTATCAATCATTTGTCATTGTTAACACTTTAGTCATTACTAACCACTTTAGTTTAAATTTAATCCTCTTTTTGAATTTTTGAAGTTGTTTTTGAGTTGCTTTTTTTTTTTATTTACGTCATTTATTTTAATGTCAGTTTTTTTTATTGCGTCGTAAGATCTTAAGTCATGTTTCTGCCTACAAAGCAAAATCCCTCTAGTGTTTACAAATTCATAACTTGTCCAAAGTTCGCTATCGGTTTTCTGAAAGGATTCTTGTTACTCAGTCTCTTTTTTCTGAGATGAATATTGCGGACCCTCGTTGTTTTTTATGGTTTATTTCCATTGACCATGGTATTGTTTGTCCTTGTTCGACTTCTGAAATTGATTGAACTCTTGCTACCATTTTACTTTTCATCCTTATTTACATTAAGCATTCATGACAGCTGCAGTATCGTATTGAACAAAGAGAATCTCTGGTTTGACTTTATTTATCATTTGATAATAATGATTAACATACGGTTGATCAGTGTCTTAATTGTTTGCAACTTTCTTAAGTTGCCCATGTGTTTTCTTGACAACGTTAAACTTTGTGCTTCCTTGAAATAAAGGATAACATGCAAGAAAATGTCATTTTGATTGATGCTTGTTGAATGCCTTTGACATATTTGAATATGATCATAAATTGTGCTTTCAATATTCCTGCAAGAAACTATGATCACAAGGCATAGTTAAACATTCTTTAATTCAAAATGCTTGAATGGTAGCACCATTCATTATACTAGTCTTAATCTATCAGGAAAGTGTAATCTTTGTTATTCCAACGATTTAAACCGACTGTTGTTAAACATAAATATTTTCCTTTTATTTTCACGATATAAAGTTCTAATTAGATTATTTGGATGATATTTCCCTTGTTGTTGTCAGAAGAAATTAAGTCATGGGTGAAGTAGTTTCGGCCTCGCTCTGGAAATGTCAAGATGATTTTCCGCTTGATTGACATGACATCAACGACGAGTTATCAAAATGAGAGACAATCATTGTGTTTGTTCAACCACCAATTACTTTCTACTTGTCTTTTCCAAAGTTGATAGCCATGTTATAAATAAATGAAAAATAGAGTTTTGTGACAAGTTTCACGATTCTTCAATAAACTTATTACCAAAGAAAGTGCAACTCCGGAAGTCGATCTTTAAAGCAAGTGAAATATATTTCCTGATCGCTTTCCACTACATGGAAAGTGATGTCTTCTAAAAAGATGAAGTGCAAGATAGTGTGATGAACTTGCACTTTGATAATTAAAATCTTATTGCAAATCAGGCAAAAAAACAGATTCAGTTGCACAGATTGAAATGCTAAATTATTGTGCAATGCATTTTATATGACATTTTTGTAGGCCTTTTGTCACGAATCAGAAAATCTGAGATATGGATAAAACGTTACTTAGTTACTGACGAGAAATAGATTTTCCAAATGCTCAATCAGTACATCAAATTGAATTCTAATTTCTTATAATTGTGTATTTCTACTATTTTGTCGATGCAAATACTGATGAACTCCAGGTCACTAAGGGTAATTATCACCATACTATATCGATAGCAAGTTATTTTGTAGTGATATATTATTTCATATTAAATCTTTTTCAGATGAGTAAATTATTAAAAAGTAGTATGAACTTCGAAGATATTCTCCCGATATTTGATGTTTCTTCTCTTTAATTCTTCAAGTTATAATATTTTCAGATTCGAGTTTTTGTATTCGCGTACAAACGACGAAAAAATACATATTAAAAATGTATGGTTCATCAAGTTATAAAATCGTAATTTAGAAATGTTGCACGATAAGAGAGTATCTCCGTCAGACGCTCTAAATACTTTAGGTTCTAGTCATTACATATAAATTCCACTCGAATGAGTAAGAACAAGGAAAACCAACGTTGCAACGAATAAAAGCCGTCATTGAAAGACCCTAGTTTTAATAATCATTTATAAAACCACAATTACAACTATTACCAACATCTTTCAGACGCATAGCAGTTGTACTGCCTATCTTTATGTTTTCCATCAATAAATACGGTACAAATAAATATTATAAAGAATTTGACTTGTCGAATTGTAAATGAGCAATACTAGAAGAGCTTAGTTTTGTTCTAGACAGTTTCAAATTCAGCTTTCATTCGATTTAATGAAAAGCCTATGCTGTAAATCTATTACCAAACATAATAGATATAAGAAGATGTGGTATGAGTGCCAATGAGACAACTCTCCATCCAAGTCAAAATTTATAAAAGTAAACCATTATAGGTCAAAGTACGGTCTTCAACACGGAGCCTTGGTTCACACCGAACAATAAGCTATATAGGGCCCCAAAAAATTACTAGTGTAAAACCATTCAAACGGGAAAACCAACGGTCTAATCTATATAAAAAACAAGAAACGAGAAACACTTATGAACCACATCAACAAACGACAACTACTGAACATCAGATTCCTGACTTAGGACAGGTGCAAACAAATGCAGCGGGTTTAAACGTTTTAATGGTACCAAACATTCACTCTTTTTCTGAAACAATAGTGTAACATTACAACATAGAAAGACACACAAAAAAATATCAACTGAAATAGCTTAACTCAATCAAAGGACATATTAACACCAGTGAACATACACTGAACAAATAAACACAACCACAGAAAGCTTCAATTGGTAATAACAAATTAACGAGACATTTCTTTTCTTTTTTCTGTTTTCCTACAGACAGAAAACATTGCGCGTCGCAGTCTTATTTTTGCAATGAATGAATAGATGATCACAAAGACGGAAAACATTATCAAATTTTTCTTAACTTTTGTTATATTTATTGTTTTTTAATTCTATAATATAACAAAACGTCACGAAAATTTCTCATCTCATAAGATCTTAATGCTAAATTCAATTTTCTTGTTTTGGTAAATCAGTTGCCTAAATCCAATTTCATCTTTTTCTTTATCAATGCTTGACTATCCCAACACAGATTAGAAATTGAGATAATGTAGTAAGATTATATTCAATTATTTCTAAATCAAATAATGTCATGTGTAAATTCGTCTATTTCTTTTGTGTGATTTCTATGAATTTCCTTAAGGAAAAAATGTTATATTCATCAATATATGTATGTGCGTATGTACTGTTTTCTTTGCACGTAATCCTATCACGTTTAATGAGTTAGAAAATTTTAAGATTTGTTTTTAAATCAAATGATCGAAGGCTCACATGACGTGTTGATATTTTGAAATACGATACAGGAAAGTTCTTCTAAATGCACTTCTGATATTATAAAAGGGAGAGGAGGTGGAATTTAGGAATGATTCTAAAATACGCAGTTTAATGTTAAATCAGGAATCAATATGGCAGTTGTTTTCAATTCGTTCCGTTGGTAGATAAAGTCGGGTGTTTGACTTTTCTCTTTTTTAATTTACCTTTGGAATTCGATATTTTTGTTAATACGTTTTTGATATCAAATGTTAAATGAAGTTACCAGATTCAATATCTCTTATGGCAGAGAAACTCAGTAAAAGAATAAAAGATTAAATTTACAAAGTTATTCTTCTTAGTCTTCTTCTATTGTGTCTGTTATACATGTAAACCAGTCACTTTGACTTCCATGGTGCATGATCCCGTTTAAAATGATTATTTCTTCGCATTTTCTTGTGCATGGCTTATTGATGGAGATCAGATCCCGATCCATAGATGACTAATGATATAAACAAGTTTTTTTTTTTTTTTTTTTTTTTTAAAGACAATACGTGAACCTTAGAACTTTTTTATTCAAATTATTAATTCAACTGAATAAAAAAATTATATATCAGTGTTTGCATGGTCATGTGTGTGGAAGATAATATTTTCTTTTTATTGTAAATCATTACAATTTTGGCATGTTGAGAGAAGTGTTAAATATAAAGCAACGATGAAAAAAAAATAGATTCCCAGACGTATAATTTCTTAAAGAATAATAATGATTCAAAACATGGGTGGCACATGTACCTTCTTCCAAAAATTCATAGAATTAATCTAGAAATAAGTAATGAGGCATTGCGAACTGGTCAGCTAGCAGGACACATTAATGTTCGTTACCGACCAATCATCAATAAATGCATCTCTCCCGCGAGAGATACTTACTTGATCTAATTATAAAACCATATTTGAAGAGGCATAACTATTACATTCAAGATAAAAAGATTCCATTAATAAAATAGAGTCATACGAGGTCAAAAAAGAATGCATTCTTATTGCCTATGATGTACGTCAAGGTACACAAATATGATCATTGATAATTAAGAAGAAACGGTTATCAATGCATTAGAATTAATTGGCACACAGGTGAATATACTTTAAAGATTCTCAACAAAATAGATTTAACTTCATTTGTTAAATTAATTCTTAGAAACAATGAATTTGAGTTTAATGGACTGTTATACAAACACATTATAGGAGCGCCCATGGGTGGTATATTTTCACCAACATGCACAGATCTGCATCTGTCTGTCCTATTCATTAAAATCTTAGATAAGTTCCATAGAAAACATCAAATTACACTGTCAATAGGGATGACGGTTTTATGGTCTTCACAGGCAAATTAGAGCAAGTTGAAGATTTCTTTAACCTAGCAAACGAAATTGACCATCTACTTTAGTTCTAATATGAGGTGTCGACATCTAGTATGACCTCAGTATTTAGAAGGTGGTAAAGGGTTATTTTCGTGCAACGTTTTCGGCCTTTTTATTTCACGTGATTTCGTGTTTCGACGTTTTTTTCTCGTTTTCTTGTGTTTGGTTCGACGTGCGTGCTTCGTGTTTTCCCTTAATTATTTTCCTTGTTTCGTGTCGGTACTCTTATTTTCTCGTGCTTGTCCCGCATTTGATTAAAAAGTAAACCGGGACTAATTCAAAGTCAGCCCAGATATTGTTTTAAATTATAAACTGGTCCCAAGATATTTATTAATAGACTATTGTGTTACTATGATAAATCGTATGCAACTAGAGGACGCTAAAATGACCACATGCAGGGTCGCCATGTCAATCTATAATGACTGCATGATCTCCAAGAATGGCTGAGTAATAACTTTTGGTATTTTTTCCTTTTTCTAAATATTTACGATTTTGTTCCTTGGCTTCATTTTTCCAGAGTGTTTTTCCGTGCAACGCTTTTGCGATTTGTTATTTCACGTGTTTCCGTGTTCAGACCCCCCTTTTTTACCACCTCTATTTAGATATCGAAGTGTACAAAGGTGATCGATTCCATAATAATGCAAATCTTGATGTCACGTTTATTAAAACACAGAAACGTATCAATATTTACCATTACTAGTGCACATCCAAAACACACATAAATTTATAATAAGAGTATTAATTTACAGTGTGTGAATAATATAAGAAATAAAAGTGACATCAATGAATTAAATAAACATTTAATTAGCTTACAAGATAACTAAATTGATAGTAAATACTGTAAAAGGAAACAGTAAAAGTTGTAAAAATGTATATTAACGAATAGTCTTTTAATATTTTACTTGTTTTATTTTCATTTGAAACAGATTTTTTTATCTGATTTGTCAAAATGACAAGTATGCATAATGATTTTTTTGTTACAAATCAAATCCCCAATCCCACTATAACTCATTATGTAGAAGTCACAGCACTATTTTAAAATATCTCTCTGTGAATATCTAGACACAGATGTTTGATACCATATGCAAAGGTCGTTATAATTAAATCTTGACCATTTATCTTTCACTTGTTTATCAAAGGGTACAACTGTCAACTTTGCTCATGTCAGTAAACCATTGCAATGCATAAAATGTAGCTTTACAATAAATATACATGTTTGAAAAGGATCTATAGATTGTTTATTATCATATATCAGATAAGTGAATTAGCGATCTGTGAAATTCTTTATTGTCATGTTTTAAATATCTTAGATACCCCGTATGGAGGTGCTCTTTATTGCAGAAAGCTCTTACAGATAAGATGAATAGGTGTTCCGAATGAACAACAAGTTGCTTTAAAAAAAAAGACAATACGTGAACCTTAGAACTTTTTATTCTAATTATTAATTCAACTGAATAAGTAATTATATATCAGTGTTTGCATGGTCATGTGTGTGTAGAAGATAATATTTTCTTTTAATTGTAAATCATTACAATTTTGGCATGTTGAGAGAAGTGTTAAATATAAAGCAATGAGGAAAAATTAATTCCCAGACGTTTAATTTCTTAAAGAATAATAATGATTCAAAACATGGGGCACATGTACCTTCTTCCAAAAATTCATCGAATTAATCTAGAAATAAGTAATGAGGCATTGCGAACTGGTCAGCTAGCAGGACACATTATTGTTCGTTACCGACCAATCATCAATAAATGCAACTCTCCGCGAGAGATACTTACTTGATCTAATTATAAAACCATTGTTGAAGAGGCATAACTTTTACATTGATAATTTAGAAGAAACTTTTATCAATGCATTAGAATTAATTGACACAGAGGAGAATATACTTTAAAGATTCTCAGCAAAATAGATTTAACTGCAATTGTCAAATTAATTCTTAGAAACAATGAATTTGAGTTTAATGGACTGTTATACAAACACATTATAGGAGCGCCCATGGGTGGTATATTTTCACCAACATGCACAGATCTGCATCTGTCTGTCCTATTCATTAAAATCTTAGATAAGTTCCAACTGAGAGAAAACATCAAATTACACTGTCAATAGGGATGACGGTTTTATGGTCTTCACAGGCAAATTAGAGCAAGTTGAAGATTTCTTTAACCTAGCAAACGAAATTGACCATCTACTTTAGTTCTAATATGAGGTGTCGACATCTAGTATGACCTCAGTATTTAGAGGGTGGTAAAGGGTTATTTTCGTGCAACGTTTTCGGCCTTTTTATTTCACGTGATTTCGTATTTCGACGTTTATTTCTCGTTTTCTTGTGTTTGGTTCGACGTGCGTGCTTCGTGTTTTCCCTTAATTATTTTCCGTGTTTCTTGTCGGTACTCTAATTTGTCTCTTGCTTGTCCTGCATTTGATTAAAAAGTAAACCGGGACTAATTCAAAGTCAGCCCAGATATTGTTTTAAATTATAAACTGGTCCCAAGATATTTATTAATAGACTATTGTGTTACTATGATAAATCGTATGCAACTAGAGGACGCTAAAATGACCACATGCAGGGCCGCCATGTCAATTAATAATGACTGCATGATCTCCAAGAACGGCTGAGTAATAACTTTTGGTACTTTTTTCCTAAATATTCACGATTTTATTCCTTGGCTTCATTTTTCCAGAGTGTTTTTTTCCGTGCAACGCTTTTGCGATTTGTTATTTCACGTGTTTCCGTGTTCAGACCCCCCCCCCCTTTTTTTTTACCACCCTCTATTTAGATACCGAAGTGTACAAAGGTGATCGATTCCATAATAATGGAAATCTTGATGTCACGTATATTAAAAACACAGAAACGTATCAATATTTACCATTACTAGTGCATATCCAAAACACACATAAATTTATAATAAGAGTATTAATTTACAGTGTGTGAATAATATAAGAAATAAAAGTGACATCAATGAATTAAATAAACATTTAATTAGCTTACAAGATAACTTAATTGATAGAGAATACTGTAAAAGGAAACAGTAAAAGTTGTAAAAATGTATATTAACGAATAGTCTTTTATATTTTACTTGTTTTATTTTCATTTGAAACAGATTTTTTTTTTTTATCTGATTTGTCAAAATGACAAGTATGCATAATGATTTTATTGTTACAAATCAAATCCCAAAGCCCAAAATAACTCATTATGTAGAAGCCACAGCACTATTTTAAAATATCTCTCTGTGAATATCTAGACACAGATGTTTGATACCATATGCAAAGGTCGTTATAATTAAATCTTGACCATTTATCTTTCACTTGTTTATCAAAGGGTACAACTGTCAACTTTGCTCATGTCAGTAAACCCTTGCAATGCATAAAATGTAGCTTTACAATAAATATACATGTTTGAAAAGGATCTATAGATTGTTTATTATCATATATCAGATAAGTGAATTAGCGATCTGTGAAATTCTTTATTGTCATGTTTTAAATATCTTAGATACCTCGTATGGAGCAATCTAATTAAAATATTGATCTCTGATTACGTTATACTACATATGAGATCTAACAACTACCAATATGTAGTTTCACTTCTGACTATTTCACATGTGAATTTTTAAACCAATTAGAATTCCCCTTAACAAATCTTTGCAGTCCATTCGATACATAAATTTATATATGGCTTATTGATATCTTCACGATATATCCTGAGAATACCGAAAGATAAAACCGCGGGTAAATGACGACAGCTTGTTACTCGCTTTAAAAACAATGTAGATTGGTAAGCATTATGTAGACATTGTCATCGAATTAATATTATAAATAATATTCAATTGAGATGTTTCTCTAAGTAAGTAGCTTAAACAGACATGAATAATTTTAATTTTATTCCGCTCAGTCCCCCATTTTCGATAAAACGAACCCAACTTTCAACATTAATACCTATACAATTGGTACTGCAACCTTTAACGAATTGGTAAAGCAGCAACCAATTCTCAAATAAGATCTCCAAAAGCAGCTAGAAAAAGACAAACCACCTAAAATTATGGCAAAACCTGATCAGTATATGACGCTCAAACAAAACATCGAAATAACTTATACATACACCACAAGTCTTTTAAAAGTAATAACTTCCTAAATAAATGAAAACTGATTACCATAGAATAGCGCAATTGTGCTTTAGGTGGAGTTAAGCACCAATCAATCAATCAATCAATCAATCAATCAAAACTCTATGCATTGACCATATTTATAATAGATGATTGTGCAAAAGGGACATTACCTATAATTCTCTTCTGTCTCCAGTCATGCTTCAGTGATTCCCTATATAATTAACCAATTTTTTTCAACGAAAGGGGGGCCTGGGCCCCTTGATCCGTCTATGGAGACTGGGTATGGAACCTTGTGGTACAATGTCAGAGATATCCATACACTTACACACAAGTTATTGTCAAGAAACTACAAAATGCTTGTTTTGACCCCTTTTTTGGCCCCCGATTCCTAAACTGTTGGCACCATAACCCCAAAAATGAATCCAAACCTTCTACTTGTGGTATTACACAATGCAGTACAATTTCAGAGCAATTGAAATACTTATACATAAGTTATTATCCTGAAAGTAGAAAAAATGCTTGTTTTGGGCCCTCATTCCAAAACAGTTGGGACCATCATCCCCAAAATCAACCCAACCTTCCTTTGAGGCATTGAACCTTTTAATTAAATTTCATAAAGATCCATTCACTTTAACTAAAGTTATTTTCCGGAAACCAAATATGTCTTCGGACGACGATGACGACATCATACCATTATACGATCCAAAATTTTTTTTTGCTTTCGTATAATTACAATCAATCATGAATCATCTGTGGTTTGATAAACAAATTTATTTGTCTTATAAGCAGATGTATGAATTATTTTGATATAAACATTTCACAAGGATAATTTTAGTTTTTTAAGTAGTGGCTCAACGGGTCATCATGGTCATGATGTCATAACATGAAATTTTAGAAATCTGTTTTGGTTAATTATTATTTATTTATCAGTTTTATCTGGGACTATTATACTAGTATGATAGTCCCAGGTTTTATGCCATATTTTCTATAGTATGTTAACACTAATGAAATCTATACGCAATCCTTGTTAGTATAATTGGCAATTACACCCATCTTTGATGAGAAATCGAGGTTCGAATCCTCGACAAGGAGTATAGACAGTGTTAACTGCTTTTTGATGTTGTAAGCAGTATTTGACTTCGAAAAATTCATACATTTAGAGTTTGATACAGTCTGGTTTCATATGAAGCCAGTTAAGAACTTTGAGCTTTCTATGATACAGTATTTTATTGTTTACTCCAAATATAACATGATTTAATATTGTTTATATCTTTTGGTAGTAGGTTTTTTATTGTTTCTGTTTAATATTAATCAAAACTTATATAGACTGGAGGATTTACATCTGGTTTTATTGCATTTAAATAGCTGTGTGGACCTCTATATGATTTTGGTTGTGTTTGCAGTTCCGTTGATGTTTCATTGCAATTTGCATACACCCCACATCTCCTTTTTTTGTATGATTTGATTTGATTTTTGGTGTTTTAACGCCACTTTTAAGCACCGCTTTTGGGCTATTTCGTGGCGGCCAGTTTTTATTGGTTGAGGAAGCCGGAGTGCCCGGAGAAAACCACCGACCTTCGATAGGAAAACTGACAATCCTAGTCAATTAAGATTGGAGTCGAGTGCACCCGCACGAGCGGGGTTCGAACTCACAACCTCACTGTTGACTGGCTAGTGATTACAGTAGTAACTACTTAGACCACTCGGCCACCGAGGCCCCTCCTTTTTTCGTATGTGCATGTGATTTAACTTACAAAACTTTTAAGGTTGTACATAACACTACAGGGAGATAACTCTGTAAAAATTGATTAACGATTTAATCATTTATTTATGTTCCAGACCATATGAGTATTTTGACCGTACGTGTACAATCCAGTCCGTATGCATACTTTTCAAAATACGCATATGGTCTGACTGTACACTTACGGTCTGCCAGATTATAAGACATTGGTCAAGTTTATTCGATACCTTGACATGTATATTACCGATCAACATAACTGAAATCATAATGTTTTAACTATTTAAAAGTTAATCTCCTGTATATCATAACAAAAAACGGAAGAAACTGGACACAAATTATATAAAAAACCGTTAAAAAAATAATGAAAAATAATATTAAAATAAAAAAGTGTCGAAAAATAATGCAAAGATTGAAAAAGGTAGCTTTGTTACTGTGAGAAAAGCAACTGGGGATTTAGAGTTGCTGATATTATTGGTAAGGATGCAAATTTGTACAAACTATATTTGGCATATTGAACTCTTGTTATGTTATGAGAGCAATAGAACTTTTGACACGCAATATTGAGAAATGCACTTTGGAAAACAGAAGGAATTTCATTGCATGCTGCCGCAAAACAAGCAAGAGATGCAAATGCAAAGGAACAGGCATGAACAAAACATGTAAATGTAAGAAATCTGATGTTCCTTGTGCCAGCAAGTGTCACCCGCGGCGAGAGTGCTAAAATAAGATTGAAACAGACAATTAAATACAGAATTATTTAATTTCAATTGATGTAATGTTTTCCACTTTATTCATCTAATTGTAATAATATTTATTTGTAATACTCGATAAAAGTTTTTTGATAAATTTTTGTCTAAAATAAATCCATATGTTCCAAATATATGTATTGTCAAGCTCATACTAGACCGTATGAGTATACTCAAACCGGACCGTACACGTACAATCCAAATACTCATATGGTCTGGAACATAAAAACATAGGTAATTTCTCCTAGTTATGATGTATGAATGTATAACAATGATTATTTTTCAGATCATTTTATTGGATGGACCTATTCTTCAGTGTAGTAAATATATATATACATGGGCTTTGCTCATTGTTGAAGGCCGTACTGTGACCTATAGTTGTTAATTTCTGTGTCATTTTGGTCTCTTGCGGAATGCTGTCTCATTATCTTTCATACTACTACATTTTCTTTTTTATATAACATACCTTGATTCTATTGAAGACTCCAACAGACCAGCAGCAATATAACATTTTTATTGTATTCCATACCTCAGGACTGTGACGATCCAGCATATTTCAGCAGCAGTACATGATGTAAATTAACTCATTCAAAATAATTAATTACAATTGCAAACTGATTATAAAGAAGCAGTTTGACAACTGAATAACCATCTTGAGAATGATTAATGGTCGAGTTTATTTTCCATGATGATGTTTTCAGCTCATCAAACTAATCATGATTTATCACAAAATTCTGATAAATAAAAAAGACAGAAAATTTAATTTATTCAATAAATCATTAATGAAAATGACAGTTGATATTGTGATACATAATTTTGGTATTATATCTAAAATGTATTTGAGAGCAAACTTTAAATATAAATGAAATAAATGTAGACAATAAACTAAAATTCTATCCAGCAGATATTTTTTGTCTTTATCATCATGATCATAAATTTAAAGTATTATACAGAAATTATATCATACATTATATGTACAATATAATATTTACCATAGGCTAAGATCTGCTTGTTTAAACTCTGGACCTGGTTCACAACCTAGATCTGCAGTGCCATCCTCATCTTCATCTTCAGATGCTTGTAGTGGCTTTTTCTGTGGCCTTGTCTGGGTGTTTGAAGAGTTCCTCCGCAGTCTTATTTGTTTGGTCCAGTCAAAATTGAAGGAACACTGTCAGGTTTCAGGGTTTTCAGACTGGAGTCCATTTAAACTCAGTGGATTTAAAATTTGCCTTGAGCAAACTAATGTTTGATCACTAACCTGAAATTAAACAGTTATGATTGGTCTTCATTAATCCTATATAATTGAGTTACATTTATATATGTAAAAGTCCATAAATTACTTGTTGAAAAGCTGCAATCATCCCAAAATTTGTAATTTATATTGTTGACTTTGTATAACAGACAAAATTTCTGGCCATAACATAACAAGTTGTAAGATAAACTGTTTATGGTATTAGGTTTTACCTATGATATTGTATTCTCAAATAAATATATAGATCTCAAAAGTTTGAGAGGAATCATGGAATATACATGTATCCTTCACATTATAGATTAAAAAGTGGAATTTCCTTAGGCTTTCAAATGAATTTTGTAAGCTATTAAACAAAGTGTTACAAGTGGTGAAGTTAGAAGACATCCCTTTGTAAGTTTTACAGACACCATCTGGCATCACAAGTAAGTTGATATTTATGCAATATCCTTCTCACAGATGATGACTGAAATGTTTCTTCTGTCTACAATCCTGCTTTTGATGGGGTTTGTATTGCTCAGTATTTAGTTTTACCATGTTGTGTTTTGAGTATTGCTGTTTGTCTATATTGGTCTTTTTCTTTTTTAGCCATCGTGTTGTCTGGGTTTTTTTCACATATAAGTTTGAAGGTCCATCTGGTATCTTTCGCCCCTCAGGCTCTTTATAAAAAGAAACTATGTTAATGGGAACATGACAACTCCATCTTTTACAAACTTAAACAAAATTTTAGGTTTACAAACTTTACATTATGTGCAATAACGGCACACAACAGTGTTTATCATTCTCCTTGCTTGTCTTCTCTGCGTCCATCTTTGTTCGATTTATATTACCAACCTTAGCCTTGATTTGAGCTTTCAGGCAGAACTTATAATGAACATTAGTTGAGAATGGAGTATATATATATACATGTATATATATATATTTCTCTAATTCTTCGTGAATTTATCCCTTTCTGCACCCATTGTATAAAAAAATTTAATCAACGTGTGGTTCGTTTGATCTCAGTTAATCATTGGTTAAAATCCGATTATAACGTCGAATTTTCTTACTTTCCTCTGAATTTCCTATTGTGACGGCATGAAAAAAGGCGACCATGCCTGATGACGTCACATAGAAAGAACACATCTTTTTGCAGATCATTCGAAAAGAAGGAATAAGTTTGCCTGCATATTGTTTGAAAATCATTAGAGAAACAGATTCCACCACCAATCTCGTGTAATACGATATTTATCCACTCTCGACAGTTAAATTTTAAATATTTAAAACGCTCGGGCAAGCCTCGCGTTTTAAATTTGAAAATTTAACTGTCTCGAGTGGATAAATATCGTATCACACTCGATGCAGTGGTAGAATCTATATATATATAGATTATAACTTCTATGTAATTTTAGCTCTTGTGGAGAGTTGTCTCATTGGCAATCATATTTTTCTAGTAAAGGTGACCAATTGCAACATTAAAGTTATTTTAAGTTATAACATGTATAAAAGGTAAATAGATGATAGTATATACAACAAAATCTTTTAGAATGACTGAAACTACTTTTATTACATGGCAGAGGTGGTACATGGTGGAAATGACCAATACCCAACTGGCTCCATGGCTGAAAAATCTTGTTTCCTTCCTAAAGTTATAAAATGTCAACCTTGCTCTACCTTAGAGAATTTACCTTTGAATGGCGACTTGATCATACATGTACGTACAGACTGGAGTTTGGAAACTTAGACTTCAACCAAAGATACTAATGGACCACAAACTACAAATGTACCATTTGTCCTAGTGTCTGTACCTCATAGGCAGATCCAGGGGGGGGGGGCCTCCCCCCTCCTTTTCGTGGGAAAAATTTGGTTGATTATATAGGGAATCACTGAAGCATGACTGGAGCACAACCTCCCCCCTTTTTAAGAAAACCTTCAGGGGTTCACGCAATCAAGAACCAGGTGTGCGATTTGCTTCATCTTCACAATTTACAAGTAATTTGAACATATGGAAAAATGCTTTTGAATTACCCTGCTCAATTGTTTGTATTTCTTCATGCTGTGTCCTCAGCATTTGTACAAACAGATAACCTTGACGCATTCAAATGAAGAGAACAAAGTCATCAAAAGGTAGCCTAAAGTTATAAAACGGTCTCAAGTTTCTTACACTCTGCGCGATTTTGATACATTGTATATACACCTTTCTATTTGGTGTCTTCTTTGAATCGTTGGTGTGCTTTCCATTGATCTATACTCCACGTCTCCATATATCATTGTGTTAGTTTAGTTCTTATATTTTTCGTTGTCAGACAGTTTCATAACAAGCTTCTTCAGTGACAATAATCAATAATCAGAAGGCCTGTTTTACAGTGGATAATAGCACGTTGTTATAGCATCGAAGGTAAAATTAGATCTTAGAAAATCAGGAAACAATACATTTGTGCCTTTAAAGGTTGACAAATTATGTTAAATCGATGATTCAACGGTTAATACTTTAAACAATGCAATGCACACAACGATATTGTGATTATCATTCTACAAATATGGTGTCTGTAAGGTCACTTTGGCTGTCTTTATGCATACTGCCGCTCAAAATTACCATTTGTTGCATATATTTATATTTGGCTTTTATGGGAGATTTTAGATTCCCATTCTTGTGTGTGATAAAGGAAACAAGCCATCTAGAAATTGGTTCGCGAGTTTTTAAAACCGTTAATATGTAATGTTCTCTAAATTTCGCTTTGATGTGCCAATGATGTATCTAAATACGATTAAACAATGAAATGCAAAAGGGTAAATTATCAGTGGTTCTACATAGAAAAGTTTGAAAAAAGAGAATATACCAAGAGGGAAATCACTGCCATGATTTATGTTGGTTTCTTATTGGTTTCACCTACTGTCTTGTCAAAAATTTACTTGTATTGCTTTATTACGTTCTTATATTATTTCCTCAGGTTTTCAGTACATTTCAGTACATTTCCAAAATAACTTGCATTTGATGCTAATGTCACTGTTAGAGCTGCAAATTTTTGAAAACTAGGAGGAAAGTTCAAAATTCTGAATTTAAGCGAGGAAAACGTATTCGGGCGGTAACTTCCGGATAATACTGAATTTCAAATTATCTTTTTTTTAAATAAATCGGAAACCTGTCCTTAGAATTTTAATTAAAAATGACGTCTTATGATCATTTCCATTTTGTTAATATTAAATTTATATGGGATCAGTAGAAATCATTAGTAGCGATGTGTCGATAGAGAAAAGCGCAAAAAGGACAAAATAATCGAGACGGCGTCTTGGGGCAAAATCGTAGTTTTGTGTTTTATAATATAAAAATAAGAAGATGTGGTATGATTGCCAATGAGAAAACTCTCCACAAGAGACCAAATGACACAAAATTAACAACTAAAGGTCATCGTACGATTGTTTTATGCCACGACACTTAGCTATATAAGTATATGAGGTAAAAAATAAAAGTAAAAGAACAGCATCATCATCATCATCGTGAATCAAATCACACACAACATTGCAATAAAGTGCTCCCTGACATCTGGGACTATTATATATATTATATCCCAACTGACATCAGTTAATGTAGCGACTGCTTTATTAAGGAGCATACAGATTTCTCTTATTGTTTTGTCATTGGATTTGAAATATATTTCTTTTTATCCTTTTTACTTAATGTTTTTAAGTCATTAAGAACGATTAAAAGAAATGAGATCTTTTATCCAAAAGTTTAAATACATTACATAACATTTGATATCGTGGGATTACAGTTCTACTCGACGGCTTTCCAGTCTGATGCATCAGATTCACTTTTACAAAGAAACATGATTTCTAACTAAACTATCTCCTTTACATCTATTGGCAACAGTTGAACTAGTATTTGAAAAATATATTGCCACCTCACTCTAATTGGACAAGTGCATTTAGAAAGATGAATTAAGAAGTTTTCGAGAATGACCATTAAAAGAGAAAAAAAAGAATTAAAACCGAATACACACGAACTAAGCTTAGGCTGAAGATGCATTTAGATGAGATGAACCGATTTTAATATCCTTACCATGTCGGAGTGAAAAAAATTATCATTTTTTGTTTCTTCCCCCTGTGCAACATTTTTTGGAAAAATCTGTCTGCTTATTCTAAAAATAACATAACTAAAGGTCTATATTTGGGGGAAGTGGCACGTCTTACGATCAAACGAATGTTTTATTTTCATTATTATAGTCAAATGAAACAAGAAATTTGCTAAGAAATCATATTTTCATTTTCCCCGCCATTTCCAATCGAATTTCTAACCTTCATTCGAGAAGAGTTCAAAATTTGCGAGTAAAGGAAAGATTTTATCACAAAACCCCTTTCTTTAAAACATCTGCTTCCCTTCCCAAGCACCTTAGATCACCCACAGTTTTTGGATGGGCTCGTGTTCCTCAGTCTTTAGTTTTCTATGTTTTGTTTTCGAGTTATGAGATTGAATATCCCTACGATATCTTTCGCATCTCTTTTATGGCGATTATAAATTTAAAAAATCTAACACCAATGCATGTGTCTATATTCTAAACTAACTCATCTGTGCACATATTTGCCATTTATTACGAATTCATAACGTAAAATGGACCAAAAATTACTATTCGCTCTGTGGTTGTTGATCGAAAACAATTGCTGCTTATTTACTCTCGGGATTTGATGCCGAAGTCTTACTGTTCACCAGACAGAGACAAAACATATAGGTTACTAATAGTTATAAACATATTTTTTTAATACATCCAAAAGGAATACAATTCCGAGAGATGCTGCTGATTACATTGTATGATATTAAAGGCCTGCAAGATAATTGAGATAAAAGTAAAAGTCACAGATCATTACCAGTGAATCTTGAAATTAAATTGATACTTTTTTTATCATTTTTATGAGAAAATAATCAACAACAAGATAAGTTGTGACTTTTCAACATCATTAATCAAACTGATGAGCTCTACTGATTTTTATTTAAAAATCAGTCAACATATTGATAAATAATAAAACAGAATACAGTATTCGAAAATATGTTTTTTAGCTGTTTTATTCTGTGTCATACAGATGGTAACTCCAAACATCGAAAACACGGTAAAAGAAATCAACGATACCAGATTTATAATTAAGTTTGCCAGCTGAGAGTTTCATCTACAAAATAATAATCAGTGACGTTCAAATCTAAGTAGTTGAATGTCCAAATCATTGACAAAGTTGTAGAGAATTGAAAACAAAAAATCGAAAAGAGTTGAGCAAAATCTTGCTCATGCCACCTATGCCTAGGGGTAGACAAAACCTTTGTGTTTTGAAAGATTGAAACATTTTGTGAACAGTAAATTTACAGACAATGACCGTATCAATATCTCATGTCAGCATATCAGCGCTGATAAACAGTAAACATACGTACCAATATACTTATAGTTCCAAAAGTGGTGTATTGTTACGGATAACAGAAATATTTAGATTGTAACAGACTTGCACACAACTATACGAACTCGTTCTTTGTTGCTTTCGTTTGCTTAAATTCCAATAGTCAATCATATTCAGGAGACTATATCAAAGTTTTCTTTTTTTTTTTTTTTTTTTTGCTTTTATGACTTAAACTACTAAGTGAAATTAATGAAATATGACCTAGTTGTCCAGTCTACTCCGTGCATTGTCTTGATTAGACTCTTTGTTTTGATATTAAGTTAGATTTTCCGCGAAAATCAATATAATTCAGAATTAAACATATTAAGTAGGTAAATTGAAAGACCAAATCTCTAGTGAAGTTAATGAATTGAAAGAAAAGATTGTTTCATTAGGAAAATCATATGCAGAAGTTGCGGCATCTAGCGGTAAGGTTATTAACTCTGAATTAAAAGACCAACATCAGCTTAGTGTTATTGTGAAAATCTGCCCTTCGACAAACGAGAAGAAAATGACAATTCAATACTAAAAACAAGGTTTCAGCTTTATTTAAGGATGGTCTGAAACTGGCAGATATAAATGTAGCTAAATTAGTCAGGAAAACAAGCAGATCTGACGATAAACCGGGTATTGTGGTAATAACTTTCGCTACGATGGAACACAAGAAATGTGTATTGAAAGCTAAACGTGTACTGAAAACTCAACTAAATATTCACGTGTGTATATTGAGAACGATTTACCACTCCAACAAAGAATTAATAACAATAACAATCGTACACTATTAAAAGCTTTAGGCAGGGACAACGATTTCATGATTAAATCTGGACGTAGTGAGGAAACAGTCTGATGATACTAGTGTTCACAATTTGCCACAGGTCAACGGTCAACGAGCAAACAATTATCCACGCTCCCGTACCGATAGAAATAGACATAATGATCGAGATCAACACCGTGATTATTCGGATGGACGACAGAGTTACGAAGGTAACAGTAGGCGTGGTCGTGGAGGTGGTATTAGCTAAACTGTGGGTTTTGGAACATTAATGGGTGGAGCAAAACTATAAATAGTGAAAAGAATTCTATGCTAGCTTCATGTATACACAAAAGTAATCTGCATATATTAGGGTTGGCCGAAACTCACCTGGTTGGTCAATCAGTTGTTGATATCGAAGGTTACACGTGGTTTGGACATAACCGTAAACATATACACGTGCGTGCAAGAACGGGATCGGGAGGTGTTGGTGTATTAGTACGAAACGATGTTTTAGTGAATTATAATGTTGATAAAGTGAGTGATTCTGTTGATGGAATTTTATGGATACGTTTTTCGGAAAAAAACAACCCGGACTCGTCCTTTTATACATGTGTGGTATATTTGCCTCCAGAAAACTCCGCACGATCGGTGAATATTTATGAGTTCTTAGACTCGCTTTCTTCTGATATATATACAATCCCGAATGGTAGCCCATTTTATTTGTTTGGAGATTGGAACAGTCGAGTGTCCGATATGCCGGATTTTATAGAAGGGATAGATATTTTACCCGAGCGAAATGTTGTTGATTTTACAAACAACAGTTACGGAGACATTTTCTGTGAGTTTTTGAGTAATGTTAATTGCTGTATTTTAAACGGAAGGAACTTTTTAAGCAATGATTTTACATTTATATCTACTAGAGGAACATCTGTCGTTGATTACTGTATAGTGCCATATGAATATCTGAATAAATTTGTAGATTTCGAAGTTATTAGAGCTCAAAGTCTTGTTAATAGTACTTTTACCACAGGAGCGTACGACCCAAAACATATTCCTGATCACTCATTGATATGCTGGACATTTAACACTTTAGTTTATGATGACCAAATTATGGTTCGTCATGCTCAGTCGACCGATAACGAAACAACTGAACATGTGAAATTTGATACACGAAATGTGCCAAATGATTGGTTAACAGATGTTGAAGTAGTATCTAAGTTAAACCAACTCATACTTGATCTTGAACATTCAGAAAACAATCAATTAGAAATAGACAATAAATACGACGAGCTTGTTAATGTTATTCAAGATGAAATGAACTCCAAACTAGATAAGCGGAAGGTGTATTGCGCGGATGGTATCAGTAATAAGAGAAGGAAGATGAAGAAGCCTTGGTGGAATGACAACCTTACAGTACTATGGAATGAAGTGTGTGCAGCTGAACGTATTTGGCGTAAAAATCATAACCGTAACGAAAGGAAAAGTGCACGTCATGTATTTGTGAAGACACGTAAAACTTTTGACAAAAACTGCCAACAAGCGAAAAGACAATACTGGTATCGTAGTCAAGAAGAACTTTGTGCCGTCCAAAATGGTAACCCCCGGGAGTTCTGGAAGAAAATAGGAAGAATTGGTGTTGGAAATGAAAGACAGAAGAGCATTCCGATGGAAGTGTTACAAGATGACGGTTCAATTTGTACTGATACTGATGTAGTTTTAAATAAATGGAAAATTTCTTTTGATAATTTATTAAATTGTAAAGATAAAGATAACTTGCCTAATGAAAGTATAACAAACAATAATTCAGATGATTTTTTAGATTGTGAAATTAGTATTGAAGAAGTTATAAATGTATTGATTAAAGCAAAAATGGCAAAGCGCCAGGTATTGATTTGATACCTATAGAATTATATAGAAATGATATACTTTTATGTGTTTTACATAATTTATTTAATAAGTGTTTCAAATTTGGTAAAATCCCATCCATGTGGAGTAAAGGGATAATAACACCTATACCTAAGTGTTCTACAGCAGACACTAGGGATCCTTTGTCATATCGGGGCATTACATTGGCACCATGTAGTTATAAATTATTTTGTAGCATTTTGAATAATAGACTTGTATCTTGGTTAGAAACTAAAATGTTTTACACGATGAGCAAAACGGTTTTCGTGGTGGTAGAAGTACTATTGATCATTTGAGTACGCTTACATCTATTATTGAAACCAGAAAATTACGAAAATTATCTACGTTTGCAGTGTTTGTAGATTTTAAAAAGGCATATGACACGGTTAATAGAAATTTATTGTTTAATGAACTTAATGATCTTGGCATAAGTAAACATTTTTTGTGTGTGATTAAAGCTATTTATTCTAAAGTTGAATGTGCTATTAAATTAAATGGGCATATGACTGAATGGTTTAGTGTAAATTCAGGCCTAAAACAAGGCTGTGTTTTGTCGCCAATTTTATTCAATATTTTTATAAACAGCTTAGTTACAAATATTAAAGCATTAGATATTGGTATTGATATTGATGGTGAAAAGTTGGCATTTTGTTATATGCAGACGACATTGTACTGATTGCAGAGAATGAAAGCGATTTGCAATTACTCTTAGATGTTTTAAATATATGGTGTAAAAATAAGTTATTAAATGTTAATCACCAGAAAACTAAAATTGTACATTTTAGAAATCCTTCTGTACAGCAGACAACAACATTGTTTTTATTTAATGATAAGCAGATATGTATTGTACAAAGCTATCAATATCTGGGTTTACTATTAACTGAATTTTAAATTATGATGTAATGGCTAAAGCTGTAGCCAAATCAGCGAACAGGGCATTAAGTTTGATTATTGTAAAGAGTAAGGCCCATGGAGGTTTCAGTACAGTACATTTACTAAACTATTTGATACCCTGGTCTGGCTAGTAATAAGTTATGGTGCAGCCATTTGGGGCACCAGAGATTTTTCATGTATTAATGCTGTCCAGAACAGAGCTATCAGGTCTTTTATGGGTGTGGGTAAATATACCCCGAACGATGCAATTCAAGGATATGGGCTGAGACCTCAAGTGTTAAGCAGTGGACTTGTGTTTTTCGACACTGGGCTAGATGTAACATAATGTGCACAGATAGATTAAATTATAGAATATTTAAATGGTGTTATAGAAATGCTCTTAATAAGAGAAGAAATTGGTGTTTTAGGATTATGTCTAAGTTTAAAGAATGTAATTTAGATTTGTATACTGATTTAAATAATGTATTGTGTAAACAAAATATTACGCAGATAGAAGAATTTTTACTTGATAAGTATATAGAAAACTGGCAAAATAGAATATTGACACAAGATGTTGGTAAAAAATTGCGGACTTATAAATTGTTTAAAGACAGTTATGGAAGTGAATTATATTTATCTAAAATTTATCTTATAAATATAGAAGTGCTTTTGCTAAATTTAGATGCGGAGTAGCTCCGTTGAAAATTGAAACAGGGCGGTATGAAAATAAAAATGTAGACGAAAGAGTGTGTTTTATGTGTAATGATAGCATAGAAGACGAAAACATGTTATACTATCATGCCCTTTATATGCAGATTTGCGCTTTTGTCTATATAGCGAAGCTATGAAATATAATGTAGATTTTAATGATTTGCCTGATGATGATAAATTTGTTTATTTATTTAAAAACATTAATTGTTATGATATGGTTGCCAAAACCTGCTTTGATATTTTAAGTAGAAGAAATACCTTTTATATTCTTAAAATGAAATTATTTTAATAATCGTATGTATTTTAACTAGTTTTATATAGAAATTGTTTTACAGTCTCTCATAATTCTTAATAGAATGGTACTTGTATTTTATATTTGTGTATTGTCTGTTTTATATTGTGTATATACTCTGTATGTACTGTATATTTATGTATTGCAAGTAGTGAGACTTTAATAAAATATTGAATCTGAATATTAATATGTTGTGTGCCTTAGATGTTCTGATTTTGCTGGTCTTTGATCAGCAACTTTTAATTAGCAGTATCACATATATTATTTTTCCTGATTGAAAAAAACTTTTATTTTTGTTATATCTGTTTAATGTCATTTATCAGTAAATTCATACTATTAACGTTTAGTTTCAAATATCATTTGTAAAACAATCATAATGAAATTAAATTTGGCATCATATTTATTTGTATAGAATGGTTATTATCAAATGCGCGATAACTCGAAGGAAACTAAATTTATAATTGAAATATATCTGTTAAACTTTATTGAAAATAGTCCTACCTAGATACATAGCTCATACTGTATTTCCTTGTAATTCATAGCTATTTCTATTCAAATCCCACGAAAATTAGAGTAGAAGATAATATAATTCTATAAAACATGCGTACTCCGAACTTAGATTGATAGGTTTTCCGATTAATGCCTTTTTGCAGTCGTATAAAAATGTGTAGATTTCTTGACTGTAAATGATTTATAACAACTCACTCATATATTCTAATGACTTTGTATTTAATATATATATATATGAATTTATTTTTCTCCTGTTCTACTTGAACCTGAATATGTATGGTTTCAATGAAGTATTCTATCAAATAACTCAAATCATTAGATACTTCTGATTCATATAAAGTCTCTTGAATCTACAAAAAGATATTATTTTGTACTTTTTAAATGAAATAAGTAAGATATGGCTTCTTTCGACTTGTTCAAGGTTACTGACGCCGCGATATAGACGTGTTTTGCTGATGCAGAGTAAAGCAACAAGGAAACTTAAAGTGTCGTTTTTGAAAGCTTTCATCACACTGAATTTCAAATTTGTGAGCGACGGATATTTATGTATGAAATAGGTGTGGAGGGAAAGCTGTATATACAAAGTAACTGTCTATACTGTAAAAAAAAAAAAAAAAGATAAGTCCAGTTCGTAAAACAAAAGGTTTTGGGTATATTTCTATAAAATATGGGGATAGCTAAGTAAAAACTAATTAATGATGTAAGGCTTATAATTTGGTACGCCAGACACGTATTTCGTCTATATAAAACTCATCAGTGACACTCTATTCATAACAGATGGAAGGTCGAATCAAATACAAAATGGAAGAAAATTAAAAACAGAAAATTCGAAAAGTTGTGACAGATATGGCTAAAGCAATCCATGCCCGGGGATAGAAACCCATTTTTTTAAAAAGTCACTTGCAGTGCCATATCAAAGAATTTGTTGCAATGAATCATGGAACATATGGATGATATTGTTGTCATCTCTAGAAAATTGACAACGAAGTATTTTTTGCATTTTGGAACAATAAAAACCAAATGTATACGCTGACTCTACTGCAGACTTTTAATTATCTTAACAGTAGGCTATAGTGAGAGTGCATTCCTCAATTGAGGACCAATGGAGGAGAATGAGGATTCCCTCTAATCTCCTCTAATCTTCCAGCTTTCTCTAATCTTCTTAATCCAGCTTATGATACGATTTTAAGCACTCTAATCTTCTTAAACCAGCTTATGATGCAACTTTAAGCATATTATTATGTTATCAATCGGATTAAGATAGTCCTTATCTTTTAATCTAAATTATTGATCCTCAATGTTTTGTTCCCCTTTAGTCCTGATTAGAGTAAACAATTGCTAATTATAATCTATGAACACTGGACACTTTTAATTTGCAAAACACTCATTTGCAAATCCCGCCGCCTCAAATAAGAGCTACAATGTCATGTATATAACCAAAATGTGCGGAATTACATGGGATTCAATAATTTCATTTGTTTTCTACTGTTACTATTATATTTATTTTGCTATTTGATTTATAAAAACATGGATTTTCAATATCCCATGGGACAGGGCAAAATCCCATGGGATCGACCATTATCCCATGGGATTTTGGTTAAATCCCATGGGATTTTTGGTCCCATGGGATAATTGTAGTCCCATGGGATATTTGTTGTCCCATGGGACAAAAAAATCCCATGGGACTATAATTATCCCATGGGATTTTAATATCCCATGGGACACATTAAAATCCTATGGGATTCAAATTATAATTATATAGATATAAATATATATTAATGTGTATGTTACAATATGTATTCTATTTGGTAGTAAATTGTTATAAGGCTGAATCTTTTAATTGAATATCTTTTTCTTTGGAAATGTTAATTCAACATATTGTTCTATAACTGTTCAAAACTAAACTTTTAAACAACAAAGCAGATAATGTAAGTATCAATATATGTTTATTTATGAATTATAGAATACTTTCTTGAAACACAATTATTTACCATTTGAAATCAATGAAAACTCTTATCATTAGGCTTAACATACTAGTAGCTATTTAAGTAAATCTATTTTTTCACAATATCCCTCCACACAAAACATAAATAGTTTCTTATCATCCAGGATTGTGTGATTGTATAGTCCACTTTTGGTCATTCAACACAGAACATTGACATTATTGTGGTTTCAATATCTTTTGGTTTTAATAGAACTTCGATTCATTGACTGAGTGATGAAAATAATAACTGATCCAACTTTTGTCTTTGAATTTATTCTGGTCTTGTTTCTATGTTTTCTCCATTTATTTTAGGTGATGAATTTCAATCCTTCTGAAAAGAACCAATAAAATCTGAAGTTATGTATTATACAAAATTGTTTGCATACATGTAGCAATAATATGATTTTCAATAAAAATAGCTATGCGGTATGGATTATACTGATTTTTTAAAAGTTGTCCAGTGTCATCAGTTGCTAACCTCCTACATCCTTTGGTCTCTGATGGAGATTTGTCAAATTAGCAATATACCGCATCTTCCTATTCTAATACTATATAACAATCAATTAATTTATTCTTCTTTATAACATTTGGGTATTTTCCCAGGTTATATATATAATATATATATAAAGATCAATGTTAAAATTTTAGGCAATTATAATAACATTCCATTATTCACAAGAATTTGCAATATATTATACAAAACGCAAACAACAGAAACAATATTTCCTTAAGCTTTTGAAGTTCTGACAGAGTTCAATTTGTGTTTTATTTCAATGAAAAAATACCTTGAACTCTTTGGACATATTGGCAATTATAACATTGATACAAAAAATTATATTGTTTTATCCTTATTTTTTGTGTTGTTGGCTTGCTGTCTCATTTTTATATACAGTTATACATACATCAATAATCTTCTTCTTTATTAAAAGTAACTAGAGGCTCCAAGGAACCTGTGTCGCTCACCTGATATTTTTATTTACAATTGATGCATAAATCAATGCAATCGTTATACTTTTGCTTTAGTTTCAGAGATATAAGCCAAAAACTGCATTTTACCCCTATGTTCTATTTTTAGCCATGTCTGCCATGTTGGTTGGCAGGCAGGGTCATCGGACACATTTTTTAAACTAAATACCCTAATGACGATTGTGACCAAGTTTGGTTAAATGGTTAAGTGTCTCAGTTGTTTCAGAGGAGAAGATTTTTGTAAAAGATTACAAAAATTTACCAAAAATTGTTAAAAATTGACTTTAAAGGGCAATAACTCCTTAAGGGGTCAACTGACCATTTTGGTGATGTTGACTTATTTGTAGATCTTACTTTGCTGAACATTATTGCTGTTTATAGTTTATCTCTGTCTATAATAATATTCAAGATAATAACCAATAACTGCAAAATTTCCTTAGAATTGCCAATTCAGGGGCCGCAACCCAACAACAGGTTGTCTGATTCGTCTGAAAATTTCAGGACAGATAGATCTTAACCTGATGAACATTTTTACAAATGTCAAATTTGCTCTTAATGCTTTAGTTTCAGAGATATAAGCCAAAACTGCATTTACCCCTATGTTCTATTTTTAGCCATGTTGGTTGGCAGGCGGGGTCATCGGACAAATTTTAAAATTTTTAGATACCCTAATGATGATTGTGATCAAGTTTAGTTTAATTTGTCTTACTAGTTTCAGAGGAGAAGATTTTGTAAAGATAACAAAAATTTACAAAAAATTGTTAAAAATTGACTTTAAAGGGCAATAACTCCTTAAGGGGTCAATTGACCATTTTGGTCATGTCAACTTTTTTGTAGATCTTACTCTGCTGAACATTATTGCTGTTTACAGTTTATCTCTATCTATAATAATATTCAAGATAATAACCAAAACGGCAAAATTTCCTTAAAATTACCAATGCAGGGCAGCAACCCAGCAACGGGTTGTCCGATTCATCTGAAAATTTCAGGGTAGATTGATCTTGACCTGATAAACAATTCTACCCCATGTCAGATTTGCTCTAAATGCTTTGGTTTTAGAGATATAAGCCAAAATCTACATTTTACCCCTATGTTCTATTTTTAGCCATGGCGGCCATCTTGGTTGGTTGGCTTGGTCACCGGGCACAATTTTTAAACTAGATACCCCAATGATGATTGTGGCCAAGTTTGGTTAAATTTGGCCCAGTAGTTTCAGAGGAGAAGATTTTTGTAAAAGTTAACGACGACGGATGACGCCGGACGGACGCCGGTCGCCAAGTGATGAGAAAGCTCACTTGGCCCTTTGGGCCAGGTGAGCTAAAATGGATATTTTTTATTTTGATATCCCAAAACATTATAGTTCTATCGAATAACTTATTACCAAGTTCACAAACACCAATGTGTTTTATATTAATTTCAAGACATGTATAAATGTTCCAGACCATATCAGTATTTGGACCGACGTTAACATATAAGTATACTCTTATAGTCCAACCATATGCATATAGTCAGACCATTTGAGTATACTTGTACTGTCTAGTACCAGCTCGACCAAACGTGTTTTTATTTCAACTGCAATTAAACTTTTTGTATTAATCTATTAAAGATTTCAGTTATGTTGATCTGTAATGTACATTTGTTTCTAATAAACTTGACCAACTTCTTAAAATTGGGCAGACTGTACGTGTACAGACCAGATACTCATATGTTCTGGAACATAAACATGATTAACAAGCATTTGACAGGATGTCTTGCTAAAATCCCATTAATATTAGTACTAAATTTTGAGTATATACATGTAAATCCACAAAATACTTACTGAAATTCATGGCGAACACTCATCAAAAACTTAAAGAGGATACAATTTAAGAGGAAGGACTGGAAAGATGAATGCACAAACACTATCAAAACAGAGCATAAAACTTACCGAACAAGATGTTTTACATTTATCCTTCAGATGCAGGAAAATTGAAAAGTTTTTTTTTCTTTCTCTGCCGTCCATGATATAAACTTTAAATTTATTCATGCAAAATTTGGAAATCTGCAAAGGTAGGACCTTGAACCTCAGCTTATCCACATTTTGATTTTTGAACTGCATATTTGTTCTTTTCATCTTGCTGACAACCTAAACATAAAAAAATGATAAAAACATAATTCTAGATTAACTTTGTGTTTTTATTTTTGTTGGTACAAACAATTTTTCCCAACTTAAAACGAAAACATCATCACAAAAAAAGGAGGTCATACTAACCTCCAAATTTTTAAACAAACCAAAATTATAACTTGATTAAGATCTTGTCATAAATTAATAGCATCGATACTCTTATTTTTGAAGACATATATTTCTATTGCATACTTATATTCCTTTGTACAAGAGTATGCATATTAAGATTGATTCGAGGACTTTAATGTTAAATTAGCATGATTAATATTACAGTTTCTCAGCTCCATGTGTACATTTTGAGAGAATCTTGCAATACTGTATATTCTGATATTCAGAACTTATTGTGAGGTTTTTATTAATGCAACTGAGAGCTGTATCTCATTCTCATTTCTGATACATATTTATGAGCTGAAGACCAGAGCGAGATTTTCTCACTGCATTGAAGACCCATAGGTGACCTTCAGCCGTTGTCTCCTCTTTGGTTGGGTTGCTGTCTCTTTGACAAATTCCCATTTCATAACATGTATGCAGATTTTTCTTAAATTACAATAATCAATCACGCAATTTCATCCATTATTGAAAATAAGCAAAATAAATGCACACAAAATTTAACATTGTTATTAAAGTTTTTTAAAATTCAAAACAGCTGCCTACACCGTTAATTTCCTTGTTTGATTTATTTCATATTTTAAAGCCTTTATAGCTAGCTAGATGGTATGCCGGGCGGATCCAGCCATTTTAAAAAGGGGGGTTCCAAACCCAAGACAAAGGGGGTGTTCCTGCATTTGAAAAAAAAGGGGGGTTCCAAGTTGAACTTCCAACCCCTGGAATCCTCCCCCTGGATCCGCCACTGGTAAGGCTTTTGCTCATAGTTGCATTCATATCGTTACCTATATCTTACTTGTGCATCATTTGGTCTCTGATGTGGATAGGCCTATTTGCCGGATTATGGGTCTATTTATCCAAAAATGTAGAAGAAAGACATGCATAATAAAAACCAAAATTATGTTCAAACAAGAAGTAATTGTAACAGGATGCTGTTACGAAGTCTCCCAAACAAAGCTCACATAACTCGCCATTCCTATTGTCCCATATTCATTTGATTTGTTGTATTGTCTCATACAAGAATATATATGGTTTAGGGGTGGGGATCAGGGATCCGGAAATTTTTTCACCTAACCACTGGGGATCTCAACCATTTAAAAGTTTTTCAAACATGTGGGGGTGGGGGTGACCCCTATGGACTCTCCCTATATTTCATTTGATGTGTTTTATTGTTCCATACAAGAATATATATGGTTTAGTAGTGGGGATTTTGATTGTTTACAAGTTTTCAAACAAGAGGGGGTGGGGTGACCCCCTAGGGACTTCCCTTTTATTTCATTTCATTTATTTTATTGTCCCCTACAAGAATATATATGGTTTAGGGGTGGGGATCTGGATCGTTCACAAGATAATAGCACATTCTCAAATTGAACGGGGTGGGTTGACCCCCAGGGACTTCCCTTTAAGTTTTATTGTCCCATACAAGAATATATATGGTATAGGGGTGGAGATCTGGACTGTTAACATGATAATAGCACATTCTCAAATTGAACGGGTGGGGTAACCCCAGGGACTTCCTTTAATTTTAATTGATTTGTTTTATCGTCCCATTCAAAAATATGTATGGTTTAGGGTGGGGATCTGGACTGTTTACAAGATAATAGCATATTCTCAAATTGAAGGGGGTGGGTATTACCCCCAGGGACTCACCCTATATTTTATGTGATTTGTTTTATTGTCCTATCATCATTTCTGAAGACTGCGTGTGTCTATCACTTACAGTTTACAAGTTATATTCATTTGAAAATTGTAGAAAATAAAATCCCATAGGGTTCTATAGTAAACCCCTCCCTTCTTTCTTCCCCCCAAAATACCCCTTAATAGACCCCAATGCACAGCTAATTTACATTATTTTCCCTTGATTTACACTTTAGAATACAGGTATAAAGTTTTCAAGATAATACAACTGAAGACCACAGTGGTGGATCCAGAAATTTTCATAAGTGGGGGCCTACTGACTGCCTAAGAGGGGGCCTGCTCCTGTCATGCTTCAGTAATTCCCTATATAATCAATCAATTTTTTCCAAAAAAGGGGGCCCTGAACTCCTGATCCTGATCTATGGGTAGAAATGGATAGTTACTAATTTGGGAAGCTTTCAAATTCACAACATGCGGTGGCTGTGTTCAAAGTGCTGGGTTTTCATCACCCTCGTTGTTTGCGGACTAACGATTTAGGCCTGTGGTGGATAATAGTGTGCGTGCATTAATTTTCTGTACCTTCTTAATCAATAATACTGACGACAAGTGTTGTAATGTATCAATGATCATCAATGTCTTATTTGAGGCCAACGTGCTATTTACATGTGCGATCGATAATGCAGGGAAGGAAACTTGTCAATTATGTTTATTTTAAGCCAAAATAAGATGATCCGCCGTAAAATTAACCTTGGGTAATCCTCAAATTGATGCAAGAGTGCTACCGGCTGACTACTAATACATGTCTTTGTCTCAAAATAACTCGGCAGCGTCAAATAACAGTTGAAGTAAGGATCGTCTCGGGGTGGGTCTTCTTTTTTAGCTATAATTTTAATAACTTACACTTTTTCCATTATTCTCTTTCTTTCACTATTCTTTATTCCTTTTTTCTTTGCCCGTTATTCTCTATTCTGTTAATTCACATCCCTACCCTCTTAAGTGGACTTTCGGTGGGTTTTTTTAGTTCTGGTATTACAGTGGCAGATTTACCGGGGCATAGGGGCACGTGCCTCCCAGTCGAGGTCACCAAAAAATTTTCTAACATAGTTTTATTGCTACTGTATCTGCTTATTTAGATATCTAGATCGAAAATCAAGACACAGCTTGATTTGACTTCTTAAACTGGTCGTTAATTAACCCCAGCTTCAACATGTGTGATTTATGACAACTTATCGATGGGTGTTAATTTGACAACTTTGTGTATATATAATGTCTATATCCAAAAGCATTTATGTAAACTACATGTACATGTACATGCTGATTGGAATTAAAACGAACATATTTATTGGTTTCTAATACAATATTACAGGATCAAGATCGATTAACAAGTGAAATCTTCTGATCAGGAAAGAAATTACCAACTATAAAATCGGTCTTGAAAGAATATGTAAAATAGATGTTTAGTGTCAGGAATGTTAGTATCGATATGAGATATGTCTTTTTTACCAAACACTCACATTGTATACGGTTTCTGGAGAATGTGCCTGTCTCAGAACAGTCTTTTTCGGATTTTATTAAACAACAAACGATTTTTTTTCAATGCATACATCATTTTTTTATACGACCGCAAAATTAAAAATTTTGGTCGTATATTGGTATCACGTCGTCGTCGTCGTCAGCTTCGTCCGAAGACAGATGGTTTCGGATAGAAACTTTAGTATAGTAAATAGAAATCAATAAAATTTAAACGCAAGGCTTATAACTACAAAAGGAAGGTTGGGATTGATTGTGGGGTTATGGTCCCAAAGGTTTAAGAATTAGGGGCCAAAAGGGCCCAAATAAGCATTTTGCAGTTTCAGACAATAACTTGTGTTTAAGTGAATGAATCTCTGAAATTATACCACAAGTTTCCATACATGTAAAAGTTTTTTTCCTCTTATTTTTATGGAAAAACCCTTCCCTCTGCAAAACATGAATGGTCTGTGCCTTATATATAACCATTAATAAAATTATATTGTATCATAGAAAACCTACTTATATTTGAGATGAAGAACAACAATAAAAGCTTATTGTGTGTTTTTTTACTGTGCATGTGCTGATTTTGTGTCATGGATGGATACCCCATATCCTTTGTTTTTCTATTATAGTACAGTAATATGTGTAGGCCTATATTTTTCTTGTTTTAATTACCATGTATGAGGGTATGAATAGGTTACCGTGAACTAGGGTATGAATGGTTTACCCTGAATGAGGGTTTGAACGGGTTTTACAGATTAGAGAATAATGGTCAAAAGGTAAGGCTAGAAAAAATGGGCCCAAAAATATAGAAAACAGATTAAAGCTGTGATGAACTGTAAAGAATAGAGGACAATTGGCAACAAATAAAAGAGTAGAAAGAAACGGACCCCAAAATAATGAAAAGGTATAAAATGAAGACCGACCTCCTACCCTCCCTCATACGACCACCATCATCCCCAATACATGACACCACCACCACCCACACTCACATATATGCATATATAAAAAATCTTTAATTTTGGTTTCATGGTGCCCCCCCCAGACATCGAGGTTCTGGATCCGCCCCTGTATTATGCGATAAGTCAATTTTTCATGCAGTTTCATGAAATAATGGTTTTATGCATATCAGCAAGGAATTGTATTTAAATATACAATTCCTTGATATCAGCCAAGATTGTGCGTGAAATTTTAATAAACAATTCAACACTACACGTTATGTGAATTTGATCAAAATCGATGAACATGAATTTGACAGCTAGTGCCCCTTTAACAGGTAAAATTCAATTAACAAATTCTGATCTACTGGCATTCAACGCCAAATTACTTACTTGCTGTATATTGATAAACGTGATTGTATATTGATAAACGTGATTGTATATTGTCAATACCACAACATCGTGAATACGCCATGTGAGGTGTTGGCTATGTTATGGGGTCACCGGTGGCGGCTTCGAAACAGAGAAAAAATCAAGGTAAAAAGTGTAGAATTTTGTTGTTGAAAATTTAAGTTCTAAATTCCTAAAAAGTACTTAATTCCGTTCAACTGCTAACATGTTAGTTCGATACGAAAATAGGATAAAAGCATCCGGAAAATTTGTGATCAGTAATTATCATTCGAATATATGAAGAGCAATGGGTATAAAAAAACTGAACAAGAAAATATTAGTAAACAGACAGAAAGTCGTTGAATTAATTATTTTACAATTGTTTAAATATATGAGAGAATGTTTTAGGCGAATTGTCTTTATTTACAGATAAATGTATTTTAGTTCGGGAAATGATTTATTCTTCTGGCGGCTTCAAATATTTTTATCAATAACTTATTACACAAGGAGACATTTTGACTTTTGACAGCATGAACCCCAGTTAATTAGCAAACACAAATTAAGAAACAAAATCGTTTACAGTTAAATTTTATAGAAGGAAAAAGGGGGTGTAAATAAACAATTTTACTATACGCTCACATACTTCTAAAAGATTTGCATATGTAAGCTGTCTATAGATAATGTTGAATTATTTCAGGAGTTTTGAAAAAGAATATATACAGTTTAATTTTCGACGTCTACTGCTACAAAAAATAGTGATTATTTTTATAAATTTGGTACTTCGATCAGTTTCGACTCAAAATTTCTTTTGGAATTGTTAGATGGCAAACTATTTAGAGAAGATTGTATCTGTACTTTATGTAATTATGGTGATATTGGCGACGAGATTCATTATATGATAGCAAGGGCTTGTACAAATCCTTGATTATAGAATGTTCGGCAATATAAATAGACGAAAGTAGACAAACCCTAATTAAACGGGGTTTTGATCTCCAAGCGGGCCACATCGAATAAGATCTATATTTCTAAACGTTTTAAATGAAATAACTTGAATTGAAAATGTTCCAGCTATGTGAAGGTTTTTATATTTCTAAACGTCTTCAATTATTACATACGAAAGAAAAAATATTTAGCATATTCACATATTTTTATAATTTTTCCAAGGAAACTTTTTTTGGAAAAGTTTACTTCTATGTGTTTATAACCATCACCAGAGACATATTCTCTGCCATCACCAATCAGTCCTAATCATTAAAGATCAATTAACCAAATTCAAATGATGATTGGTATTGAATATGATCATCGGCCATCCGTGACGTATCCCAAATACCGGCGCATGCCGATAGATAGATAGAATGATAGATAAAGATGGTTTGTATGGCAAGCCATTGTGGAATTTATTCCTATTCAGTAATATTAAAATGATTTTTAATATTACAAAATCATTTTTAATATTAATAAATCGAATTTTAATATTAAAAATACTGTCATTTTTAATATTAATAATTGAATATTTAATATTAAAAATCATGATATACTGGGACTATTATACTAACTTAGTATAATAGTCCCAGATTAATATTAAAATCAAGTATTAATATTAAAAATCATTTTTAACATTAAATTTTCAGTCTGATTTTTAATATTAATAAATGAATTTGTAATATTAATAATACGCTGATTTTTAATATTAAAAATCAACATCAATGTTACCTTAGCGTTTAATATAATGCACACCAATCATTTGATTTATCCGAGACATATAATACATGTATTATATGTCTCAATACATGTATTATATGTCTCTGATTTTATCAAAACAAAAATTACAAAATTATAAAAAAAATTATCAATCGAATGTATACTCTCAACGCTCACTAAAACTTATATATACATGTCCTAAGTGACTTTTTATGTCCTGCGTGCACCCAGGAGATCTGAACGCTTTTTAGACGTACCATTATTTTATATGCATATATTTGAAGTTGTTCTTAATTTTGTACACAATAGGTATATATATATGTGTGTATCAGACCAAATGACTTCCCAGAGGCGGATTTAGGTTTTTCCCAGCCCCCCACCCCCATCTTGGAAAAATTGGTAGACTATAGGGAATCACTGAAGCATGACTGGGAGGGACCCTCTAAGGCAGTCAATGGGTCCCCACTTATGAAAATTTCTGGATCAACCACTGCTTAGTTCTAGTTATCTTAGGTCCTAGTGTGAAATAAAGCCAATGGGAATTGGTCTTTTTAAACACATCTACATACATGTATACGTTTTCTCAAGGGTTGGTTCATGCAATTTTGAAATTATGTTTACTCAATGCGCAATTCTTCTTTATTTCATATAAATGATTTTTTGATTTTTTTTTTAATTGTGGTGTTGAAATAGGGAATGGACACAGATACCTAAGCACATTTAACAAAAGAAATTTTGTGTAATGTCATCAATCTGTATTACGCGTAGACAGGATGTTCTCTAGAAAACTATACGTTATACACACCCGAGGGTACACGCACTGTCGTAATGGAAAATTACTGTATGTTATAATTACCTGTAATCAGCTTTGCAACAAATCAGTTGACTGACCATGTCATTACAGTTCAAAAAGATTTTCCTCAAATCAAAATGGAATATTCATTTTATCTTTAAATTTAAAACTTTAGAAATAGAAATAGAAAGAATTGAACAATTTAAAATCGTATTTTAACAAAGATCAAGGATTTGTATAGTGAGAAGGATTAAGATATAATTTTACAACGATCCTAAGAAAATATGCAAACAAACGTTGAATCAAACCTACGCAGTTTTATATTATAAGACTGACACACACCAGTTTGCTAACTCAGTGTGCTGGGTGAGGTGCTGGAACTTGATATACATGTATCATTAAGTTATAGTTCTGTTAGTATTTGACTGCCTTTTTACAGGGACTTTCTATTCTTACTGTTAACAGTTAGTAATAGACTGTTCCTGACTTAGAATGATTCTCTGCTCAGCAACTGGTGCGTAATTAGCATTTGATTCAAATATCTTGTAGACTAGCAGTAAAAAACACAAATTAATGTATTTAACAGCTTTATTCAGGAGCACAGTCTGTTAATCGTAAATAACTTCGAGATTTATGTGTAAGTTTACTCTGCTGCTCGAGCTCTGCTAATCGATGTTCCGGTATTTCAGACTTATATTTATTCGTGAGGCCCTCGTCATTATTTATATTCACTCAAAGCACAGTTGCCTGGAGATTTAATAATTATAGCGAAAATTATAGCGAAAAATAGCGACAAATGGGGAAATAAAATATTTTAGTAGCATTATTATTAAATCTTCAGGCGACTGTGCTCAATTAAGAGGTTCTCCGTTACTTGGAAAATCTTATCTGATTCAGGATCAATTCATCGGTTACACTCCCCTATCATCAGTGATTCTTTGTTTTTAAAAAGGTTGTTGTGTAAGTGTTGACTCTCAATTTGCATGATTAATAACAGATATCGACTCGCTACCCAGACTACTGCAAAAAACAATTATTCAGTTCACTGATTTAGATGGAAGGTAAAAGGACAGAAAGTCACAGGACAAAAAGTCAAAGGACATAAAGTCACAAATTTGATAGGACAAAACATCCATTTTAAAAAGGGGGTTCTCAACCCATTGTAAAGGGGGTTCCAACTATATGTCCTCATTCAAATGCATTGATCGTCCAAAAAGGGGTTCCAACCCCGGAACCACCCTCTGGATCCACCACTGCAAAAGTCACAGGACAAAAGTCACAAACAATTTGTTGACAATTGTTTGAATATAATATGAAAAGATCTTGAAATATTTTCTTTTATTACATATTTTCATTTTTAATTTAAGGAAATTGCTCATACATGTCATAAACCTTGATAAATGAAAATGTATTAGTTTTAATCATGCAAAGGATATATTTATTGGCAAATTGAAGTCATTTAAGTACCAAGCCACTTTGACATTTTGTTTTCATAACAATTATTTGATCATTATTGATATTTATTGAATACATTTCAATTTCAAAGTTGCTTCATGTATAAAACTTCAAGAAAAATACAAAAAAAGTGTTTTCTTGTTCAACATGTTCAAAGAAAAATAATCTCAAAACTTAATTGTGACTTTTTGTCCTGTGACTTTTTGTCTGTGACTTTTTGACCGTGACTTTTTGTCCTGTGACTTTCTGTCCTACATTCAGATTGAATAGGGGTTTGGTTGACCCCGTCTCCCTCTATCTGAGACTACCATCTCAGTGATGAGCTTTATGTTTTATGTATTGTGCTTGTCATATATGTATGTCGGATAAAAGCTCTACAGAGCTTATGTTGTATTGTTATATGTATAACTGACTTTAAATAAATCTTTTGCTAGCCCTAACAACTAACAAGTAAGAATTAGGTTACTTCTTTTGTAATACAAACAATTAAGATGTCTTGCAAGGCTTTTACCATGACGGCGTCCCATAAAAAGTTGAAATAGCCATGCAAGACGTCATTATCATTTGGACTAATATTATGGCACATATTGTCGTACCACACAGGATTTTGTGTCAATTTTTCTGGTTTTCTATCCTCACGAACCCCAAAATACTAGTGATAAAATGTTAACTTACTTCTTAATTAAAGCCTAATATTAAGAAGGCAGAAGACCTGGACCATTCATACTTTGTATATACATGCCTTATGTTATGAAGTTTTCGTCTGTCATTTGTCATTGACCTTGAGTGACCTCTTTTTATGGCTAAGTGACTGCATTGAAAAAAGTTAAGGTGTTTTAGTATCCTTAATTTTATTATCATGATTATAATGAGTAATAGGATTCCTATTACTCATTATAAAATTAAGGATAACTATATTTGATATGTGCATACCTTGCAAAGTCTTCATGTTCGCCAGACAGTTTTCACTTGGTTTGACCTTATTTCATGGATCAGTGAACAAGTTAAGCTTTTGTGGTCACGTCCATATCTCAGATACCATAAACATTGTGTCTACTATATTTACTTTTAATTATTGTATGGAATGATTGTAAGGTATGCATGTCCAACTGGCAAGTTTCATCTGACCTTGACCTCATTTTCATGGTTTAGTGGTTATTGTTAAGTTTTTGTGTTTTGGTCGAGTTTTCTAATATTGTATGCAACATGTCAAGTATATTCATTGCATGAAAATTTTAGGGATGTACATGTTGGTCTGACAAGTTTTATTCAATCTTGACCTCATTTTTATGGTTCATTGCTAGATGTTACCTTTTTGTTTTTTTGGCCAGTTTTTCTATTTTCTTATTTTCAAATTAGCAAAAGGTCAACTAGGTACATATGTCTGACTGAGAAGCTTCATCTTACTTTATTTTCATGGTACATTGGACAATATAAAAAAGATGGGATATGATTGGACAACTCTCCACAAGAGACCAAATGAAACAGAAATTTACAACTCAGGGTCACTGTAAAGCCTTCAACAATGAACAAAGCCCATGCTGCTTAGTCAGCTATAAAGGTCCAGAAATAACAATGTAAAACAATTCAAACGAGAAAACTAACGACCTAATTTATGTACAAAAATGGAAAAACAGATATGTTACACATAAACAAACGACAATCACTGAATTATAGGCTCCTGACTTGGAACAGGCACATACATAACGAATGTGGCAGGGTATAAGGAACTATGAAAATGTTTAGTTTTGAGGTTTGGTCTATTTTCCGGATACTGTAAGCAATAAGGCCCTTTATTTAGTGAATGGAATGATTGTAAGATGCACATATCTGTCACCCATATTCTATATGACCTTGACCTCATTTTCATGGTTCATTGGTCAATGAAACACTGCATTGTTTTGTCAGTTTATCATATGCTTAAAGTTACAGGTAGATTATATTTGGTGGATATGTAACAATTGTAAGGTGTGCATGTCTGTCTGGAAGATTCATATAACCATGACCGCATTTTATGTTTCTTTGGTCAATGTTAATTTTTTTTGTTTTTTTTCATTTTATCAGATATTATAAGCATAGGTCTACTTGTTGTTGTACGGAATGACTGCAAGGTGTCATATAAGAATAAAAGATGTCTGTCTGCCAAGGTTAATTTAACTGTGACCTCATTTTCATAGAATAATGATAATATTAAACAGCAAGAATGATGAGCAAGTCGACATTATATACAAATGAGGCAAAATTTTCAGTTGCCTACTGATTATGTAATAGTAGTTACTTTTGTCATTAAATGATAATGTTTACCCTTTTATGTGTAGGGCAAGAACATTAAAGATAAAGGGAAACTATAAACAGAAGAAATTATCAACAAAATAGATTTACAGAGGTCAATAAAGCCTAAATGGTAAGTCCACTGTTATAAAAGTTTTGCCCTTGAATAATGATTAAATATTTATTAAAATAAGATGTGGTATGATAAATGAGAAAACTATCCATCAGAGTTCAATTAAGTGGATGTAAGCATTGTAATTACGTATTAGAGGCCAATGATGACCTGTAAGTAATGAGAAAACCCATACCCTATACATGATAAAGTAATCTATAAAAGACAACACTAACAACATTTGAAACAAAACATCAATTCAAACTTTCAAATATACCAGACTAATTTATAAAACAAAAATTATGAAAACAAAAATAACGGATATGAACCAACATCAACCACTGAACTATGTACAAGCTCCTGATATTGGACAGGCATAATATGGCTGGGTTGATATAAAATAAGAAGCAGTCTGATTTCCAATGAGACTTTTCTCCAATAGAGATCAAATGACATTTAACATGTGTTTAAGGAGGCTTGAGGGTATAAAATTTCAGAAAATATTAAAAAAAATTTTTCATAACTAATTTTATTTATAACTTTATTGTTGTTACTTTATCATATGGTACAAAAACATTCAAAACCATCTATTCCTTTTGGCCCCAGATGACTTTTAAAATGTATATATCATTGAAAAAGCTCCAAATTATCTCCCTTTGGTGCAAAAATGCCATTTATTGACATTAGAATTGTAATATCTTTTTTAACTCATCAGTGACCTATATTTTTTATTATCATTTTCAAATAAGCTGTACTTAAACTAAACTATTGTAAAATTTAAGCGATTTCTGTAATTTAGTTCTTTTTTATTTCGATATTACCTCTATTAGTCCTATTAGTTCAACAGAAAAAAAGTACCTTTACAAAAATGTATGCTTCTTTCGAAGGCGGATTGTGAGCGTAAATGAACGGTGACCTGTTTTTTTTAATTTTATTTTTCTATTAAGTATAAGATAAAGTTCATTTATAGAAAAATATAGCGAAATCCTATATTAAGAAAAAATTTGATTTAGACCTGCGAGCCCCTTAATTTAACAAAATAGTTCACTGTATAGCCTTTGACAATGAGCAAATCCTATACCCGACAGTGGTTTTAATAACAGCACAACATTTGAACAAATTGTAAACATTTGTTGCAATGGGCTTAACTCAAAAGACTACAACAAGGAACCAAACAACAACCGTAATATGTAAATCATAGACACAAAGCACTGAAATAAGAGTACTAACAATGAATATTCAAATGAAAGTTTATCAAAATGTTCATAAACATAATAAAATAGCCATTTTATTGCTGTATTTCTCTTCACTGATAATTTTTGAGTTTTGTGTATTTGTAGGTCAGACATCTCAGTTTTCATGGTCATCATTCAACAGATCAGTACTGAACAGAAAACTTAAAGTTGATATTTTCTCCATAGTGTGACTTTTTATTAATTTGAAATGGAACGTGTTTTTCCTACATTTATTAGAAAGAGGAAATTTCAACATAATGACTTTAAACAAAAGGAGTCATATCATCACGATCATAGATGCACAAGAACTTGATCATGTAAATGCAACAATGTAATTATCAATTGAAAGAAGGAACGAATGAAAAAATATTAGTATGTTGTTGTCCAAATAAACTTGCTTTGTCTTCTCATTTGAATCGCTCCAACCAATAAAGATGTACGGAGGAAGATCTTTGAAGAACAGATTGAAAAATGTGTTGTCTAAGAATTGCAGGAATATTCTAGTGGATGAAATAATTTATTGACTTGACTCTTATATAGTGGACTGAATAATAGTACATAGCAAGCAGTGAAAAAAGAAAACTAAAACTTTAACAGAAAAAGTGTTTATATTATAAATTTGCAAATATAAGCTTAATATTATGTACACCACAAAGGTATATATTTCAAATTGTTTGCATATTCATGTATTGCAATGAAACTATAACAAAGAAAACCTTACCTCATGAAAAGAATAAACTTGTCAGTCAGAATATGAAATATTTTTTCAGTTCTATTTTCATAATAAAATAAACAAGACAAAGATTTCAAAACAATATTTTCATTTATTTAGACATGTCATCATTTTGTTTCAGTGAAAGGACTTTACTCTTTGACCATAAATATTATTATGCATTCCAAATTGCAAAATACGAATAATCTTTATTGTCATATGAACAAATAAAAAATGTTTGTGACAAAATGAAAAAATAAATAAATATATATATATATAAAAATATAAAAAACTCGTATACATTTAAAACTTTTTACTACCAAACAGCATTCATTGTAACATACACATTACTGTATATTTATATCTATATATAATTTGAATCCCATAGGATTTTATTTTGTCCCATGGGATATTAAAATCCCATGGGATAATTATAGTCCCATGGGATTTTTTTGTCCCATGGGACAACAAATATCCCATGGGACTACAATTATCCCATGGGACCAAAAAAAATCCCATGGGATTTAACCATAATGGTCAATCCCATGGGATTTTGCCCTGTCCCATGGGATATTGAAAATCCCATGTTTTTATAAATCAAATAGCAAAATAAATATAATAGTAACAGTAGAAAACCAATGAAATTATTGAATCCCATGTAATTCCGCACATTTTGGTTATATACATGACACTGTAGCTCTTATTTGAGGCGGCGGATTTGCAAATGAGTGTTTTGCAAATTAAAAGTGTCCAGTGTTTATTTGTTTTCGGATTAGAGAAACGATTCTTAATTGATATCCAAGATTAGAGGAATCACTTTTAATAATTGACCTATTGTTTGCAGATAATTCAAATCCATTTTTGTGTTCGGACTAAATTAGCGGATCCTCTGTTTGATTAAATGGAATGAATTGTAACGGAAAGAGAGACAGACTATTTTTTTACAGGAAATACTCTACAACACAGATTGCAAGAAAGAAAGAAGAAATATTTACGAACCGCTAACTTTATTTTCTTACAAACTAGTCGAGATAAGGATAGTTAAAATAAGAAAAAAAACATTTTCTTTTTCTTTGTAAATTCTAGATATTGTTTTCTTTCTTTTCTCGATTAGTTTGTTTAAAATAAAACACCTTGTTGTCTCATCTATATATAGTTTCTTTAAACATAAAATAATAACACATTTCATTTGTTAAACATTTATTTAAAATATTTTAGATTGTCTTGTTTTTTCCTTTCTCTGCAGCTGCTTACTCCCTCTACTTCTTGTTTTTACTTAAAATAATCTTTTTTGATCGTCCATAAATTTATCAACAACATCCACTTCCATCGGTTCCTAAAACATATATACAATTGTAATTAAGTGTTCATCTTTTAGTAATAAATAATGATTAATTATTTGATATGAAAACACACAAAATATGATGAAATTCTTTTTTTTCTTCAAAAAAAAATCTTTCTTTAATCAGGTAAAGACAAAGAGCTTTCCTTTATTCACCCACGTGACGTAACCTCTTCACACCCTCACTAATTATAGAAATTGAAGATGATCGCCATGTTTTTGTTTGTTGTCGTGTGTTGTTTGTTATTAATAAACCGTGTGGGAAGTGTTACAAATACAGCAGAATGTTATATAAGTGAAGATATAATGGATTGTCGAGGTGATGGCGTTGTGTACTTTAGTGGAGAGATAGATCCTTCTATCAACAGTGTTGATGAACTATGTTATCAAACGAGAACAGATTGAAAATATCCACGTTAAAGCTACTTGTTTCTTTCAAGGAATTGTATATTTAAAAGGAATGGAAACGCGGCTCGAGATCAATCGGGATACCCGCAGAGCACCCGCAGAGCTATAATCCATGTCTGTCTCAGTCGGAAGTATGATGAATAATATAAAGAATCATAAAGAATCATGACGGAGGTCCATTTCCTGTCATATAGATCGGTCTTTTAATTCACGGGGTCATCTTGCTTGAGAAGATATAAAGGAGAGAGAAACCCAAAATCAAGAATAAACTTTTATTCCATGAAAAAGGTAAGGCCTTAGGTATCATTTTAATGCCTCATCAAACATACGTTTGCAATATTGTATTATGTAAATTCTCATTAAAATAGACCTTGGTTTTGAAACTTGAGCGAGTTTCATCCAGATTCCAAAACAAAAAATACTGTGTTTTGATTTTTTTCTAAAAGCTCGACAACTACGAAGTGCAAAACAAAACAGTTGATATCATTATGAAGCTGAAACCTTATTCTATCATTTTGCCCTTTTTAAGTTTCTGGTAAAATTTCTGAATTTTCTACGATTTTCGAAATTTCAGTTTTGAATTTCATTATTCTGTCAAAATATGTCTATCAATCTGGGAGTGTACTACGATTTCTTTTAAATATTGGAAAGTAGAAAGAACAAAGTGAGAAAATGAGATATCATTTTAAAGAAGGAATATTTTCCTACAGTTTGGTCTAAATTACGAATGCAAAATGTAATTGGTACAATTTAAATGATTTTATTTCGAAACATGTTGAAAATTTGAAGTAGTGCGTTAATAAATACATCGACACTTTGTATTTTGGTATGGGTTAAATAACCACTTGAAATATATGTGACATTGACATACAACTTAAAAGCTTAATCTTTTTCTATCAAATAGTGTTGGTTTTATGAAAATGGTGATAAAACGAATTTGCTATGATTTTCAAAATCCCATGTTTATAGTTCACATTGACGCCATTTTGTTCAGTCAAGTTCCACACCGACGAAGTCGGAAATTACAGGCAAGAAATATATATAAGACTTCCGATTGGGATTGATTGTGCCGTTTTATATACGATTTTATTCATTTATTTTTTGTCAAAAATACTGACTATTTTATACTTAATCGTTGTTTGGTATTGCAGTTTGCCATTATTAAGCTTTGCAGCAAATTACCACAAGCTTAAAAGCAAAAAAGTTCCTTCCTTTTTTCTAGAAGAGCAGTAGTCTAGAGGTCGCAAAATATTCCTTCGGTGTTAAAATAAATAATATGCGAATGTCGGAAAGTTTTAACTGTTTCTAATTAAAAAAATTATTGCACCACGGCATAATTTAGCATTTATTAACAGGTGAGCTCGGCGTGATTTCTTTTTGACACCTTAAATCAGAGACAGCCTATAGTTAGTATACACTGTTCCTGCTTAAATATATATACGACAAAAATTAGCTTATCAATGATACACGATAGATTATACCTGCAAATTGGATATCCCATACCGGTGTTTATTATAACACCTATTATCTAAGTCCTTTTATCTAGACAAAATACTACATCTGTTCACGTACTTCTTCCTTTATACTTTTCTATACCAGTCATATTCCAAAATTGAAAAGTTATTTTTTAACTTTTTGCATTACCTTAATTAAATCTTTTTAAAAACTCGTATAATTTTTCAGATTTCATCTATTAATTGATCTTAATTGTTGCTTGCCTTCGTGAAATATCAAGAGGAGGTACAATAAAAAAAATGTTTTTCAGAAGTAACTTTGTTTAAGGTTGTATTTTTTGTTTATTTCATTTAAGGAATTGTATATCTTGTTTCATTTCATGATTAAATGACCAAGTTCGATAACTACTGCCAGATAAGTAATGAGCCAGTTTGAGCGACGGGATGTAATTAACACACCACCCAAGTCAGAGATGCATCATACAATTTTCTTTGAAGTCGGCCGCGTTTCCATTCCTTTTAAATATACAATTCCTTGTTTCTTTGAACTTACATTGTCAAATAAAGAGCAGTGATACAGTGGAAGGAAAGATTATAGTGGTGAACGGGGAAGAATGCTCATCGTATGTAAGTACTTTGTGTTGATTAAAATTTAACAAGTGAAAAAATAGTTACATTAATTTGAATAATAAGCGCGATTACCATATAAGGAAGTTAATCATATGACCATATAAGGAAAGCATGTGATACTATTTGTAAACCTTATTAGGAAGTGTTAATCATGTGACCATATAAGGAAATTAACCATGTGATATAACTTTTGATTTCCATTATTGACAAAAATAGAACTAATGTTGAAAAAATAATTATACGCTCACATTGAGAAATATTTTGCTTGCCTCTTCAATTTCTTGTACTAGTGATATGTCCTGATAAAAAAAAATATGGGGATAGCTAAGTAAAAACTAATTAATGATATCAGGCTTATAATTTGGTACGCCAGACACGTATTTCGTCTATATAAAACTCATCAGTTGCACTCTATTCAAAACAGATGGAAGGTCGAATCAAATACAAAATGGAAAAAAATTAAAAACAGAAAATTCGAAAAGTTGTGACAGATATGGCTAAAGCAATCCTTAACCATAAAACCTAGTGTAAACATCTACAGACAACTTATTTAAGTACAATGCAAGTGAGACTATGAAAAACCATATTAAAATGCTGTATTTTTTTTAGTAATAATTGTGACAAAGAATAAAAATATTAATTTTAATAGAACTGTAGTAATTATGTAAAGAAAACATAAAAGCACACAAATGTCAATGTGATTAAGTAGCTAAAGTCAGCTGTAACATGTATTGTAGAAATATTGTACATCTCTTGGGTCTGATTTTACCAATTCAGCAATATTTGTCTAATGTAATCCTTCACTTCACTGCCCTTTTGAATAACTGTTCCAGAAAAAAAACATTTATAAAAGTTCCTGTTGATTCCCAGGAAATACTTTTAACTAAAAACCGGTAGCGCTCTTCTTTCCAACTGGATTCCTGAACTATTTCATATAGACTGCTATATCCTTTTGCTCTTCATTCCTAGAATAAATAAAGAAACATTACATATACTATACATGTATATAAAAAAAAATTATTTATATATTCAAATTAATTTTTGGCATTTATGTACATACATGTACTTAAAACAGCTACAATATTATTCCTTGCAATACAGGACTTCACGGTTAATGACCCCATATTGAATAGGGGGCAGATTTTCATACTGGAGGTGAAAATGGTATGAAAAATACTAAAAAACATCATTGAAACAGAACAGCCACTTGGAAACATGCATAGGTTTTCCCATATTTTCATACCATTTTCCAGAAAATCTGCCCCCTATCCAATATGGCATCATTAGTTAACGAAGTTCTGTATTGTCAACTTATATTATTTTTTTTAGATTTTTTTAAAGACTAAAGACACTTTTAAGACAGACTATTAAATTTAAATGTTTCTTTGAAGTAATAATATGTATGGCTAAAGCCAAACTTGTCTAGACTAAGTGGCCGTGATGAGTCACAGCTATTTATTTTACAGGGGGCCAGGGGCGTAGCAACTTTTACTGCAGGCACATTCGCCATACCAATTATTTTTTAAACACCTCATTGCCATACCAATTATTCATATGATATGGCACAAACCCTTCTAGAAAGGACATTTTACCGTACAATTATTAAATACTTTCCCTGCTACGCCTCTGATTAATCCCTTTTGAACTCTGTGTCCCGACGGCCCAGTCAGAAAATACTTAAATAGCTCCCGACACATTCAAAGGGGGTTACGCCTCTGATTATCAGAGTGAACTCCATTTCAGAGATACTTATTGCTATTATAATCATTTCCAATTATCTATGTCTATGTCTACGTAGTGTATTGTACATAAATGTAATTTTTTTAATGTGGCCAGTGTGGGGAAAAAGGACCCCCCTTTTTTCCCCAAATAAATAAACAAAACAAAACCGTAATCGTATTTAAAGGATCCAGTAAGTCTTAGAAAACATTAACCGAAATGATTAAAGGAATAACACTACTAATTCATGGCCCCATTGATTTCTATGTTAAATTCCTCAATTTCAAACAGGCACAGCTCTTTTGTTTTAAGTGCAAATAAAGTGACAATCATTGCATGTCAAAGCAACACTTTATTGTGTTTTGTACTGAAAAAATCAACATACCTTTAATGGCATATAAGAAAGAACTGGTTCCGGGAACTTCGGATGTACCAAAACAGGTACTTCAGATCTGACAAACAGGCAAAATGTACCCTCTTTTTAAAATTTGCTGCAGTTTTTTCAATATTCAAAATTATGAGTCAAAAAGTGTTCTACAATGATCACCAGTCATTCAGCTTTCATTTGATACCAAAAATACCTAAATATTTTACATACAGTCAGGGGTACTACTTATTCAAGTAATTTTTATTTACTTGAAGAAGTTAAAAAAAATATACACATATAAGTAAATTTGTAGGATACTTATACAAGTGAATTTTATTTACTTGTATAGGTAAAAAAAAAATTGGCTTAGTTATGTCCCTTAGACATTCAGAATTTTTTACTTGTATAAGTAAAAAAGTCATCCTTTCTCCTTTTCTTGAATTCTTAAGATTTCTTTGCTCTAATAGAATTTTAAAATATGTACCCTTTGCAGATGTCTTTACTAATCATTTAAGTGTAATTTCATGGACAATGAAAATCCCATTTGTCTGTTATCTTCATAACACTGCTCATTTACAAGCCCCAAAGGAGCAATTTTTGAAGAAATTGTGCAAATATACCAAGATCTTTGCTCAATCAGTTTCTTTGTTGAATTAATGAGATGAAACATTGAACTTTAATAAAAAAAATTGAGCAAACCTGGGAAAAATCATTAAAGGCATGATTTTACATCTCAAAACTTGAGGATTTTTGTGGGATTGTAAGAAAAATTTACTTATACAAGTAACAGTCAGGGGTACTACTTAAACAAGTGATTTCATTATCACCTATTTCAGTGATTTTTTAAATTCAGTTATCACCTATTTAAGTGATTTTGGTGTTTCCTTTGATCTTCAAATGCTAATTTCATTGATTTTCCATATTTTCACAAACTTTTCTATAATTTTCCTATATAGATCAATTATCCCTTTATCTTTGGATATCAATTTCACTAGTGCGCTTGGCCAGTAAGTTAGTGCGCTAAAGCTTTTAAAAGTACCCTTGGGAATTGTTCTGTAATCAAATATTCATTAACTACTCTTACTATCAGACAAAGGTCAACAATATTAGGTAACCTGCTTGGTTTTCTTTATAGTTAGAATGATTTATTTCAAGGTTATGTCCTGATCTACAAATTATTCCAGTTTTTGCATATTTAAATAAACTGTAAAAGTGACAGGCATATCAAGCAAAAGACAATTTCTGCATGTACATAGTTGTTTTTCAATGGAATTCTTGTCTTTTACCAATAAAAATCAAGCTTGTGGGAAAAATATCAAAAAATGTTATAAACACTTATTGAAGTGATTACATTTTAACTTCTCAAATTACTTGTTTCAGTGATTTTAAAAAGTCTGTGCGAAAAATTTTAATATTTCACAGCTAAAATCACTCAAAGAAGTGATTCTGAAATCACTTGTTTAAGTAGTACCCCTGACTGAGTAAATTTTTGAGAAAATTAAGGGGAGATTATTCAAACATTATTTATTTACTTATATGTGTATATTTTTTTTTATTTCTTCAAGTAAATAAAATTAACTTGTACAAGTAGTACCCCTGACTGACATATTTTGAAAGTTACACTCATGCGTAGGAACTATTTTGTGTTAAATATGTACTACTTCCTGGTATGTGCTTTCTGGCCGGGCCCGAATTAGTGGTGTTACACCTATAACAGAAACAAACT